>JAHLSL010000011.1:12032876-12059206 GCA_025920805.1 Petroica traversi | reverse complement strand
TATATTTGCAACACTCCCTGCCCATGCAAAGTTTAATTCCTAATCATAGTCATGGAGTAGTTTGGGTTGGAAGGGGCCTTTAAGGGCCATCTCGTCCAACCCGTCTCAAAATGAGCAGGGACATCTTCCACTGCTTCAGATTGCTCAGAGTCCTGTAACCTGACCTTGAATATTTCCAGGGATGGGGATCTACCACCTCCCTGGGGAACCTGTTCCAGTGTCTCATTACCCTCAGTAAACAAAATTTCTTCCTTATATCTAGTTTGAATCTACCTCTTTTAGCATAAAACTCCTCTCTCTCGACCTTTCCTCAGATGAGAGATACTCGGTCCTTCTGACCAGTTTTGTGGCTCTCCTCTGGACCTTGTTTAAAAGGTGATTAAGTGATTAAGGAGTAGATCAGAATCCAGGAGAGATGGAAGAAGGGGTTTGTTTAAACTACTTTCACCCCACATCTCTTGCTTCCGCCCTCCACCCCAAAACTCAGGCTGGTTTGTGCAATGATTCTCTAATGTAATGCAAGCTATCAAGTATTTCTCAGGACTATCTTGCAAATTACTGGCATCTTGGTTTGCAAGAGATGCATCAACTACTGAACAATGCAGCAGTAATGTCTGGACAAATTGAAACAGTTTTTGGATTAATAAATTCCAGCTAATCCTGAGTCAGATGTAATTAGAAAGGAATGCAATCAAGTACTGATTTCCTATGAAGCAAAATTGTTGCTCTATTTTGACTTTCTCTATTCCATTCACACCCAAAGTAATTTGTACTTGTGCATCAGCTGCATTGCTTCTTCTCTCTCCTCTTTTCTCTTAATGTTACCCAGATTTTCACGTCATTCCTTAAGTTTTACTTTTATTGGATCATATAAGCAAAGCATGGGCACCAGGGAGAAGCAGTTCAATAAGCAGCTTCCACTTTGCAGGCAAGTCAAAAAGCTCGTGTGGGATATGAACCCAACACCCTTTGTACATTAAGGTCATCCATTACTCTTAAGTTTTTGGGATTTCCCCCCCTACAAAGGCAGGAGTTTTATTTCTGATACTTTTGAAGAGACATAAATGCAGCTTCCTGCTGGGACTCTTCTTGTGCACTGTCCATCACTTCCTTTGGAAAGGGGAATGTGTGCACTATGGCATATGAGTTCAAGTGCAACTTGAGTAACTCCTTTTGCCTATACTGTTTTCCCAGCACTTCAAACTACAGTCTGCACTTCAGTAAACCAGTGCCAAAATGCCCCCATAACCTTTCTTTGCTGCTCTACCTGATTTCTATGTCTTTAACCCATTTTGTGAAAAGGCAATTGCATTGTTATGAGCACTGCAACCTCCACAAAAGAGAAGTGCTACAGTGTTCAAATCCTTTTCAGCCATCTTTATAAACATCAGAACTACAGCAGTCTCAATGTCTTCTTACGTTACTACAGCAGTTCAGCAGGAAAAAAATACCTTTTGAAAGGAATCACAAATGATTCCTTTGGACAAAAGGAACCAAAGATCTAGGGCATCTAGTTTTACTCTCTTTTAGACTATATACAAATACCAATTCAGTGGCTATTTTTACCTCAGCTCAATGGATGCAGCTTTTCATGTGTTATCAGTTTGGTTGTACACATTTAGATTTGTTTTCCTTTAATATGGACAATAACTACCTTAATCTTTGGACTAATTTAATTTAAACACTGTTGTGTTATATAAGGAAATTCCAGTGATAAAATCCTGAACATTTCTGGTGTAGAACTGTGATTTTCCTAAAGAAGCAAAGTTAAATTACTCAGATTGAGAAAAATTAAATTATTCAAACATCAGCAATTAATTTTCTTATCTCCAAGGATTCTTATCTGGGCATTTCAGGGAACAGCTCTCAAAGTCCTGTGGATGGGTCCATACAGTAATGTGTATGTGTTGATGAAACAAGCAGAAAATATGCTGGTTGACTTGTTTATCCCATGTTCTCTGATCAAATGTACCTTTCCTTTACCAGTGAAAGACTGTCCCAAAAATACATCACTTAACAGTTTTTGATGTTTACAACTAAGTACACCTTCAATTAAGTGATGTTGATGATACCCAGTGTTACATCCCACAGCACAGGTTCCCTGAGTTGTTTATAACCTCTTCAGGACTCTTCACCTCTAGGACTTGATTAAAACAACATACTTCCTGAATTTAATCGTCTTTGAATTTCTCTAGGGCAGAAGACAAAGATACAGAAAATGTCCTTTTTTTTGCCTTCACTGACAGTGTAAGGAGCCCAGTTGACAGCCTGCTCTACTGATGCCTATCACTAGAGTGAAAACCTCAAAATGGATAGAACCCTACAGTTGATTTCACTAAGATCATGGCCTCAGCCTTTCTGTTTTCCAGTATAATTCCAGGAATAGTATAATATATAATAAAATCTAAAGAAAAATATAATGTTGCTTTTTTTCTCTTTCTAGTCCAAGCTTAAATTTTTCTTCACCCTATTTTCAATAATTTCTAGGTGTATGGGAAAAAGGATGGAAAAAATTTATTTACTGTGTCTAGTCCTAGTATTTATGTATTATGACAAATGTGAACTTAATGAAATAACATTTTATTTCTCTCTTCTGAGAACTTACTACAGTGAAATTTATTTTTCTTCTCTTTTTCTTTCCTAAGAAATAATCAAATAATTCTTTTGTACCACAGCTTTCTGTATTGACTCATTTCAAAAAGTCATTCTAGTTATGTCCACCATGCTAAAATCTGTAATACGAGCTGTCTATTGCAAGCACAAAATTTAGTGTGACCTGAGGGAAAATTCTGCTCTGATTTTTGCTTTATCAATCCCATTTTATGCATTGCAGCTCTATGACCAGAGGTACTATGCTGGTATTAGTCAAGAGACCTACCATGCAACTGCAACAGGAAGAGCTTAGTTGCAAATAACTAGGAATATTTTTAATACTAGTTTAAATCCCTGATGTTGAAATTTTTATTTCTATAAATGTATAAAATTAGAGCTAAGCCTGTTTCTTTATCGTTAAGCACGTGTTTAAAATCCCATGTTCTCCAAGGACTGTAGAGGGAGCCCAGCAGACTCCCTGCAAGTGAGCTTGCTGGAGGACACAAAATTAATCTCACATTAAGCCTCTGCACTCAGAAAAACAGTATTGGGTAGCCATGGCTGGTCAATTGACTTAATTTAATTATTTGTAGATTAGGAAACAGGCAAAAAAAACCCCTCTATTTATACCAAGATGTAAATTTATTCTGTCTTGGACATGCAAATGATCACACTAAAATCATGAAGAAAAGTGCCCCACTGAACTAAAACTCCTCAATGTTCATGGATGTTAATTTGGTCCTTGTTATTCTCAATGTTAGAATAAAGTATTTCCCCCCAAAGTACTGCACTTCAGTTCATGCAGGGAGCCTGCATCTCTGGTCTCATGTTGTCTCTCTTCTGTAGCCTCTCATGCTGCCACCATGTGCTGAGATTGTTTTCCACCCTCTTCCATATTTTTTTTTCCATACTTTCCCAATCCAACTCCTTATTATTCACTTCCACTCTGCCCTTAAGGAGTAAATTATGCATGTGCATGCATATCCCATCGCCAGAGGCCTTCTCTATGCACCCCATGCATCCTGCCTTCTCCCTTTCTCCTGAGACCTGCAGCCTCCAGGATACATCATAGTCCATTTGCTTGGAGATAATTGGAGCTTTTTTTGGAAGCTTGCCCAATTTATTTTTTCTGCTGGTAAAAGATAAGGGATAGTTAGAAGAATATAATAAATTGTTTTCTAAGGAGAAAAAAGTGTGTTAACTGTGGGACATTTGCTCTCCTACACCTCTGGGTCTGGCTCATTACACACCCAGGCTCAGCAGCTCATGTTTCTTGATTCATAGAAATTCAGAAAGAATCTATCCATTAGGCCAAGCAGAGGCTTGAGGCTACACATACCCAGGATTTTGCTCTGATCATCAGTGTAGAAGAATAAGTATGTTAAACCCTGTAGGAGGATTGCTAGTTAGGGTTGTTTTGGCTTTTTTCCTCTGTTTTTAATTAAAGAATTGCACTTTAATATAAAGTTGGGAGTTTGGGCAAAGAGGCCAAACCCAGAAATCCTTACATAGATGGAGGCAGAATTAAGTTCTTTGAACTGCCTTCGTATACAAATATAATCATTGAAATACTTGAAAAGGTGGACCCTCACCACTTTGCAAAACTGTATTTTCAGGCTGTAACGTGTTACACTGCCCGCCTCAGAAACGAAATGCACCTCTTTGAGGAAAATAATCTGAGTTTTAACATAATGAAAGTATTTACCTTTAGCATTCTGCAGTTTATGTTCTCACTCTGTGGGCTGTGAGTTTGCAAGTGTACATGAAACTCTGTCATTCTCATAACAGGACCATGACTGCCTTTGCCACCTCTACATTGCTCGGAGCAAAGACAGAGGAGCCCATCACTTGGGGCCAGAATTACAACCATTATTTCCCTTCAAAATTCCAATGCAAGACGAGTTTCAGCGGCGTGGGTGAGTTCTGCAAACCCTGGAGAAGGGGGACACCTGCTGGCTGCGGGTCCTTTGGGCTTGTCAGGGATAACCCTCGGTTCTGCTGCTGAAAGCAGGGGTGGGGAAAGGGTGAGATCATCTGATGGTGCTGCTGAAAACTGCCACTGGTTAGGGGTCAGCAGCAGCAGGGGAGGCCAGAAGCCCAATTTTTAAATGTATCTAAAGTTTTATTAGCCGTATGACACGGCCCAGCCTCCTCCAGGACCTTGTTTGCTTTGTGCAGAGACACAATGCAAAAGTTTCTCATCCCAGACTTTCCAGTTAAGTGGGAAAGACACAAAGGATGAAGGGGAGGCACTTTTCTGTAGTTAGCATACAAGGCACTAAAAGCTCCGAATATATGAGAAGCTTCCTCCCCACCACACACAATTTGTGGTAAACCCAGGAAATGAGCCATTTCTCCTAAGTCACCATCTACAGCCTTAACCAAAAAGGCTCTCCTCCTGCTCCTCCTCCTGCTCCTCTTAGCTTTACCCTTTCGAGTCCTCTCTGCACTTCAGAGGATCACGTTGCAGAGGAAATTAAGCAGAATGCTTTCTTTTCAGACAATGGGAGGGGTCTCAGGCACCACAAGAGAGGGTCTTCAGAGAAGAGAAAGACAATGAGGAAAATGAAGGTCTCGGGTGTGGTGATTATTTGCTCCACAAAGAGGTTGCTCTCTGCATCTCTGGAGTGACGCAGATGTACTTAGGTCAGTCCTACTTAATCTGATGACAAACCATCTTGTTTTGGGTTCCACAGTGCCTGGTGGAATATGGCTTTGCATCTCTTCCTTGGGATGCTTGTGAAGGAAGTAGCCATCCCTCACCTGCACTGACCATTATTCAGTGTGGCTGTCAAATCTTTCCTCTTCCAAGCTGTAGTGAACATTTCAGCTTCCATATCAGAGTGAAAAAAACCACAAAGAGATCAGTATCTGCAGCCCATGGGAAGGGACAGAACTCCAACTCCATCAAGAGACAAGGAAGACCAGGAGCCCCAGGGCTTGGCAGTGAGTCCAGTGCCTCCCAGGCACCGGGCACACACACACAAAAAAAAAAGAAGTGAGGAAAAGTTTCTGCTGCAACCTTCAGGCCTGTCAGAAGTGGGAGGGGAGAGGGAAGGGCCAGAGAATTGTTTTGAGAAATAGGAAAAGCCTCAAGGCAGCTGCAGCCTTTGCACAAAGTTCTTTGAGGTTGTCTGTGTTCTATTTAAGCTTATTTGGGCTTCGGTTCCTGGAAAGAACTGAGATGTCCTTGCTTTAATTCACATTTATTCAGCATTTTAAAGCCTCTCCACAACTAAAAAAGAAGAAAATCTCTTGAAATGCAAGTGCTGAACTTTACCCAACTTTTCACCATTTCCATGAAAAGAGGTTTTCCAGTGGTTTTCCAGATTCACCACGAGGGGGAGGCAGCTGAAAAATTATGAGACATCTGTTCTTAGAACTCAGTTTTTTTAATGAAAAAAACACTGGGACATCTACAAAAAGAGTGCAAGTAAATCTGTTTTCAGCATTAGGAAAATATTAACCTTTTAATGTTTATTATCAATTAATATACTTTTAAGTAAAGTTTATTTATTTTAATCTTATTAACTGCAGTTAGGATAAAATTCAGCATTTCTGAGAGGAAGTGCTAATGGAAATGATGCTTTTGTTTTTATATAGAAAGCGAAATAATAGAAGTTGCTTCTCCAGAACTTAAGTGAACCAACCATGCTGCATGATTCATATGAAGTAGATAAAAAAAAAATCTTTGAAAATTTCACATCTTACACTTCACCTTGAATTACAAAATTCATACCTGTGCTGAAAAAGCAGCTCTTTTCTCTTTCTGATAGAATATTCTATACATTCCAAATCCTTTCCTCAAACCAATTAATTTCCTGCATGTCTGGAACAGGATTTTAAAGGACATATATATCAAAACCTAAGAACATGAAAAAACTTAAAGTGATAACTAAAGTCATCAAAAGCCTTCCTCTGCCCAGAGCATGACCAGACAAGGCAGAAAAGAAAGCCACATGAGGCAGAGAAAGGCCAGGTCTCCAGCAGACCAGTGGCAGATCCAAAATACAAGGGACTAGTAATGTGTCTCTTGGATGACTTTTCTTGTTGAAGCGATGAAAATGAAAGGAGGTTTCTCTCTCAGTTTTTCTGATGACTGTACTTCAACAGCCATGGAGAAGTCCAAGGTCAATGTGAGCAAAGAGCTATGAAAAGCAGCCAGGGAACCCTTTGGGAATGCTAATTATGAGCCTATGAGAAATGGTCTTTTCCCGTGTGAGACATGAATCTATCAAAGATTGGTATTCAATAGCAAGCCTTCAGAATAGGCCACCTTTGAAAGCTATAATGAATAACCTCGAAAGAAGCCCTTATAAAATCTTAAACATGCACAAGATACTAGCCAAGGGCTTAATAAAATACACAAGCCCCAGATGCAAAAAAACAGGCAAAACAAACAGAAAGCTATGGCAACTCCAAACATAACAAGATGGACCTCATAAGGAGGAATTAGCAGCAAATCTCTCAATAACTTGCCTTTTGTGGCCAGAGGTCTGCTATCTCCCCAGGGTACAGAGCACAGAGAAACCAAATTAAACTGTGGTTATCTGATGTCTCTAGTGAGATTCACTTCGTCGCATGGCAGAGCTCCGTGGGCAGCTGCAGTCCAGCACCGGGAGTCAGAAAGTCTGTGTTTGGTTCCCAGCTCTGCCACAGGCTTGCTGTGTAGCACTGCTCTACTTACTCAGCCTTTGTTTGCCTCAGTTTCCATGGCATGAAGAGCCAGGGATTGCAACAGTGCTGCTGCACAGGGCAGTGCTGCAAAGCCCAGGGCAGGGCTGCTCGCACACCACCACGTCAAGGGGGGTAACCACTGTCAAAAGGTTCGTTTCTAGGTCTTCAGCATGACATATTTTTGAGTTGCTAGGATTCCTGGCAAGGAAGGATGGCTTTCAGACCAGCCTCACTGTATGGACAGTGGATTAAGTGATTGCTGGAAGATGTGGCATTGCTTAATTGCAGGAGTTTAGTGTGCCCAGATGTCGAGCAGTGCGGTGAGGGGAGACCACACAGCAGTACCATGTCCCAGGAGCCTGAGGCCACATGACACAGCACAGCACTAACAAGGCTGGAGAGGAGCTCTGGTCCCTCAGAACCCTGCTGAGCTGCTGGACTCTGTTTTTCCAGATATTAGTGACCATGAGTTGCTCAAGCTGTAGCTGTAGGAGCAGTCAGCTGAGCCACACAGAACTGGGACCACATCACATGTGATGATAGGGAACAACCGTGCAACCTTGATAAAATATCAGCACTGAAAAGGTGTCCTCATCCCCACGGTTACATGACACCATCTGCAGCAGGGACAACCCCAGGCAATGCACATTTTTGGCCTCCTGTGGTCACTGTGTTTTACAGATGGTGTCTCATGGCCTGGGGCAAACTCAATATCACAGAAAACAAATCGTGGAAGAAATTCTGAGCCCCTGGTACAGATCTGTAGTGCCACTTGACAAGGTCTTATCCTATTATGTGCTGTCATTTCCCATATATCCATGAAACAAGAATCCTGCATCCACCCTGGTTTCTGATGGAGGTGTACCTAACCACTGAGAGAAGAATTTGAAGGAACACTGTGGGAGAAGAGGGCTGCAGCCAAAGGCAATGGGAATGCACTTGGCATGTGGGAATATGGGATAACAGTGAGCCAGATCCTGGCACAACACTAGGATTTAGCCCAATGCATATTCACTACACATGGAAGAAAGTCAACAGAGCCTCTCCAATGCCAGGAGATCAGGCAACCAATCTGCCAAAATGACTGCCACAAAAGGAAGTATCCGAGTTAAAAACTAAATCCATTTTTAAAAGAGAATAATTTACATTATTGTAAATTCAATCCCTCCCAGCCTAGAAAGGTAGTTACCTTTCTAGTTTCTAAAGCTGCCTGCGTGCGGTGTTACTCAAACAGGTTTCCTTATCATTCTCATTCTTTATTTGCTTTAAGAGTTGGATCATTATCATCATAAAAAGGTTTGTGTTAGAAGAGGCCTTAAAGATCATCTGGTTCCAACAACCTTCCATTAGAAGGTTGATGTCATGAATTATGAATTAGATTAATAATCTTGTTGTTACAATCCCACAGAAGAAAGTAACCTGGATATCACATCTTTCCTGGGATCTGTGGTAAAAACAAGTTCTGTGTAACCCAAGAGCTGCCTCTGGAGAGGTTGGGTGAACTGGTGATAGCAGCTGGAGGATGCTCCACGATGGCAAACCAAAACAGACCAAGGCAGCAGGAGCTGACTTCCCCTTGCAGACAGACAGCCAAACAATCTGTGCTTACTCTGAAATAAGATGAAATCAGCCGGGCAGGAGGTGGAATGGCTGAAGTGGAGATGTGCTTCTTGTCTTCAGCCCAAATATGTAAAAGTCAGTGGATGCTGCAGCTCCTTTGGAGCTTCATAGGAGCACCAACATCATTCCTCTAGGCATTGCTCTCTCCAGTTTGTACCTCCAAGGTCTTTACTTCCTACCAGCCTTTAGAGGAGGAGTTAAAGGAAGCCAGTGAGTAACTCATTTACAAAGTTCTCCTGATCATCCTCAACATAACATCCTTGTACACAGACCTTACCTGCTTCAAAGCACTTCTTGTTTCTACAGCCTTGAGACGTAGGTTCACTCATGGGAGTATAAATTAAGGCTTGAATTTGTCCTTTTGGGAAACAAATGAACGACTGAAGTAACTTCATGCAGTTTTCTTGCATTTAAATAGCCAAAATTACTTGCAATGATTAATAATCATTAAAATAGGCAGTGGTTATATGCACTGTAATCCACCAACTTGTGCCACAGGAACTGCTTTCTTTTTACTTATAACATCAGCCACATCTTAGCTTCCATAAGCCCTCAAATTTTCTTTTTACCCTCTTGCATTTTTGACATGAGCTGTCAGAGAAGCTGCCAGGGGCCTTTGCTTTCACAGTCATTTTTAGTTGTTTCTATATTACAGATGAAAATGTCATTTACATTTCAATTCTAGGAATACAACAGGACAAGCATAGGAGTACAATAAGGCAAGACAATACAATATGACAATAGGAATACAATAATACAAGATGAGGAGACTGGGAAGCAAGAAGTGACAGAAATTTATTAATAAGTTATCTGGGTCATGACCCATCAAAAAAGATCCCAAAGACCACAGGAATCTTTCTTCATAAATTGCTCTGTATGCATGATGGAGCTCTGCACAGGGAAGAATTCCCATAAATTACTTTGGCAGCTGAGGTTCAGGCAGTGAAGACCAGTCCTCCAGCCTCCAGGGCTTTCTCTGTTGTGTGGCATTTGCAGGTCTCTTTTCCACTGTTTGATTTGGTGTTTTTGAAGTTGTTTGAAATTTGCATCCAGAAAATCATTACAAGAGAATTGCATCAAGATGTGTTTTAACAGACTTCATTTTTCTAGGCAATTCTATTCATCTCCCAAGTCCCAGAATTGTACTGAATACACAAATAAGAAACAGGGTTGTGAAATCACCTCCAGTGTGATGCAGCCCAGGCCAAGGCTCAAAAGACTGTGTTGTTCAGCCTGACCTACATCAGAAGGAAATGTAAAACCTGATTCCTGATGTCCTCACTGTGCTGTGGGCAGTGAGCCAGTCTGAGCACAGCCCTGTCACTGCATCTTACAATCTCTCTGAACAGTGGTACTGCTTTTGATCTGCTTCCTGTAGGTCTTGAGAGCTCCGAAGAAAAACTAATTTTACCAACATTAATTTTTTAATGGAAATAGCTCAGTATTTTAATTGTGGCAAAGATAAAGGGAACAGCATGAAACAAAAATCTGAGTTCTCTTAAATCCTATCTGTAATAAATACATAGTCAAAAAATTCCACAGCTTCTCACAGGCTGCAATGAAATTGCCACCAGAAGAAAATTGCCCCTAACATGACCATGTTGCAGATACTTCTAAAGTTTGAACAATTTTGGCTCTGAGTTCTTCTGTTTCAGATAGAGAGTCAAGAAGTATCAGATGGCCCACACAAAGCAGGTGCTTACTTGAAACAGAAATTTTAAGACTCGGACCAAATGGTTTCTGACTAAGAGAAAGGTTAAAATCTCGCATAAACTTTCTCCAGGCATTTATTAAATACTTATATCACCACTTGGAAGGAAACCTAATTACATGTGCCTAGCATGATGGTGCTTATACTCACAGCTCTGGTTCAATATAGATAATGATGAAATATAATAATAATAGATCCAGCGTGGAATTAGCCTGCACACAAACGCCTTGCTCTCTTGTAACTGGGACAGCACTTGTGCCTAACAAGCAGCAGCTGGGACTGTCCAGCCTCTGGGAGTTTGAAAGCTGCAAAGCCATTCAGATCCAGCAAGAAAACCACTGTGCTTGGGCCAACCAAAGAGCATTCTGGTTTGGAGCAAATGAAAACAAGATACTGGTCTGCTTGTGGAGTCCACAGAAAATGGTTTCATACTGCCTTGCTTTACTGTCCCTAAATGCTAGGACATGGCTCTGTGTTTATTGCAGGAAGGTGCAGCTGCTCAGTGAGCCTGGCCCTGGCTTACCCAGCACAGGGAGAGCCTCAGACCTGCCTGTCCTGATCAGCCTTCAGGGAGAGCAAAGCAGTACCAAGGAAGACTTGGGTTGGAGACTGGGCACTGGAGGAGCAGAAGCAGGCTGGAACTTTATGGTATATGATGCAAAACTATGTACATCGTGGGGATTAAGAGTATTTGACAGAAACATGGGATTGTGATTTGAGAACAACAGAAGAGGAGAATGACTGACATGTATTACAGCTGGGTGAGCCAGCTGGGCATACAAATGGCATACAGAAGGATAAACATTTCTGTGAGTACAAAAAAAACCTGTTTTTCCAGGTTTTAATCCGTAAAAGTAAAGGATTTTTGTTTGGAGGAACAGGATTTTATATGCATTTTTTCTTACATATCCATTTTCATTAAAGTTGATTTTACAGCTAGAGGAGCTATGAAGGAAACAGGCATCAGCAATGCCTGCCTTACAAGACAATATTAGAAGCATCTGTCTTAGCCTGGAGCAAACACTCATGGAGCAAAACTATGATTACTCTCTATAAACACAGAGAAGTAGAAAAGCTCATTCAAGAGCACATGGGCACAGGCTGGCAGTGAAGTTTAGGCTGGAAGTTTACAAAAGGATTCCTAATGGAGAAAGCAGTATATTCCAGTGGGAAGGGGAAAAGCACCAAACCAAACTTATTTCTAGAACAGTGCTTGTTAAATACCTCTGAATCTTTTGTTTTACTACAGTGGCAAAGGACTTGAATTTAAAGTTGGATTACTTTACAGACCTAGACACTGGAGAGTCCTGGCTGTGCAGAGTCTGTTTAAAGAAAGGAGCTGGAGACTTCATTGACACCTAAAATTAACTGGGATGCCAAACTTGGGGTTTGCATCTCCTAAGCTATTTCAGAGATGCCAGCTTTGGTGTGGGACCACTAGCCAGCAAATTCAGCCACCTGTACACACACAATAACAATTCTGCTTTCCTTCAGGTGTGACAAGGGCAGGGGTGCTGCTCTCGTGTGTTATATCTTAGCAATGAAAGCATTTGTCTGGGGAGCACAGATCAGTACCTGGTGGGAACTCACCCTTTTCCGTGTCCAGTGGAGAATGAGTAAAGCAAGAGGATGTCAGAAGTCTCTGGACAGACAGAACCATCCCTGCTGTCCCTGCTCCTGTCCCTGCTCTGAAATGTTACCAGGCACTGGATACAATATGAGAACAGCTCTGGAGGTAGAGAGGAGGGTCCAGACCACTTCTTTCCCAGCTAAATGCCCTCTGCCCTAAATGAAAAAGTCATGTTTGTGTTCTTCCTCTCCTGCAGGGAATGCTGATTTTTTTTTTTCCCTGCAATTTTCCCAAGAACAGTGCAGTTTGCACTGTCCAGAACAGTCCAGAGCTGGTCTCTAAAAAGCTGCTGGTTGAGCAGAGCCATGGTTTTGAATGATGGACACTGTTGTAATCACCAAGGCATGGGAGGAGAACCAGCCCTATACCCTGTGTCTGCCCAACTCCCACTTAACTGAACAAAATGTGAAAAACTTCCCTCTTCTTTTCCTCCCAAAATACTGCAGGTTTTTGGACAAATACTTTTGATGTGTGAACACAGTAGTGCATATGAAATGATGAGCTAAATAAATCATTAACAGGGAAGACAAGACCACGAGGAAACATTTGTCATACTTCATAATACTCTTATTTTTTAAACTGACAAGCAGAGCAGGCAACACAGCTCCCAACACACGAAAGGAGGGGACATGCTGTAACATTTAACTTCAAACAACATAACAAAAATAGACTGTTGATCTCCATAATTGTTTAAGCCAGAGTTTCCAAACTTTTAGAGTAATGGGACCACCATTAATGCTAAGACCCTCTTGTGGACCACCATGTACCCTGTATCATCAAACCTTTAATTGAAAACACAGCTGAAAGCTGTTCAGCTTGGTTCTGCAGTCCATCTGTGGAGCACTTACCATAAGGTTGTGGACCACCAGTGGTCTGCAAACCACAATTTGGTAATTATCAGTCCAACTGACTCAAGACCAGGCATGTGCCAGAAAAAGCAATGGAGGGGTACTAATGTCATTACAAAGATATTATGCATAACCAGCCATATGGATACAGAGCTCTTTATACCACCCGCAGCTTTCCATGTGGGAACACTATTCCAGTTCCTGATTGTCTTCTTCCTAATGTCTCCCATACAGTGTATTTTTTGCAGCATATCCTGGGACTTGTTTATATGTATGAGCTTTGTGCCACAGCCAGTAGCTACAATTAAGGCATAATTATAAGTGGTAGGGAAGGGAGGAAAACTTGGCTACCAGTAAATTTCACAATCAGTGGTTCTCCTGCTACTCATAAAAAGTTTAATTGCTCCCCTCCTTGTTTGCTTCATTGTTTAACTAGTTATGGGCCGGGCTGCTTTTTAAAGTCTCCCAGTCTTGTGAGTCTGTATTTTAAGGGCTGGTTCTCCTCCTCACTTAGAGGAGGTGGACCAGTGCAAACCAGAGATCTCTAGCCACAAATGACTACTTCGAGTCTTGCCCAAATACAGTTTTCTTATATGTTTAGGGCATCCTTGAATTCTTGGTTTATGTTTTTAGGTTCGTCCAAACTCTAATTACACACTGAATAGCAGATACTTGTTTGACCTGCTGTAATACATGTACACACACGTACTCACATACACAGAGGGTTTATCTACAGGACACAGTGAGGTGCTGTGCAGAAATCCCTTAACTATCTATAGATGACCTTGCTGAGGACTACACAGCACTGCACAGAGCCATGCTCAGAAGCCCAGTGCACCTTAAAAGCCAACCTTTTTGTTCAGGGTTTAGGTGGATACCACAAGGTAGAGAAGTCCACGTTGTCTCTAAACAAGTTTACTCAGTTAGTACAAATAGTGTAGCCATGACCCCATCAAGCAGTGCAGGCATTTTGTAAGGGACATATTCTTTAATACTAACACACTTGAGGCTTCCATGGTGCCTTTGCAAAGGAAAACTCTTATTCTGTCCTTACTCTGCCATGGACAGGTAAATAAATGCCAGGAAAGCCCCAAGGCAGCAACAGGCTTAGATCATGCAAAGGCCAAAGAGGCAAGAAAGGAGTATTTCAGGCTGCCAGAAGGAGCACCCGGGCCTCTTTGGAGCTCCTTGACCATCCCTAATGTGAGCCCTTGCAAATATAATTAAAAGCTCAGGAGAAATTTTATGTGAAATTAATCTGTGGCACTTTCCAGTTTGGACTAGGTCCTCTTCAGACAGCATTTGTAGCTGCTTGGGAAGCAAACAGCACATTATCATTTGGCTACAGAAAGGTTGGGTTGCTCTAAATTGCACAGAAAATCAGTAGCAGGGCCAAAAACTGAGGCGAGGAGTGATGATTACATGTTCTGTTCTCTTGACCCTACCCCTCCATCCCAGTGCTGCAAAAGCAGCTCACTTAGGCAAACACAGAGAGGGAGGGAGCAAGGAAGAGTAAGATTAAAAACTCTGGAAAAGAGATTGCAGAGAGGAAGATGTTGCATACCCCTGAAAAACTGTTTGACACATGGAAACAGCAGCAGTACTCCCAAGCCAAACCTGTGGGGACATATTTATCTCTTGTGCAACATTAGTGAAGGAAAAAGATTAAGTTATTTCAAGAATGGATTTGAGCCAATAAACCAACACAATTCTGCTGTATTGTAGCAGAATTTTTTCTTATTCTTCTTTATCTTTGACCTTTTATTGGGAAAAAAAGTAAAGCTGAGCAAAGTTGTACTCTGGTAAGAAAAATATATCAGTAGCATATGGCTTCATGAAATAGAAGAGCCATGGATGTGTTTTATTCAAGGAAGATGATGTAGATATACTTGGTTTGCACAAACACTGTGCTGATGCTCATGCTTGCCCATGGCACTTCACACGATGTTCCAACATTGCTCAGCCTCTGTGTCTGAGAAATGAATGTGGCATCTAATGAAACAGCCCTAAGTCCCTGCAGGGGAAAAAACATTCTCTTCTTTTGCTTCCCAGTGCTTCAAAGTGTGTGTGAGCCCAGTGATGCTCAGAGGCTTTCACAGCCCCACTCCCATGCTCGGGGCCAGCCTGCAGGAAGCTGCTGCTGCAGACAGTGAGCTCTGTTTCACACGTGGCACAGTTCAGGAGTGTGTTCCTTCCCACACACATTTGGGGAGCTGGGCTGGGGTGCTGAAGGCAGGGCAGCTCAGCTTCCAGGGAGGCAATGGCTCCGTGTCCTTCCGCAGCCTTGCAGCTCTCCAAGAGGAGAAAGCCAGCTCTTATCTTCATGACAGAGCTATGAGTGTCAACAAGCATTTATACTTTTTTTTTTTAATCTTTTTCACAGATTGTTTTTGGAATCTGAGAGCTTATGGGTCTGAAATAAGTCTGTTTTACTCATGATACCTTAGGTCCTGCTTGGAGGAAGTAGAGAAATAAGACAAGACCTAATCTCATTTTATTTCATCCTGGAAGCTCCTTGAGAGACTCAGAAAGCCTGTGAAAACCCCAAAATAAACAGGGAAAGAAAAGAGAAAATCCACAAACAAAGAAATCCAACTTTATTTGGGCTCCCCCTAACCATGTTAGTTGACTGCAGAGCACTGCCCATGGAGATGATATTTCCTCAGGTATCTTATGACTCACTGAGCTACATAAACTGTTTTATGGTCTCTAGGACCATAATTTTTAGTTCACCTCTGTCCCCTTGCATTCTTCTCCTTACTTACTCTTCCCATCTTCCATCTCTGACTATGCCCATTGTGACCTCTCAGTTAAGCAGACTTATAAACTAGTTTTAGTACTGTTTCAGGGCACATTTTGGGGGCATGTTTCTTTATTCCAACTTGTCCCAGCAGCTCATTTGGTGTATGGTGGGATCTCCCCACACTTTCTCCATCACAAACATTTTCTCTGAGACCTGCCACAAATTTTCATAGTAGGAGCTGTAAAGGATTAAAGAAGAATTGAACCCCCAAGCTCCACTTAGTTTTCACTCCACCAGACACCTTAAAAGGAACTGTTAATTTAAGCTCCTCTGTGGGACTTACTGTTCACATCAGTGTAGGCAGGATCTTCAGATACATCTCCTGTCCCTGACACTAGGAGATTAAAACACTTTGCTGATGTATTGCCTTGCTTACCCTGAGTTCCTCCTGTGTCTTAAATTACATAAATATCCTAAATCCATGTGTCCAAGAGCAGCAGCAGCTGAAGGACCACCTCAGGCAGCCAACATCTCTTGTACTGAGCTGTGAGCAGCAGCCCCAGGGCACTGGACCCCAGGCTGCCCCCATCATCTTGTGCTTGTCCTCATCTCAGGTCTGTGGCAGTCCAAGGCAGCAGGGAGAGCCCTAATCCAGCACTCCATGTCTTTCCCAGAAATAGCTGTGGTGGCCTGCCTCTCCATGCCAGGCAGAAAAGTTCAGAAGCCCCTGACACTGTCAGGTTGGATTGGTCAGCATCAGAGATTCAAGAGCCACAGTTCAACCCCTGCAGCTGCTGTGGTTAAACCATCTTCTTAATTACACAGGAAAATGTGCTTGAAATCACGATTTTCATTGGTTCAGCCTGAAACCAGAGTAAACTGGTAAAAGAGAATCATATTTCAGAGCCAATTTTGCCTGTCTCCACCAGCCTTAACAAGATGTGGGGGCATTTGGTGACTGGAAATCAAAGGTTTTTTCTGAAACAGAGACAATCATAACAAAGACATTTATTAAACCACACACTTTTTTTTTTCACAGTTTGTTGTGGTTCATATTAGTTGTTGCTTTTTTACCCCACTCTCTAAGAAGCTACAGCTGCTGATACCTGTGTAGCAAGTACTGAGGGTTTCTCCATCATATGCACAAACTATTCTTTTTATTTGCCACAGATAGCTATCTCCAGAAATTTGGAACCTAGAACAGACTCTGAGACAGATCAACTTGCAGCTATTATGACAATTGCCCGTGATGTGCAATGATGTTTAAACTATACAAATTAAACTTTGCAAATGTAGGGTACATTGCTTCAGCAGCTGTGCTTTTGAAGATATTGTGGACTTCTTACTGCAAGAAGACTGAAAATTACTTTCCTTATACTGTTTGGAAAAAATAGACAAGCCTCAGGGATTGCCAATGATGTGTAAATGAGCCAAAGTTATCATTCTGTTGAAGGAGTAAACAGCAGCAGTGCTTGAGATCCAATGTGGCGACCCAGGTGGCAATAGTGATCAATGCCTTCCCAGAGGAGGAGAAATTAGAGAGTGTTGAACTAGAGACCCCATCAATTTAAAATTAATAGAGCCTTAAGCTAAACAGAAGGTAAGAACCTTTTAAGGTGGTAAAGGGGCTTTCTGCTCACCCTGTACCATGCCTCCTCTCATTGTGCAAGGCTGTTATCAACTTTCATTAGCAGCTCTTTTGGCATGAAGTTTTTCTCCCATTAAACATGCATATTTAATAATTTAGATTATTAAATTAAAATCCTGGGTATTTGGCAATGAATTATAGCTGAGGAGAGAAACACACAAGCACACAAGAAACAATCAAGTCCCTTGGCAAAAAAAAAAAAAGTAAATAAATACTTTGTGGCTGGATAAATGTTATGTTGTGTTAGCTTTCAGGAACATCAGGGACATAAGCTCACGACAGACACAGGAGAGCAAACTTAAATTCTCTTCTAACTCAGAGGCAACCACATGGAGCTCTAGATTGGGGTCTCATCTTTTCTTCAAAAACATTTCTGTTTATTTTACTGATACATTCACTACATCTGGAACCCACGTAGCCACAACTGCTAAGCTGTGGAATGCTTATTGCTTCCTCTCACTGCAGGAATCCTGTAGGATTCCTGCAGAGGGTACCAGCACCATCAGGAGTACAGGAGACATCCCAGACTGGTCTGCCCATACCATGAGAGCAGTTGTGTGTGCCTGGACAGAGGATCTATTCAGAGGAGTAACAGAGCTCCTCAAATGGAGAGAGAACTGAACGTGGGTCTTCTCAACATCGACAGTGTCCCCTTTCCTGCCTCCTGTGCCTTCTGTCCTTCCACACCACAATTCCTGTGGTTCATCCACCATCCTGTGGTGGATGATCAAAACGGGGTAGGAAGAATGTTCAGCCCCTAAATCAAACCAGGTTAATGTCTTGAAGCATAATGATAGTAATCACTTCAGTGAGTCCCATGGCAGGCCCTGCTCTCCTGCACCAAAAGGCTGTGCAAAGCTGTAGCTCTCTTATGAAAAGCAACTACTCACAATTTCACAATTTTTCTTCTACTTTGTCCACAATTAGGCAAGGAGAAATATTAATTTGGCTTTTAACAGAGATCTTCCACTCTTGTACTCCTTACTTAGTAACGGAAAAAAGGCAGGCCACTTGATTGGAGTAGAGAGCCTCAAGGAAAGCCTTCAGCTTGAGAAGCAAGAAAGGGAATTCCCACAGACAAGAAGGAAAGTACAGCATGGAGGACTAGAGAGCACACAGTTCTTACAGGAACAGACATGTAACAACACCTGCAGAAACTCTTACAGAAGAAATACAGACCCAACTGGGGACAGTACCAGCACTGGGGTTCTCTTGACAGTTACAAAGGAAGGGATTGGAGAAGCTGGTTTGCTTTAATTGCATGCAGACAGAATGAAATCCACACCAGCAATTCTATGTACTTTCAAGAAGTCAAATTACACAAAGCTGAAAACAATTATGAGCCAAATTATTGCAGAGAAAGAATTTAAACAGGAAAAATGTGAGTGATAATTGGTAACTATTTAAACACAATTTACAAAGTGCCCCAAAAGGCCCATTCTCACATTGCACAAAAGAGGTCAAGTGGAGTTAAAAACAAAAGCAAAGAAAAACAAAACAAAAGCACAAACTGGCTTAGAGAGGAAATTAAATCAGCTTTTGCAAAATCTCCTCAAACAATCCCCCTCCACAATTCACCCAGCAACAAAATATTAAACAAACAAACCCCACATATATCATCATTAGCAAGGAAGGAACTGCTGATAATGACTGCCTATCAGATACCAGAAAAGGTAGATGAAAGGAAACAATGGAATACAAAAGCAGGGGGGTTGGCCATTGAAATGATAGTAGGGAGGATCATTTTTTCTAAGCTTATCAGAGGAAAAAGGCTTACCACAAATAGAAATTATTCACTGTTGGGTGGTAAAAGTAGAAGAATCATAGAACCATAGCTCTAGGAGTTTTTGTTGTTGATAAAGGCCACAATATTTTCACAGTGTACTTAAATCTCCATACGGAGATTTTGATTTAGAACTGAAGAATGGGGGGAATATAATGGAACAGTAGAAATTCAATTTGTTGCATGTTAAATAATTTTATAAATGCTGACCCAAAGCAGCACTGCAGTGCCTCTGAGGCAGGCAGCAGGATCCAGGGGACAGTGCATGGCAGGGAAGGTGTTAAAATGGACCTTTCCTGGCTGCCTGCACAGCCCTGTCCCACAACAGACCCAAGTCAGGCATCCAGTGCTCCCAGGGTCTCAGAGGATGCGTGTGAGGAGGAAAAGGCTACATTGTCAGCTGTGCAGGGTGATGGAGAAGCTCTGTAGGAGATCCCTTTCCCATGTCACAGATTTGCCAACCTCTATGCACCATACCCACAGCAGCACAGACTTGGTTACAAAGCACCTCTGGGCATTTTGGGAGCCCAAAAATCAACACAAGTATGACCTAACCAAGGTGATATGTGCTGAACGCTGAACCCAGGCCCCTGCATGGGCCAGTGCCTGGGTAGCAGTGGATCAGGCACAGACAGCCAGATTAACTGGGGCCAGCACTAAGTGGCTTTCACCCTTCATGTCCATCTCCCCCAGCCTCCAACTTAGCAGGACCTGGGATCTTACATGGACACCCTTGGGTTTTGTAGGCTTTCTGCCAGTTCATTTAGCTTTTAATGCAGCCGGATACCCCACCCTTGAAAGACTATTGCTGTCAGTGCTGGTGCCCTATGAGAGGCGTCCTTAAAGCAACTCCGAAATCCAGACCCCTATGGTAACTTGATCCGTGGCATTTATGATGACTTCCAAGAAGCCAGGCCATGAGAACAGTGGTTTTAAATTGCTGTGACAGATGCTGTGTGTTTGGCTCACAGCTAGCTGAATGTGAATATGTTAGTTTCCTTTGAAAGGATTTGGCTGAACAACAGAGAGAAATTCTACCAGTTTGCCTCATCCTGGCAAACATCCCTGCTGTGCTGTGGGTCCGGCAGAGTCATTTGTGGGGAAGGCAGATGACAGGTGGCATTTTCTCTGAAAATCCTGGGAAGAGGAGAAAACTATAGGCAGGAGTATGTGGTGAGCACAGGGAACATCCTCCTTTGGCACAGCACGAGCCCTTCAACAGAGCAGAAGCAGAACAGAATGTGCAGCAAGGTGCTTCTTCCAGATGCCAAGAGGGACTGGCAAGGCTGGATGCACCTGAAGAAGCTGCTATGACATGGCAGGACTAAGCCTAGGCTTGAAGGAAAGGACCTATCCAGAATAACACAATGAGCAGGAGTGAGATTTATTTACAGACTTATTAAATTTAATCCTAAATTTCCTTGAAGCTTTCTTGTCATGATTTCTCTTCCAGTAACACCTGGCCATGGAGTTCACAAGCTCCTCTGGCTTCAGGATGCACCCATCTTCAGAAAAAAAGCACAGCTCTTCCAAGAGCACTGCATACCACTCGCTCTTCTGACAGCCAAATTCACCTCAAAACAAGATTCAAAACCAGACCAAGGGTTTTTCACCCATTGCTGCAATTCCACCCTCTCAAGACTAGTTTTTGCATTTAATCTTACTCATAGACAAAGAAAAAAAAAAGAAAATTCCACCGATGAGAAGCCTTAAAATAATATTTTCATGGCACATCCTCCTCAGGATTAAAAAAAAAATTAACAATCAAATGATATTAAGATTGTTGCTGTCTAGAAAAGGAAGAAATGCAACCAGAGATGCATTTTTGCAAACCAGAGTGTGGCTGCCTGTTTCTGCCACACTTAAGGGACAGCCCAGAGGGGAAATGACCATTATATTGGACACGATGATCTCAAGGGTCTTTTCCAACCTAAATGATTCCATGACTGTATGACCCCACGAAGCAAAGCTGAGGCTGTGGTTGAGGCTGTACCTGACAAAAGCCCTTGCCCTGGTTCTTCACTGCCTTCAGCCAACAGTGACCTGGAACTGTGGATTTCATACACACTGGATGTGAGGTCCTTTTTGCCTTTTGTGTACAAGGTGGGATTTCCAGATTTTGGTAAGGTGTCTCTAGAGATAATTCGCAAACATGTACCCAAGTTTGGTTTGATCCAACTCCTCCCTCTCTCACTGCCCTGTTGGTCCAGGAGCCCCTCCTGCTGCTGCCACTCCAGCTCCTGTGGGAGGCAGTGGGACAAACTTCTCAGAGGGGCATGCAAGCCCTGCAAAGAGAGGATCTGGATATATAGCCTTATTTTTGTAAAGTACTACACAGCAACAGAGACTGGAGAGCAAGCTCACTGAGCTTTTATTTTCAGCCACTGTGTTGCTCAAGGAGTGATGCTTCTGGTGGGGTCCACAAGAGGGACTTCCCTGGCCTATTGGGATTTTCTTCCATTCTTATGAGTGGTCCTTTCTGTGAGCTCTCTCATCCCAGCCTTGTAGTTTGCCAAGGTGGCTGCAAAAACATTTCCCAGAGGAAGACAAAGATGTGTGGGAGCAAAATAGTTGGACACCTCTTTGGAACCAATTCAGACATGCTACCAGGTTTAAGTTCTATCTAGGCATACAGTTATTTCTCACTCTAAGAATTATTTCAACATTACTAATGAAAGCTTATTACTTTAAAAGATGCCTTGCACTGCTTAATAAAATTTTAGCTGTGAGACTTCCCCTACTGAAAATTTAGGAAATCTAAGGATTTTAAGGTCCTGAATTAATCTTAAGAGGTGAGAAACAAAAGGGATTTGATTTGAGCCTCCCCACTAAGAAAAAACCCTCATGAGCTGCTGCCTGGTTTTTCATGTTCTGAGGTCATCTTGTTTTCCTAACACATTACCTTTTCTGGCATTTGAACACAACAGGTCAAAAATAGACTGAGCTGTTTATGTAAAACAGATTAACAAGTACATGAAAAGATGTCAACTTAATATTTATATCTTTGGCCTAGATGCTACTTAACATTTTATAACTTTAATACCTCTCACACATGTATTTTAACTTTTACCTCATTGAAAGGAGAGATTTTAATTCAACACGTAAAGATTATTTAAGAACTACTTTAAGTATCAAGTGCTTAAAAAATCTTCGAAGGTTTAAGATGTAATTTTTCATTTATACCAAGAAGAAATCAACTGAGATGAAGGTACCATTTAAAATACAGGGTAAAACCATATTTTATAAAGCACATGCAAATTAAATGTGTGGGTTTAGAAGAGATAAAGAGGTTCTTTAACAAGCTTTGAAACTTGTGAGTTGAACCAGAACCAGCAAAAACACTACAAGGCAGTCAATGGCCCATATCAAGATAGGAATTAAAATGCCAAAACCTATTTTGCCCTTTTCCCTCCTCCCTCCTTACTTTGCAGAAACATTTTTCTCAGCTTCTGCGACCCCAGACCAAGGCACTTTTATCTAACCATATAAAAGTAAATTTTTATATAGTTCAGTAATTTATAATACCAAACATCCCATCAAGAGACAAAGATTGCTTGCTTTGTTTGCTTCTTACTGAAATCTCACTACCTGGTAGATCATGAACTACTAAACTCACTTAACATTATTCACTGCTACTTTGCAGGCACTCTTGGAGATCCATCTTTGTTTCCTCATTTTCTTTTATAGGCTATTTTGGACAATCAGTGAATATAAGAATTTATTGCAGGTAGGCATACTTAAAGAACAAAACAAACAAACAAGAAACCCCCTAAACTCATGCATTTTGAAATAAACTTAAGCTAATGGAGCAAACAATTACTATTCCAGCAACCAGAAGTTATACAGAAATGAGCAAGTACCTTTATACATATAATTCACAGATGACAGACACAATGGTTATGTACAAAGATCAAGGTTGTGTTTAACTATACATTACCATTCCTGGAAAATCAATCTACATTATTTTTATCTCAGGTTAGGAACTGGAGGAATGATTAAGTGATTTGCCAAGGACATGGTTAGACAGACTTGGAAAATGGGAAACAGTGATTTCTTTCCAAAGGGAACATGTATCACAGTCACAGCTCTGTAGAAGTGTTCAGTCTTATAATCCGTGGGGTAAGAGTTCAAACAGATTTTAATACAAAGCCTCCTATTACCAGAGTAACAGTAGTTATCTTAGACTTCAGTCAGGTCCTGCTCTGAGGCTGCAGTAGGGCACAGCAGGCAACCCAAAAGATATGAAAGGATTCACAGCTTATAAATACTTTTTCCTATACTCCAATGTACTTCTCCCCCAAAGGAAAACCCAATGTTGAAAAATACTTTGCAGCTTTAAACACATAATCAAGTGCCCTCAAAAATCAAAGGGTTTTAAGTATAGAGATGCGAGCTAAACACGCATTCAAATATCCTGATGGATTACACACACTCACACACAAATTTGATATGACTGATTGAACCCACATTCCAGTTACTGGATTTGGGGTGATTAAATCCCAGGCTGTTGGTGCAACATATCCATTGTACAATACCCCAGTGTTTTGCCAAGGAGTAGTTTTGTGAAGGGTTAAGTATCTATAAAAAAGAGTTAGGAAAGAGTAGAGATGATGAGAAAGGTTTTCTTCTTTTCTAGCATCCAGCTTTGTCTAGAAAAACACTTTTTAATTTACTTTAATTAGAGCTATTTAAGGGCATATTTCCTCCTCTATCTTGAGCTCAGAAATTTATCTTGGCAGTTTCCATACCACAGACTTGTTCCCTGCTGCCCCTCAGTTCTGCTCTCAGAGGCTCTGGGGGCAGCTCAGGTCCCAGCAGATGGCAGATGTGCCATGCCCATCCTGTCACCTGGGGTACTGGGGTGCTGCATTGATGGCTTCAGCATGGTCAGAGCATCCAGGAGTCACTGGCTGTGCCACAGCCATCTGTCCCTCACTGCACCCATCTTCTCAAATGCCAGGCTGAATTCCAGGAGACTTTCCTGGAAATTAACAGTATCAGATGAATAACATTACTGGTCCTCCCTCTTGATTCAAACAGCCTTCGAGACTCCAGAGTTCTGAATAACAGGCCAGGCCAGAAAGAACAAACTGTTATTTAATATGATTCAATCTGTTCTGCTGTCGCAGTCAGAGATCATCTATCCTTGCTGTGTGACATTAAATACTCATCTTTCCTAGAAAGGTCTGGAGCACTGAAATTCCTTTTGGTTTGAAAGGAACTTCTTGGGACTGTTTTACACATATAAATGTACTAATTTGTACAGCTTGGGTAACCAGGACAATGCCAAGTTTAAACCACAAGTAGGTCCCAGTGTAAAACTACTCTTTTCCCCTCAATAAATTTGTGCCTAAATAGCTTGACAGTGTTCTACCTAGATAGGAAGGACAAAAAATAATTCACAGTGGAAAGTCATGAACTAGAGATGATTCAGCATAAGACCAGGATGAAAGGCTGGAAGAGATTAAGCACCTTTCAGAGGGAAATACTGCATTTTACATTGCAAATAGAGGGCATCAAAGAAAACACTGATGAATCAGATAGCAGCAGGAGCTTTTTCATTCAAATATTAAAAACATTTTGAAGAAGAGATCCTGCATACACTGACACTTGCAGTGAAAAATGTCTTCTTCTGTTCTTTCAGCTCAAAAATATACCCACTGAACAAGCAAAATAAAAGTGAACAGAAAAATGGTATTGCCTAAAATGGGTTTGTGACGATTCAGTGAGGGAATCTCCAGCTGGAAGCAAGGTGTGAAGCAGCAAAGAAAATGTCTGATGTGGAAAAAGAAGTTCAAAGAAGGAGGGAAAGGGGAACAAACTGCCAGTGAAGTGGTTAAACCAGCTCTTGGCTCACTTAAAATGAAGAAAGGACAGGGGACATTTGCAAAGGCAAGAATAAGATAATCCAACAAGGATTTTCCATTAATAGTGTCTGCTGTGATGGAAGATGCAGAAACTGCATTTCTAGCAGGCCCACATCTCCTCAAGGCTAGTTGTTTCTTTTCAAAAAAGTGACTATTCAGGACTTACAAGAGTGTATAGATATAGTCCAAATATACAGCCAGCATTTGCATCTCCTGCTTTCCCCTGGCTAGCAGTTTTATTGATGCATCTGTGAAGACACCCTCCAAAGGAGAACACTGGGCAGACTATCACTTCTGTTTATTGCAGCTGTAGGGCTCAGATTTTTACCCAATGATTCTGTGCATTGAAATAAGTCCATGTAGACAAAGGTTGTTGAAGGTAGGAGATCACACAAATGACACAGTCACATCACTGGGTCAGAAATATGTGTCACTCCTGGGAAGAGTGTATTTTTCACACACAGAGCATTCCCAGCAGTTACATTAAACAAATATCTGGACTTAGGGAGCTGGTAAAATGCTTTGCTGAGCAGAGCTGTGCAGTGTCAGGACATTATTTTCAGACCTATGACCCAGTAAGGAATCTCATTGGAGTCCACAGAAACAGTCAGCACCATTAAAAATCAAGTCATGTGGCTAATTGAGCAATTAGATATTCAGGCCACTGCCTTAAAATGATTATTTCAACACATGCTAAGGCCTCATGCTTTGGACTGAAGCTCTCTCAAACAAGGGAGGGTTAGAAACACAGAATCATAGAATGGTTTGAGTTGGAAGGGAACTTCAGAGGTCATCCTCCTACAATGAGCAGGGACAGAGCTAGTTAGAAGAAAGTGCAGCAAAAGAGAAAGTTTCTTAGCTCTGGCCCTGCAGCAGGTAACACATACCTGTAGAGCAACACTCTACAGACACCTCATTACTACTTTTCATGAGCATCAGTAGAGGTTCACTTTGTTAGCACCTGACAGCCCCTCAGCTGAGCCCCAGTCACCGCTTTTGGGGATGGAAGTGCCAGGGGATGGGCTGAGCTGAGAAGACACATGTGCCTAAGAGGAAAAGATGTGCTTTTGGGTGGCAATGCATTGTTTAACAGACTCAGCTGCCTCACAGCGCTACAGGGCAAGCCTGCACCAGTGTGGGTAACTGGATTCGTTTGAAGCATTAGTAAAGGTGATCTAAAATAATCAGGCTTCTTTGTGACTTAAGCAGAT
>JAHLSL010000011.1:11962925-12027876 GCA_025920805.1 Petroica traversi | reverse complement strand
ACAGTCCTCTCTATGACATCCATATTATGAAACTAAGGAATTAAGCAAGGATACCCAGGGTATAAATGTAGATATGTGCTCACATAAATCTAAATCCATAAGATAAATACAAACATTAAATGAGTCTCTTTTTCAGGAATCAGTTGCAACAGCTTCTTTTCTTATTCAGAAGAGATGTGCTTGCAGGTTAAAGAAAAAAACCAAAACAACCCAATAATAATAATAATTTAAAAAAAAACAACCAACTTAAAAAATATTTTGGGAAGGAGTGGGTGGATTATTTAAATACCAGTGAGGAAGGCAAGCTTGTTAGGATAAGAATGATGTTGACATAAAAGGGATAAGAAGGATAAGAAGATATAATCTGACCATGAACACATTAAGGCTTACCATTTTTTATCGTTACAGTTCTGGATTTAGCTTTCACTTGAGCAGAGAGACCAACAGCTTAACCCCTACTACTCACTGCAATTCTTACTAGAGGTTTCCTAGAGTAGCTGCATTCAGCATCCAGTTGGGATGCAGTGGTCTCAAAAACTCATTTTCTTTTGAGTGAAATTTAGAAATGCAACCTCTAAGACTGCTGAGTTTGGGATACTTCTTATTCTATCAGGTAATGCTTATGATAAAAACAAAGCTCCAAAAGCCCCATCCCTTGTGAGAATTACTCTGTGCATACTTGATGCTGACATTTTGAAAGGGATTTTTCCATGAACCTCTGGGTCTTCAAATGTTGTAACAGTAGCACAACCTAGAATCTTCAAATCCTTTCCAAGCCCTTGTGTATGTGCTGTATTATCTTACAAATGACAAGCCTGGAAGTATTTACCCTCATGAATACTCAACTGCCTTTGCAAATTCCAGGGCAGAGAGGGCAGAGCTGAAGCTCTCAGCCCCTCTCTGCCAGTCACTCTGTGTGGCAAATCCAGCATCTCCAATGGGCCAGGCTGGGATCCTCAATGCAGCCACGAGGAATGGCTGTGAGATAGCACAGCTGGGTGGGTGCTCTGCCCTTCAGTTATGCAGCAGGAAAGAAACACTCAGCATTAGCCCCACTACAGGCAAAAGCAAAAGGGCGATTTCTCCTCTTCCCTTCCTCATTTTTACCTCACCCTTTCCTACTCCTCATAAACCTGCTCAAGACTGCTGGCACTTTTGCCTCACATGCACAATGAAACACTGTTAAAAAGGAAGCAATTGCCTACGTGGAAACAGAATTTTCCTGAGGGGCTCTACAAAGGCCACAAAATGAAGGAAAGCTAAAGCCTTTCTACAACTCCAGCACAACATTAAAAATGTGCACACCGGAGCCCTCAGAATCACATACTTCTCCAGCATGGAAGACAGTAAACTTGGAATTTGTGTTGGTGACATTATTTAATGCACAGTTGGAGGGTTCTGACTGATGATGAAAACCTGACTAGATCAGAGCAGAAAGGGAGAAGCCCACAAAGGACAGCAAACAGGGAGGAGGAAAGATTAGGGGAATTGTCAGGCAGTATCCCAGCCTTGGAAAAGACACGTGAACAGCATCAGAGAACATCCAGAGGGAAAAACTGACCCATGTAAATCAACCCATGCAAAAACTCAGAAATCTAGCTAAACCTTTTTTCTTCCTTAACTGATTGAACTTTTCTCAATGAATACTCCAAGGTTAAAGTTTAAAATGGAATTGACTACCTGAGATTTGGGGTTACAACCAGAAGAATAACTCATGATTTTGACCACAGGAGGGCTCCCAGGTTTCATGAATGCATATGGAAACCTTTTGAGAAATTAGATCATGAGGCACAGAATGTGACAGCCACTGAGGTGCACTCTTAGTTTGATCTGCACGTCTCCCAGCCCAGCTGAGCATGCTGCATATAATGTCTTTTTTCTTAAACAAAGAAGAGAAACAAAAAGAACTATTTTTCTGTAAACTTCTTTTTTCTCTTCTGCCTTAAAAGGATTGTTATAAAAATGTCAGTTGTTAGATCCTCAAACAGCAGTATTTCTTCTGGTGTTACCAGAAAGGAGAATTTTAGTATTGTTTTTGCTAACAAATCATGTTTGGGAATTCAGTGTTTATCACATGGGAAAGACTGTTTACATCTGCTCCAGCTGCAGCCCACACAGGTTAGATTCAGCCCAGGAGAAGATCATCATGTGTGAGCTGCTTCCTTCTCTCTTGTTCTCTGGACTTTGCAGAGGTGTATAATAAGTGTATGACAGTCCTGAGCCCAGCGAGGGCCTGTGGCCATGGGACAACTGTTCCTGTGGCACTGCAATGGAGGAGGAAGAAGAGGATGGAGTTACTGTCAACGCAGAACACCATGTCCGTGCACTCAAAACACATCCCAAAATCAACCAGAAACATGGAAAAGACCACAACTACAAATGATAGTGTGCATCCAGCAGAGAGCAGGTGAAACTACAGCCATCAGCAATGTCCTAGAGATATTGTTGGGTGAAAATGGGCCGATGAGCAGAGATGATCTGTCACAGTCAGTACCAAGACAGAACTCTGGCTTGTCTGGATTGGGTCTGAACTTTCAAGTCTCAGAAGACAAAATACTGACATTATTAATACCTGGTTTTCTCGGTTGTTAGTAATGGTCTAGGTGGTCATGGCCTTGGCATTCTACCCTTGGTGACTTTAAATTCCTTCAAACAAAAATATGCACCTGGGTAAAGGCCACCAGCTTGAATATTTTGAAGAGGGTTTTTATCTGCAGATCTGGCCCTGGGTTTTAACTGCACTGGAAAAGAAAATGGGGACAATATCAGGATCTTCCACATCCTCTTCTCTTCAGAAGTGTGTAAGACCTGACAGAGCTAAGAGCTGGTAGGCTAACACTAAAGCTATTTGCAGATGATTAACAGATCAAAACTAAAATTAAACAGGGAGGTCAGCAGAAAAAAAAAATACAGTGCAAGGAGATAAGAGAAGTTCCCACTTCAGGAGACCGAGAGGGTTAACAGGTTGAAGGTCCAGGAGATGCTGCCAGAAGGGGGCTGGAGATTTATTTGATGGGTGTACAAAGTTCCTGTTCCCTCTTCATCCAGCCTCTTCTGATTTATCAGTCGCCCACACAGAAAATAAGAATAATTGCCAACTTGCTGCACAAAGCTAGGGAAAAGAAAATTCAGGAAAATATCCCCTGAAAAGGATTTAATCCTTTTCTGTTGAGGGTTTATGATGTCAAATAATCCCACCTCTATTCTAGCAAATTCCAGTTTTAGGGTCAATCAGTTACAGCTGGGCTAATCCACAGTTACTAACTTCTTTGCCTGCTGATGTCTCCATGGTGAAACTCACAGATGGAACCTGGGTGACCTCCATCTGCCTTTCCCTACCGTGTTTAGAAAACAACAGATAAGGTACCACAGTAGGTAAGGCTCCACAACAACTGCACATACCATGGATGCTGTAAGCAGGGCAGGGATTTTCCTTTGTAAGGGCAGGTCTGAATAGTTTACATCCCAAACTTTTGACTTGTAACGGGAAAGAAACCTGTGGGGTTTTTTATTGCAGCTGACTGCAGCAATGCTGCTTTTTATGTCAACATACATTTTAGTAAATGTTAGTTTGTACTCTGTAGTGACAGGCTGTTTGCAGTAACCTTGGGAATACTGCTCTTATCTTGTATTTACACAACAAGTGCAAAGAAACGAGATTAGGTATTTTTCCACAATGTTTAAAAAAGCCATTTTTTCTCCTCTCTTGAACAAGGGCTGAACTTTAAACATTTCAAATGCATTTCCCTCATTTGGAAGACATACAGTTAACGTGGTATTAATCATTTACTGGCAGGTCTATCCTGGTCAGGGTATACTTATATTTTCATGAATATACCACGTCTCTTGGGTCAAGTGCAACAGAGGTCTGAGACTGCAGTAAGGGAAATTGAAACTGGTCAAAGACTGACCTGAACTAGGACCACAGACAGAATGCACAGATGAGTACTGTGGCATCCTCTGGGATACAGAAGGGCTCTGGTAAGGAACCAGGCCTATCAAAAGCATTTTGATGCATGGGATTGATAGAAAACCAATTCAGTATTATTTATTGCCCCCAACAGAAGGGAGTTTTGCTTCTATTGCCCTGTATTGAAATTTTATTTCAGCCACATGATTCTGAAGCTTTTGCTTTACAAAACTTACCCTGTGCTTTCCCATGAGTGATAGCACTATCAGAAATTATTTCAAAATGTCACATACTAAGCCCTGCACAGGAGCACTGTGTCCAGTTTTACTGGCTAAACCCTACACATGCCATTAAACAGACTATGCAACCTCTCCATGCCAGTTTCATCCACCCCTGTGGTGACAGCAGCCTCCCAAGGAGGTTGTGACGTTTCTTTTGTCTCACTGTGCCAAACCAGCAGAATAAACCCAGCTGCCATAAGTGCCAAAGAGAGGAGAAGAGAGGAAGTGGCAGTTCTGCAGCACCCACACCCTCCACTGCTCTGGGAAAGCCTGGTTGTATCCCTCTCTCACAGGGCTGAACAAGTGAATTTGCCACTCTGTTGCTAGGGCTTGCAGGTTTTTTTAAAAATAAATGTATTAAGGGGGAATTTTCTCAATTGTACTTCAAGTGGTATCTCCTCTGTCTCCTGCAGAAGGGAGCCAAAGTAAGCTGAACAGAAGTGTAATACAGATTTAAAGGTAATGAAAGATGTTTGATGTGGATGTGAGCCTGATGGGAAGGATGGCTGGAACATCAGTTCCTGCTGCTACAAATATTTTTCTTTCAGGTCAGGTCCTGCACTCTGTCCTCACTGTCCAAGATGGACACTCCCCAAAGTCCCTGTTCTCTCCTGCAACTAACAACGCCTTCAGAAGGAACCTCCTTCAGCTTTCCTGAAAAGTTTTTTGCTTCCTGGCTGTGTGCAGAAATTAGAGAGCTATTTCACCTCTTGTACCTGACAGACTGACTTAAAGGAAGAAGCCAAATTTCTCTTGAAACAAGGACTTCGTAAACCTGCCATGCGTGTGTATTTTCATTTGTTAAATTCCTAAAATCTTCACACATTCAGCTGACCAACTGTTTGCATATAAATCACTGAGAAGCAAGGGATCATAGCAGGACTGCTATGGAATAGCCTCCAGGGACATGACAAGACTGGCCTAATTAAAAACATGGATATTACTCACACTAAATTCCTGTGGACTCTGGTAAACCTTCACAAGATGGCACAGACCTGACAAATAAATCTTTTCGTTTTCATGTTCATCAGGAGCTGAGATTGCTCTGTAACACAATGCAAACTCATCTGCTGTTACCAAAAGAGAACCAGTGTTCAACCAAGTGGAGAAACTGTTGAATATTGTACCTAACCCCATAAAGAGGCTAAAGGCTGGATATGGACAAGAGGGAAACAGCAAGTAGAAAGTGTCAATCCAATCAAGCTGTTAGCTGACCAGGACAGACCATAATGATAAATCACTAAGTACTCTGGTATTGCCAGAACAGGATGGTGCCTTTTGCTGTAATTTTGCCACCACGACTGTTCTGTTGGTCAGGTTACTTGAGCTGCTTTCAGTGCTTATCTATTAAGGATGTGTGACTGGAAAAGGGGTTTAAAAAAGTAACAGTTTCCTGTAGCAGGGTTATTCCAGTTGCATAACTGCATCTGAAGGATTTTTCCCAGAGCAAAAGGACTTTGCTAGGTGTGCAGGACACCACGGCTTGTGTTGTTGTGGCAGTTGCTCAACTGAGCTGCCTCTAATTCATTGAATATGCCTCAAATTTATATCACCAAGTGCAAACAGTAATTATCCAAACCCTCAAAAATAGTGTTGTTTGCTCAACAGAAAAATTCAGTGCTTGTTCTCCTCAATGGACCTCTTGCTGAAGCCAGAGTAATATCAATAAAAGGAAACGTAACAGAAACAAGTGTTATTTCATATTTTCAAAATAGTCTAACAGGGTCGGAAAGCAGAGAGGTTCCTTCCTTCTGCCCAAAGATAGCATTCACCCTGAAAATTACCAAAGGCAAATTACAAGTTTCCTTTAAAATACCTGTTGTTCCTGCAGAACTCATATTGCTTGGAGGGATTTACAAGGCTTTAGTTTGCATTGCAAAAGTTGAAGCTTTTCTGTTGATAACACATCTTTCAAAAACTACCCCATGCCACGCACAGAAGTTACCACAGATTTTTCTCAGCAAGGTTATTTCTTCTAATTGCAGTAAAATAAACAGCAAAGCCATCCAAGAGCATGGGACCAAAGACTGAAGAGAAGTAGGTAGGAGAGAAGTAAATTACCCTTAAGTAAATTACAGAAGTAAACTATATTAAGAAACTAAGTAAAAAAAATTATGTCTCCCTACACACTAATCACTACTCTTTAATGAGACGAAGAGTTAAACTGTGTCTCCCATTTTCAATCACTAATTACATTCCAGAAGCAAAATTCTCTGAACACAATATTATTTTTCAGAGCTTAAATGTTCCTTTGGTATAAATTTCTTGTTATTTTGGGAGAAAATAAAAGAATTACATAATTTGTTCAATTTGATTAGAAACCCAAACAAATGAAGCAACAGATTAATGTTAAAGTAAAACAGCAGTGGTGGTCTTTAGTTTAGCTTATGAACCACCACATTAAATCTTCGCTAAAGTTCATGTTGAATGAATTAGGTCTTAAGAGAAAGCTCTTTTAAATCCAAAGGAAATACCCTTTGTAGTACATGTAAGAACATAAAGTTTATCATGGCAAGAAGCCCTGATGAAAGCTTACAGGAAAATATTTCTGTGCTACCAGACAACCACAAGAGACAATTTTTGAATTGCAAGAATAGGATGTTTCCCTTAGCTTTGTGCAGTTATTAGAATTTCCATCCTAACATTTTGGAGGTATTATAAAGTATTTGAGTTTTGGGCTTTTCTAAATTAAACAGAATTTGGCACCTAGAATAATAAATTTTTCTCTACTGGTCACAAGAACTTTATTATCTATGTTAACGTGATTAATTCCAGTTTAGCACCTTCTCTTAGATGGATGCTACAAGGAGGCAAGTTGCTGTTGTGCCAGATTAATTTTACTTAGACCTGGCTACTGGTCTGTATACATGGCTGAGATGCTTTCCAGCCCCTCCCTCTTCCCTTCAGCAGTTGCAATTCTCAAGGAGAAAATAGACACAAACCACTTTTTTAGAGAGAGGGAAGTCTCTAAGCCCAAATGAAGGCTTTACAATAGTGTCATTGGTGGATACAGCCTCAAAGGCATTCTAACCAATAATTTCTCTTTCACATCATCTAGGTACACTAACATTAATGTTCATAATATATGTTTTCTATAACAGCTGCCAAAGCCAAATCAGGCCATTATCCAGATACCAGCACATGACAGTGTCTATTCCACTGCCTCAGGACTCTGCCATCAGTGGCACCTGAAGGGGCTTGCCAGGATTGTGAGACTGTCATTGCACTGAAGTAGCAATCAGGGACTTGACTCACTTGACCAAGTAGGTGATGGCTCTAAATCACATGCACTGAATGGACTTCACTGTACCACAAGTTATAGGTGTGCAATCAGACCTAGGGGTTTCCTTTGAGAACAAGGGCTGGCATTAAGCCTCAGACTAGGGGAACACTTTTCAGGCTCTGTCCATTAGAACAGGATGGTAAAAAATCAGATTTTCTCCTTCCAGCTAAAAGTCCACTGCTGCATGTTAGCAATGTCACCTCCTTCAACATCTGTCTTATTTCAATTTTCCCCAAAGTTAAAGCAAAGGATGATGGAGCAGGTATTCCCAGGAACCAGCCCAGAGCAGCTCTGGTAGAAGAAGGGTGTGACATAGCCCTACCAGTGACAACAGATGTTATCACCTTGAATCCTTTCCACAGTTCTAGAGCAAGGCCAAGTGTCTTCAAGCATGGGCTACCCCTGGCTAGCTCATGACAGCAAGCATCCTCCCCTCCCAGCTCTCTCTCTCTAGCAAACCCAACCAGTAGACACCAACTGCTGCAGGTGTCTATTACATGATCTCATTGCTGAGTACCAGGGCAGGGCACCTGGGCCCCTGGCATTCCTCTTACCAGCAAACCTAAGCTCTTGAGAAGGGCTCTGCCCAGTAAGAGATCTGTCAGCACTCAGCTGCCTGCAAGCCCCTCTGAACATCCCTGTGAAAGGAAATCAAAACACATTAAAAAACCTGAATGTGTGGTTTATTATATTTAAGATGCTATTTGTCTATAGTGTTTAAATATGTCTGTCACACAGTTATCAGTAAATGAGTGTAATTTTACATGTTCGGTATTTTGATACACAGTACAGGACTACAAGTGTGGTAAAGGAGCGTGAGAAATTAGTATTTCCTTGATGCACGCATCAAACCTTGCAGCACCACTTAAAAGCTCAGAGTAAGGACTCAAAATGCAGTATTACAAGCACTACTAAATCAACCAAAAGACATACCTATATTAAACATTAGAGAAACAAAACAAATGACACAAAGGTTTAATGTTTAAGATTTGATACAGGATTAAAATACTGATATTTTTAATGTCCTGGCTTCAAATTAATAAATATAAAAACAATATAAAAATATACACCAGTTGATAAAAGGATGAACTGAGTAAGGTTAGAAAGCTAAATTTCACTTTCAAACGTATGCAGGTATGTCTTTAGGGAGAGGATTTCTGTGTAGCTGCGGCTGGTCTTTCGGAAGAAGTCCAAGCTAGTGAGCTGTTCGATGTCACGCACACGTGCAGTGTGCATCTTCAGAAGATCTTCAACCCACTTTGATTCCTCCTCCGAGCTCTGGGGAAGAAAAAAAAAGTTTTATAACAAGTACAGACAAAATTAATCTCTAAAAGCAAATGCAACTCGTCTACACATTTGTTCCAGATTTTAAGATTCTCTGTGCCTTATTAAAGAATGAATAAGGTAGATGAGTTCCAAGAAAATAGATTTGACATTTAACATGCAAAATTAATCCTACTGTTTTATTTCAGTGCCTATTTTAGGATGGGGTTGACACAATGACCATAATAATCTAGAAAAAGCTAGCCTCAAGTTGCAGGTGTTTCAGAAGAACAGTCATATATTTTAGAAGATCCACTGGTCACTCTATGTTTTTTAATCTCACAGAAAGAACTCTGTATTAATCACTTTTGTATAACCAAAGCTCAAACTCTAGGCTGTTTGGCTTTGAATCCTATGCCAACACATTATTCTCAATTGACCATCACATCATCTAACACAGTAATATTTTAATCTTTCCACTTTACTTTTAGGAGACCTTTACAATTCATTACACAGTCAGGACAATGGTTTATGTAGGTATCTAAAAACTCTTGTTATTGGAACATACATGTTATTCACTGATAGAAAAAAGAATTTCACCAAGCATTTCCTGATACAAAGAAAAGAAATAATCAGGAAGGTTATGCTGCCAGAGTGATTTGGGTCAGATTATATTCTCTTAGGGAATAGCTGCTGCCTCAAGCCTTGTGCCAGCAGCAGCACATGTTGGAGTCATCCACAAACTAAGGTAACTTGCAAACACATCAGAAAATCAGCCCTGCAAAACTCTGCAGTGACTGGCTGTTTTGTGCCTTATCCAGCCCAGCAACACGTGCCATGAGCATTGCACCCAGGCCTGAGGACTGCACAGGGAGTAGCAGACGTGGGAAAAGGACAAAGCAAACAGGACTTTTCCCCCTTTGGCCCCTCTGGCTGGAACTTCTACACCACTGCTAGGGAAGAAAGTTAGGAATGGGTTGTATTTCAGGTGTTTAGACTTCATATGTATGACTTGGAAATCTTGCTGATAAAAATCTATTTCTGGGCCTATTCCTGGAAATGAACCCTTTCCTGACTGTTTCAGCAAGGTCCTCCTACCAAACGATCTTCTCATGGATAAAAACTAAGCTCCAGCAATGCCAGAGCCTATCCAGCGCAGTAGCTGAGCCACAGACCAGGATGTGGGTCACTCGACAAAAGCCAGGAGGGTGAGCGTGATCATTTGCTCAGAGAGGACACCAAGTCCCAGACAGATCACAGCTGGCAGCTCTAAAGCAAACGACCATGACCCAGTCAGCACCTGTTTGGTTCAGAGCTCTCAGCCCCAAAACAGCTTTCCTCTCCACATCACTAACAATCTGAGAACTAAAACCAGGTCTGGAACAAGAAAAGAAAGATGCAAATTAAGAGGGAAGAGCAGGGAGTGTGTCCTGCTCACTCCCCCTTGCCTGCTCTAGGAATGCCACCTGGCAGATGTGACTGCAGGAAGTCCCTGCTCAGCCTTCAGCCTGGCAATCAGGAATCTACAAACAGGGTTGTTAGTGCAAATCAGCCACTATGACATTTTTGTTCTCTTCAAGCTTTTCTTCTGAGCAGGAAATCTGCAGAGCTCAAATGGAAGTTATGGGTGAGCTACAAAGCTCACTTTTTTTGAATACAAGCAGTTTGCAAAAGATCTGCAACATCAACAAATCACAGGATGGAGAGGCTTGTTTAAACCTAGTCCAGCAAGTCAGCATTTGCATGACTCCAGAAAATCAATCAACTGATCTACATTTTATTTTTTCCAGTCCACAACTGGAAAGCCCATAAAGCCTCAGGTCCAGCAAAGATTTTAAATATAGTGATCAAATAACACAGTATTATATTACCACATAACAATGAAAGAAGTGTATACATTTAAAATTAGAGTTTTAGTGCCTAGCTTTAGTGCGTGGTCTCACCTCAATGATGAGAGTTTAGAAGGAAAAAGTAACAGTTGAAAATAGGGAGATAAATAGAAAGAGGTGATCAATTAGGAGGCTAACCCAAAATTCAGTGGAAAAAATATCAGATATTCTGCACAAGAACCTCTCTGAATATCAAATGGAAAGCTAAACATGATGCATATGAACAGGTGGGTGAGGAAATCACTTATGAAAAGAACTTTAAAAGTTTTGCTGAAAGAGAAAACAGTGCCTGGATGAATTTCCTAGTAGTTTCAAGGGTTCCTTCAACTTTGGTCTTGGAAAGGATTTTGTGTAATATTTTCACACATGCTGTTGTGTCAAGGTCATTAGCTGCTAGCAAAAAGTCCCAACAGTTGGGAACTCCTGTCAATGCAGAGGAAGACTGGAATAGCACAGTGGAAGATGCAGATGCAGGAAATCCCAGGATAGCATGAAATTGGGTTATCCAAATTGACAGACAAAAGAGAAGGACCTGAGTGTACCAGTTCTGCACAAATGTGAGCCACCATTATGACACGGCTATGGAAAAAGCAAATTATAGGTAGTATCAGAGGAGTTGTGCCAGTGGAAAGAAAACCATTTTCATTTTGAGACCTAAGCTGTAGTACTTAATCTCATTCATGATCCAGGCGAAAAAAAGATTGGACTGGATGAGATGCATAGGAAGTCTACCAAGAGTCTCATGCTCTCTTACAAGAGCAAAAAAGATCCTGGGTCTTCCATGAATAGAGAGAAGTATTTGCCCTGAGAATCATCATAAATCATCTCTAGGGTAAATCCCAGAGAACGGCTATTTAAGACATAGAAAAATGTTGACACAAGAATAAATGGGCATAACCTCACCATGAATAAACACAGCTTAGAAAAGGAACAAATTCAGATGAGAAGAGTAGTGGTGTTCTTCAACAGCTGTGTGAAGAGAGAGAATGTGTGTACAGCTAGAGCAGAGCAGAGGGAAAGCTAATATTTCTTCAGATCTTAAAAGAAAACTGTGGAGAGGTTAAGGTAAAATTCCTTTATTATCCCACGCATTTCATCCATGAAATATGGTGAGGTTTTACGCGATCACTTCTTTGAACAAATTAGATGGAACACCATGTGGAAAAGTAAGGCTGATGATGAATTTCAATGGCAAAAATTTGCCTAACTGTATTTTCATTCAAGATTAACATTTAAATATTTTTGGAGTGGTTCTTTGCTATATAAAAGGCATGGACCAATATCTGCTAATGACCTTGCAGAAGCACTGAAGTTTCTCTCAAACTGTAAATACATACACCGTAAGTAGCATGACCTACAGAGAAAAGAAGCTTGGTTTAAAATGTAAAAAATCAAAGACTAACAGGGACCATTATTTTAGAGTTCATAAAAAAGATTCGGCAGTTTAAGAGAACTATGACATGCAATATGAGGAGGAAAATATAAATTATTTATGATAAAAATTACATATGGGCAGAGTTACAAGGGCAGAGACACTAATAATTGCCAAAATAGTAATTTCCAGATCAGACTAGATCTTGATTCAGAGAAAAGCAGTCCAGGGAAAAAAACCACAATGCACTATATGGAGGACTTTCTGAGACTTCTTGTGGAAGATATCTCTGCCCAAAGCAGTTGAGAATCCCAACAGGGGAAAGCCAGATCTGCTCAAGAGAGAGGGATACTGCTCCAAAAGCACGGGTTTAAGAAGTGGGCCCTGAAAGCAAACAATGTTTGATGAATGAAAAAGAAACAGTGTTCAAGTAAATTGTGTTCAGAGTTGGAATGGGTATTTCTGCCTGTAGCTGAAATAGGAGTCTTAACTTTTTTTGCCAATACAAAATTTATAATATTAATGCATTCATTCAGGAAACGGTTGTTTGATGAGTGAGAAAGAAACAGTGTTCCAGGTGAATTGTGTACAGAGTTGGAATGACTATTTCTGCCTGTAGCTGGAACAGGAGTCTTAACTTTTTTGCCAATGCAAAATTCATAACATTAATGCGTTCATTCAGGAAACAGTCTCCTGGCAGCCTATAGTGAAGTGTCTGTGTGCGGAATCCACACAGCTGCGTAATGGGAGAACAAGTTCAGGCGGAAGGACAAGTCTAAATACAGCTGCCTGGGAGCTCTGCTGTCCTCACAGAGTGCCAGAGCCCACGGGGGACCCACCACCCTCCTGCCACACAATCTGCCAAGTGTGCTCTTTCTGCAGTGCTGTCTGGACCAAAGCCTTCCTCAAGATTCTTACAGCAGAGGATATCCATCCTAATGGAAGATAGAAAAGAAACCAGGATGGTGTTTGGCCATCTCTGTAATAAGAGACCAAACTTTTCCCTTTAATCAAGGTGTTCTGGAAACAGCAAGAATTGGAATTCCACCCTTGGCAGGTAATACTTTTAATACTGTGTGGGTTGGATGTAATCATGCTGACTGATGAACCCAGACTGCCGTAGCAGACAGTACATTTGCATTGTACCTGCAAATGGAAACTGATCTCCACAAAAATGTCAGGCTGGCTGCCAGCACATTATGGCTATGCATACAGCTTCCCCCAATCTGCTCTGAAGTTACACTGACAAAATGTAGACTCTTAAAGGCAAAAAACAATACTGCCAACCCAAGTTAATGACACTTAACAGAGGCACTATCCTGTGCTTCCCATTCAAGACATCAGTGAACAGTTGCTTTGAATAGTAATGGGTTTTCACATGTCCCAGGGACGTGTTTACCACAGGGCTGCAGTAGTGCAACAGAACTTACATTGCAGCTCTCATCGTTGTCAGGCCGGTGGGGAAGGATGTATGAGAGAACAGAGAGTGGTCCATCACACTTGTCAGCTGGCTGAGTGAAATCTAAGCAGCTGGTTATGATGGCGTAGTAATGAGTTGGAACAGGGATTGCACTGCCTTCCACAAACCTGGGGGAATAAAGCAAATATTTATCCAGAAAGGATGAACTTGTTTGGAAGAAGGTTACACAAACAACATGGTCTTTCCTCTCCTACGTGTGAGGACACACATACATTGTGGAGATGTGTTTGGTACCTAAACACTATTGAAATTAGCTCACACTGTGCTACAGAAAGTGCAGTCCTGAAAGGCTTCTTCAATTCAGAGACTCAGAGAGAATGCATTACTGAATTAATTAAAGACTTGAGCATGTAACGCAATAGCACAGCTCGTAAGTTCTGGAGAATTTTAGAGACAATAGACTATGTGGAACTGAATTCAACTTCATCTCGAGGATGAAAATTTCAAGGTCAAAGTGAACAGTTAACTGCTGAACTGTCCTTTCCTTATTTTATCACTGTCCTACTTACATGGGCATTCAGTACAAATAATTTTAGAAAGAGCTAGAAAATTATGTCTCCTCCAAAAAAATTAAATAATGTGCAGGTAATTAATTGTTTAAGATAAAGTCATCACTAAGAGAAGCAACAGCAAACCAATTTTAAGACAAACTCTTACTGTTTTATTTTGTCAGGTGTGTCATGTAAACCATCATAGTCATAGTCAAAGATTGGTCCACTTATAACATTGACTCCATTTCGTTCAGTGGCATATCTCTTCACCAAAACCCTTTGGAAATAGTTCCATACCTCTGTGTGGAAAAAAACCAAACCAAACAATCAAGCAAATCAGTAAAAAAACCCAAAACCCAAAAAAAAACCAGAAAAAACCCCAACCAAACAAAACCCACACAACACACCAAGATTTAGACAAATCAAACCATGTCAAGATTATAAACAGTTTTTTCTTCCTAAAGATAAAAATCCAGTGGCTATTATTCATATGAGAGTAGGGGAAATCAAAGACTAAGCATTTTTCCCAACCAGTGATAAAGGAAATGCCTGGTACCACTCCCAGGCTGGCATTGTCATAGGCCTTGCTCAGAGATTCCGCTGTTCTTTCACCAAGCTGTACAAACAGCTACTCACACGCTTTTGATATCCCTGCAAACACTGCCTTTGTTATCTGCTTACATGGAACTGTGCTGGGGTGGTGTGTTTTGGGGGTTTTTATTAGTTGTGAAAAGGGTACAGCACTTTAAAAGCTAAACACAAACATTTTAAAAATAATGGAAATACAAAGGTCATTTTCATTCAGTTAAATTCTCCTTCAATAAAAAACATTTAACTTTTAAACTAGGTGCCATCAAGGAAGACCAAAGTCATGTCATTACAGCAATCTTTGGGAAGAGCATGATACACTTTCTCCACCATGTCTCCTCAACAAGTTAAGATTCTCGCAGAAATGGGAAACACACTGGAACCTCCAGTGACATCATTCATTTAGTTCTGTTTTTCCTTTTTATTTTAACTAACAGAAGTGTGTATAAACAAAACTTCTCAGACTTGTAAGGGTTTAACCCTCGTCTTGCAGCTCAGACCATTAAGTCCATGGTTCCCTGGAGCTGGTGGCAATGACAGCCTTAGAAAGCCCCCTTATACACCTTGTCCTACGACTGCTCAGTGACACATGCAGTCTCAGTTGGGGCTGATGCCCAGAGCCCCACCAGCAGTGGTCTGACAAGAACCTCAGCCTAATCACTTGGCAATACCATTCCTCCAGCTGCTCACTCTCCCTTAACAATAAAAACATAACAAAAAGGGAAGTTTCCCTCTTGCCCCACTGCCTCGAGTTTTGTATCTAAATCAGATCCCTGCTCCACTTCCCACTGCAATCACATACAGAGCAGCGCCAGGGCAACGTGGCCCCAGCTACAAAAAAGCAGGAGCTGCTCAAGCCAGTCTCACTATGGAAAAGGTGGACACAGAATTATTGCCAGTGGAGATGGGATGGGGCAGTGAATTATAATAACAAAGCAGAGGAGGGGGCCTCTGCAGCCAGCACTACCACCAAAGCCAGCATAGCATAGATCTGCCACCTCCTATTTGACCTGTTATGGAAAAAGATCCATATAATGAGTTTATACTTGGCTCTCAGCCTTGCAACCTGCACACATGGAGTGGTTTGTAATTCCTCAGGAATGACATTAGTACCAGAATTTTTTTGTAAGGCATCCTTCACCCTCGTGTGATGAAGAAGACCGCTAGACAAAATGAGCTGCTAAAGGTGGGTTGTTCTCCTGTGATTAGCATTTCAGCCAAATACTTAGATTAACATTAGCATTAAGAGCATTTTTATGAAGTGATTCAGGAGTGGGAAATCCCCAATAATTTTTCACTCTTTAATCAGTCAAGTGCTTTTGCTCAAATTTCCAGCAAACATCACCACTTGGCCCTACACAGAGGTTTTTCAGTTAAAAACACTCTTTTCTCGTTAAAAAGAAAAAGGGTCCCATAGGCTTTGATGTTTATCCAAACCTCTCTGGCCAAAAATCTGAATTGGAAATCTCACAACAGGCTCTTGAGATTCTTCCAAGGCTTGTCAATCCCTGCCAAGCCAAAAATGCCACCAGAATAGCCTGATGGTTTTCCTACCTCTTGGCAAGACTAGAGAGAAAGAGGGATGTGCAGACAAAAGAAATGTTAGTAATATAACCCTGCAGCACTGAAAGATTCAGACAGGTTTAAATCATCCCTCATTTTCCATAAATTGTTTTTTTCTTTTCTTTATAGGTAATAAATATGTTCGGTCTCCCTCTAACGGCATTGGGAAAAAAGTCCCTGAACTACAAAATGCCAAGGGCACACTCTCAGGCTTGTGCACACTTTCAGGCTCCAGTTGTTGCCTAGGTATGTTCTGCACTAGCCTGGGCTACAGACAAGAGAATCTGAACGGTCTTGCAGAAAGTGAATTACTGTGGCATAAAGCACAACTGCAGACCTACAGCATGGCTGTGTCCTTACCTTAGCCCAGCACCAAGGAAAACTTAAAACTTAAGCCTTTCTTGTGGTATTTTGCCTGCCTATACCTGGCACCATACAAGTGCCCACAGGTATTATCTGCTGGCTACAGGTAATGTTCTAAACTTCTCCTATCAATTAATTCCATAAACCAACAAGAGTAAAAAAAAGGCTTTCTGGTAAAAGAAATATAGTCATGGAAAGAGCACTTACTTTTGAAGGCAGGATACATTGGAATGATATTTGTTATTAGAAAAGCATCATATTTTGCTTCTGCAGAGGAACTTAATTCTGAAAACAGGGAAACAGAAAAATAATAATAAGATGAAAGGTAAGAATTTCAGAGGATATAAAAATGCTTTGCAAATGGCTTCAGAGATTAACCAAAGGAAATACTGTAATCTAAACAGCAATCTGAATGCTAAATTCAGAAGTGCACACTGCATACATAAAATTTGCCTTTAATGTAACAGCTGAACATGGAAAGGAATAATTTTATCTTTGCTTCAACTGTAAATCAGATCAAAATATTTTCATATAGCTCATCTATTTTTGCTGTCTTAAAAGGCAGAGAGCTCTGCAGGTGTTTATAAAAGAGACCAACAATTTCCTGGGAGAGGAGTGTGAGATTATCTCCTAGTTCTGAATGAGCCTCTGCACCAGTCATTCCATTTCACAAATCCACCATAAAATATTTCAGCCACTGAGTGAGGAAGGCAGAGCAATTAAGTTCACAACTGTGAGACATTTCCATAACCCTTCAACATTTTCTAATCCCAGAAGATCATTGATCCAATACTGAAGCAAAGCAAGTGCATCAGGAAAATCGAGGATGTTTGTTTACACAGGTTTTCTACTACCACTATTTCTATAGGAAATGCAAGTATGCAAGAGTCTAATTTGCATTTATAAATGAAAAATATGTTTATTTTACTGCTTTTTGAATTCAAAATTAGTCTGTTTATATCTGGTGGGGCTGGCTTGGAGTATGTTCATACCAAAGGTTTTCCCTAACAAAAGAAGAAAATTACCAAATCCCTAGGAACTCAAAAGCAATCTAAACTTACGAGGAGGGAAAAGGAATCCATAGGAGAGCTGTTTGTCGCCTCTGTAGGCAGCACAGCTCTGGCTGTTTCCTGGAGAAATGCGGAGGTCAGGCCTCACACAGCTGGCCAGGTGCTCGGGGACACCTGAGACCTCTGCCTGCATTGAGGAACATGGAGACAACAAAAAAATGTAATTTCAGCTTTTACAGATAAAAGGAAACTATGTCATACAGTTGAGAGACTACACAGAAGACCTTGTGTACTGTAAAATAAATCACTGGGCTGTACAACCAAATCCTGCTCCTGCATTGCTGCACAGCCACTTCTTCAGGGAGCAGAAATCCCAATGGGAGATAATTCAAATTAAGTCACTCATAATAAAACAACTTAAAAATAAAATTAATACAGGAGAAGAAATATACAACCCTTCTGCCTTAAAATTCTTCTCTCATGAAGGAAATAAAAGAATTGTTTCCAAGGATACTTGACAATTTCCCAAGATTTTTTAAGCATATTTCAAGACTAGAGACAACATTAACCTGTTTGGAAATAGTGTAGGATGTCCAGAGAGGCATCAGGAATGTTTCACTGTAGCCACTTTCAAAGTCATGGTGATGCAAGATATTGTATTTTGTACGGTACAGTACTGCAGGGCGTCCATATAGAAGATGCTTCTCTAAAGATCAAAAGAAATTACATTTATTACTGAAAATCTTAAGGATAAAAAAAAAAAAAGTGTGTTGGCTTCCCATCAGATGCTGATTTTTAAGTGATCATTAGTGGGATACTGACCCCGAATAACTACTAAGGAAATCTTTTGACAGAGAGAGGAAAACAACTCTCCAACTGTTCTGGCTGTGATCCCCATTCCAGGCTCACAAACACCCTTTGGGATTAAAAGTCCCTTCTACACTTGAAAGCTTGTTTGTGTCACAGCATGTAGAGAGGGTGTTTTTTCAAAAACAGGAGACTCTTCAACAATTTTTGTGTCCACATCCCAGTCACACATGAGGTGATAAACACTTTCTTTCATAGCTTTAAATCAGTCCCCACTCTATCAGTCCTCCCACTCCTTAGTGGACTTTCTCTCCTTCCGATGTTTTCTGTAAAGACCTTCTCAAAAGGGAGGCAAAAGTGGTCAGCCACTAAAAGAGTTTTTTCCCCACTTGGCTGATACAGATTTTTTCTGAAGACTGACGAGCTATTTTTTGTCAGTTACATCAAAGAAACAAACCAAGAGAAAAACCTTTTTCTAACTTTGGCTACAAAAAGACACCTCCAGCACTGTAAAAACTGCCCTTCTTCTGTCTTGGTGATATGTTATGGTTAAATGTCCTTAGATAACTCTGACAAGCTTGCTAATAAAAATACAAAAACATTGAAAGATATAGAAGAAAAATGAATTTCCTGCATAATCTTGCATTGCCCTGCCTTGACAACCTCTTGGCCCACACACTTGGCTTGTTCTGGAAATTAAAACATAGAAACAAGGAAAGTAGCCTAACACAGTTTCTAGATAGGCATTTAACCTGAAAGAAAGTGCATGTTTTATTAGTGCTTGAGTACAAACAGAGGATGTTTTTATAGGGCACGAGAAAAAAAGTAGGAAAGGCCTAGTCTAAGGATAAAGATGATAAACTTGCTTTATTCAAGAGAAGCTGAAGTAATCTTTTTCTTCTGCCTGCACAACCGAGTACTGTGTTGTAAAGTGAGCCATGAAGTAAAACAAAACTTGCATGCAGTAGAACTGCTTGTTTAAATAAGGACACATCATGCCATTTAACAGAGAACTGACAAATGAGCGAGTGCAATTGGTTTAAATGCTTACATCTTAAAATACACCAGAAATATTATTTTTTAAATTACTACAGTGAAGAAGAATGAAAACCAGAAACCAAAATAAAGATGTTGACATTTGAACTACAACAGTGAGGGGTTTTTTCCAGATGTCAGAAATTGCCACAGTGAAGAATAGCTCTTCATTAATTGAGAAAATCAATTTAACAAAATGAAAGCTACAGAAAGGCAATTTAACTCACAAAGAAGAGGAATAAGGTCATCTTTAGAAATTAAAGGATAGGCTGCATTGCCCATTCACAACAGAGAAACTGAGAATACCTTCATAAGGGAATTAAAACAAATCTCCTTAATCATCTGAACAATGCAATTTGAGGTACCTTGTAGCGGTGGTTCAAGCTCAGAGAATGACATATCCCCTGAAGAATTTCTGGGGGCCTAGAAAGTGAGGCCCCTCTGAAGGTAGAGTTAAGTTTGGCCTTGGAAAGGGAGTCGAACTCCCCCCGCCTCCCCCTCAGTTAACAATAGTATCTTGTGTCTCACTCTTTCCTCCCTTCCTCCTTCCTGACTGCATCCTGACCTTCGACCCTTCTCCGTGTCCTCCCCTGTACCGTTATAAGATAAGTTGTAACCCTCAGAATAAAAGTCTGAATGTTGGGCTATTCCGGGTCTTTTGCCCCTGAGCCCAAGCAGAGCGGACCCTCGTGTCTTGTGTCTGATTTGGGCTCCGGGCAAAGGAACACTCTCTCTCTCAGCAGCTCTCCGGTTTTTAGGACAGCGGCCACCATCCCAGGGAAGCCCGGCTCGCGGTGAGGGGAAAAGAAGTCCCTAGCTGAAGTTGACTTCACGAAAAGGAAGCTCTCAGAACAAGCCGCCGAGCCGCCGGCCGTCCCTGTGGTCAGCTGTCCGGCCCTCGCCACCGACCACAGTACCTCAAAAATCCATGTCTAAACTCAAAGCTCCAGAATTTGCTAATTTGGACAATTGATATGGTAGGGAAAGGCTGTGAATTGATATGCTGAACTCAATCACCATTGTTAGAAGGAAAACTCTGCTTTGGTTCTCCTTTCCGTCAGGAGTGCTGCTCAGAAAAGCAGTTCCCATCCCCTCTCCTCTGCTGCTATTGCTCCACTTTAACCAGGACCACAGTCCTAATGCAGCTGAGAGTGCAGCCATGCAGAAGTCAGCACTGGCACACAGCAGGAACCAGTGTTCAGGAGAGCTGGGAATGCTTTCTCCTGGGACTAACTTTGACTTGAACACTGAGCAGGAACAGAATTGCACTGAGCAGCCTGAACTAGCAGAGCACTTGTTTCACTGTGTGACCCACACCCTAAGAAGCAACCAATATGTCTCACTCAGGGATTGTCAAAGCAGCTGTAGCATCCTTTCTAGGTGAAGCCTAAGCCTGGGTAACTAAACACAGCATGCAAATGTGGTCTGTTTTTTTCCCCATTTACAGCTTGTGGGTGAACAGAGTTGTGCCTCATGCACCCTGTCATTTCCTCATGTATCTGCCTTCACATCTGAGCTTAAAACTCCTAGAGGTGATGGAATGGAGGAGTTAAAACTCACATCACTTTGAGCAATACTCTAGTCTCAGTTCAGTAAAAGGTAGTGTGTACTTTCTCAAATGAGCAGCACTTCATCTTTCCCACGTATCTCTGTGGGCTATTTTGACAGTTCCTCAGAAAGACAGTTTACTACATGTTAACTGAAGCACACCAGGAGCTGCTCTGGTATTAATGATGCAAAGCAATTTACAAAAGAAAATGAAATCAGCTTTCCTTAACTGAGGCACCAGACTCTTACCTTCTGTTCCCTTGACATGAAAGCGTTTGTTGAGTTCATCCAACTTGTTCTTCTCAAGAACAGAAAAAAGAAAAAGGAACAAGATTAGGACCACTGGAGCACTCTGATATCCTGTTTTACTAAGCATCTAACAAAACAATACTAGTGCTATAAGACAGTGAGGATTTTCTAGTCTCCTCTTCTACCAAATACTGTAACTTTTCCAAGGGGGCACAAAGATTTCACAGGAGGGACCTGGGGAATTCTTACAGATCAAACCCTCTCAAAACAAATAAAATGGCTACAACATTACCAAAAACTACTGTTAATAGTAGAGGCTCCCATAGATCCTAAACACCTACCTTATCATCACATGTACATCCTATATCAAAATCTGATGCAGAAGGTAGAGCTACAGGATATAGAGGTTTAGCAACTTCATCTGGCACAGTTGGTTTATAAACATTGGCTCTCAGGAGGTGATTTAAACTTCCATGGGTGCCATTATTGGGAGCAGGCTTTAATCCAAGCAGATCTATGAAACCATCAAGGAAAAATGAATGGTGGTTAGACTCCAAACATGTATTGAGCAGCACCTCTACTGAGCCAACACATTTATTAGTAATACTGTTTACACCCACAGCATGTTAGTGAAATCTTTTAATGTAATAAAAACACTGATCTTTTGTCCAAAACATGAAATTGCAAATGCCATATGAATAGTATCTTTGCCTTTATGACAAAATATTAATTTGCATCAAGACACTGGTAAAGTTTAAAACTAGACAAAGTTTTATCATAACTGCTCCTTCAGTGTCCAGTGCAAACCTATTGTCTATGTGCTGACCTCTCACCAAACATCTGCAACACAGTGATTTCTAAATAAGGGCTAACTACCCCTTAGGTATTACGTGTTTGGGGAAAAAAAGTTAATTACATCTTTGAAACATCCTAAAGTTTTATTGTGAATTACACCTTCGTTGTTCTAGAAAATCAGTACTAAATAAAAGACCTTAATGAATATCTGTATGCATCATCAGATTCTTCTTCATGGCTTCAGTAGAAATTTGGGAAACGTAATCATACCAGGTAATGCCACAGAAAACTAAATTATCAACCTGAACTGCTGCATGAGACATGCAGGTGCAGAAGCAGTCCCTGAACAGAAATCTCCTTCCTAGTCACCTGAGATATGGACACCATACATTGTAAGGGTGTCCATTTGATCTCTGTCAAGCTGCAAATATCAAATAGTGACTCCCTTTACTGGCCAGCTCCAGAGCAAACAGAGACCCCTGAAAAGTGCCTTCATCCCTCCTGGTCAGTGCTTGGGAAAGGGGAACTAGGAAAAAAACACTGGGAGGAAGTCAGGGCATGAGCTAATGGGTACCTAAATGAAGCCCTGTTAAAAGAAGTTGCTGATTTTGTAATTTCTCAAGCTTACCACACATGACGTTGTAAAGTTCAATGTTTTCAAAAGGAGGCACTTTGGTCTTGTACTTGAAGGTAGGGCCATAACCTATAAAGACAGTCTTAAAAAAGAAAGAAAAAAAAAGAATACAAAATAAGAACATTAAAATGTAGGGAGTTTTCACTGAATATTTACATTTCAGAGACCTCCAAAGACCCTCCCAGACATTGCTCATACCTGCATGCTGTTTATCTTGTTGTCATAGCCATGGTCTCCATGAAAGAAACATTTTCCAGTTGGTTTCTTGTAAACATCCATGGCTTTCCTAAATTGAAAAAGTATTAGAAATTTTCCTCAAAGGTAGCTGACCTAACAATATCCTTTGGTGGCAGGAAGGATAAGGTTACAGGGCAATGCATTTTTTATCTTTCACAAGTAGCAGTAGAAAGGACTGCAGGCTTATTCAGCATCCCTCTATTCCAACTCTAAGAAACAACTCCTATTATAGATAAAGACCTTAGTATCTATTATTTTCTCATATCACACCATCTCCTGCGGACTGGAGGTATTGGACCATACTCTTCCAATCCTCAACAGGCCAACAGAGGCTGCTCAGAAAGCACTTCTGTGATGTTACAATGTTACAAATGTCATACAATGTTATAAAGTGCTTTTGCCTCTTTGCCTTCAGCCAAGTAAATAAAAATGGGTAGCAGAAACAAGGCTGGAAAAAAAAAAAGATTTCATGAAGATAAATAGCTGGGATAAGTGCTGTACCATAGGAATGTTAATTATCAACTTGTTATTGAGATGGGCTTTTTTACAAAAGAGGTGGAAAAATAAATATTGTGTCATAGGCATTATAATCACAAGCTTATTTCAGAGTACTTCTATACAGTTATATAGGGCCATGTGCAGGGAATCCATGCAGAGGACCATATTATCCTACAAATTAATTTCTTCATCTGCAATAAAATAATGCTCAAAGTTTGATTTTGGCCTTATAAATTACTAGAGTTACAGCAACCAGGGCTGGAACTACCATTTTCCTGTAACTACCATTTTTCTGTAACTACCAATTACAGTTACACTAATGAATGAATGAATGAGATAAGATCTCTGAAAATTAATAAATAAGCCAAAGAAAGACTGATGTAAATAATAAGAAATTACTAAGCATAAATCAACCTGGACAATCCCACCCATTCCAATAAAATTCTTAAAATTAAGTTTTTATAGACCTAAAATTCAGAGTATGATCCTTTGAAATATACATAACCCCAGCCATGGGGCAGCCTGCCAGCAGCCAGTGGAGTTATGCAAGAAAGCAAATGGGATTTCTCATTCACTGCTTCAGCAGAGTAATCTTTGCATAATTCATGGAAAGATAAGCACAGATGTCAAAAGGCACTTACAACACACTGTGTGTTTGCCTGGCAGCTATATGGGCAAAAACCCTACCATAATTTAAAGCTCATAACAGTCTACCATGAGCCAAAAGCTGTGTCATCTTCCAAGAAGCACTGAATCAGATTCATGCAAAAAGACCTTTCCACTCTCATACTGTAACACACAACACATATCAAAGTATATTCAAATGGAAAGCCATGCATGATCCATAAACAAAGGCTACTCCTCTCCTGTTCACTCTATACATGTATGTGCCAACTTGGTTTTGCTCATTCAATTTTTAGCTAACTAATAAACACTGTCCATATTCTAGAACCAAAATTTCATATGGGTATGAGCAACCCAAACCAGAGTTTTGCCTGAGCTAAAGCATCCTGGTTTTCTGTGGATTTGTTTTGAAACACAATAAACCGCCAGCACAGCACTTTGAGGGCCACCCTGCCACATCTTCCCCATGTTCAGACATTCACACTCTGCCAATATCTCCTTTTTCTTTCCATTCATCCATTCCATCCACTCAGACTCTTGTTCCTTAACATCCCCTCACCATGTAAGCCTGCCCCCCCCTCCCATATTCTCTGCTCCCCAGCTGGAGTGAGCTTGCACCTCATTAGAAAGGCTCATCAGCTTCTACATTTGAGTTAATCAGTCAAAATCCACCAAACTGCTTGAGCAAATGAGTCTGGATTTCTACTTTTATCCAGCAACTGATTTTCCCACACTTTGAAATATTTTCTGTTCTCAAAAGTCCTCTTGTTCACAGGGTGGAGGTGCAGGATGCTAACAGGCAGGGCAATCCTAAGTGTCCCATTTCCTCAGAAGAAAGTCTGAAAAGCAGGATGGCAGCAAAAGCAAGGGCTTACCTTGCCACGTGCCATTTGCGATCCACCATCAAATGGACATCCTCGATCCTTCGGTTGTTAGCGTAGTGCAAGCGTTTAGGCAGGTGCTGTTTCAGGTAAGGCTTGAAGTGCTGGTCAGGCTTTCTACACTGAAAAATAAATGGTTACAAATAGCACGCTGTCAGCTAGCTTAAGAATCACACGCAGAAATCAAGCTGTTAAGGCCATCACTGATCGTGTCTGGCAAACAAAGTGTACATGTAGAGTATGTAGTCCAGCCATTTCTGTGCAGTATTTGCATGCAGCCAAGGCCCAGGGATCCATTCAAAGATACATTTGGAAAGTTTCTGTCTCATGACAGTCTTTATGAAACCATCAAACAAAATATCACACGTACTTTACTTACAGATGAAGAATTTTATTCTAACTGGACCAAAGCTTAAGTTCCAGTGGAAACCTGAATGCTCAAAAATACACCTCATCTGTAGATATATTTAAAGCCATCTGGTTACAAAATTTGGGGCAGTTCTGTTTGGTTTTTTTAATTTTAATTTTAAACACTTTTCTTCCATTAACGGTAAGGTTAGAGTTGAAGGCTATCAAATGCTCATTTTCAGCATCTTCAAAGTGCTAGTAAAATGTTTACCCTAAAAGATTACTTTCCAATTCTGAAGCAATGAATAAATAGACTCAATTCAAGGAGTAAAAACAGTCCAGGAGATTCTGTCTCTGCACTGCCCAAAAAGGTTAAAAAAGCTACTAGAGAGGCAAACAGTGGAAAACATGACAAACATTAATCATTAATGGTGTCCTCATGAAGGGCACCATTTAACATACTTTATTTTTAATAATGTTTGGTTGATTTTTCTGTCTAAAGAATGAGAAAAGAAAGCTGAATAATGCCACAAATCAAGAATTGAACAGTGAGGTATAGATAGATACCTCCCAGTCCTAAATACTTACTGTAAGGTTGGCAACAATCACTTTAGGGTCATCTGTTAAGCAAAGGTAAAAAAAAAAAATAGAAAACATTAAAAATTTGCAAAAGAAAACACAAGCTTTACATAAGCATTCTTCCTAATACTGACCTGACCTTTACTAAAAATGCTTTGTATATATCACAGAATTTGGGTTGGAAAAGACCTTTAAGATCAAGTTCAACCTCTCCCGGTGCAACTTGAGGCCATTTCCTCTCGTTCTGTCACTTGTTACCTGGGAGAAGGTGTCTCCTGAGCCTCCTTTTCTCCAGGCTAAACACTCCCAGCTCCCTCAGCTGCTCCTCATCTGACCTGTGCTCCAGGCAGACCCTTCACCAGCTCCATTACCCTTCTCTGGACAAATCCCACCCCCTCAATGTCCTTTTTTCAGTGAGGGACCCAAACATGAACCGAAGATTTGAGATGTGGCCTCACCAGAGCTGAGTACAGAGGTACAATTACTGCCCCAGCCCTGCTGGCCACACTGTTTCTGATCCAGGATGCCATTGACCACCTTGGCCATCTGGGCACACACTGGCTCATGATCAGTCACTGTTGACCAGCACCCCCAGGTCCTTTTCCAAGGGCAGCTTTCCAGTCACTGTTCCCCAGCCTGCAGCACTGCATGGGATTGTTGTGATCCAAGTGCAGGACCCAGCACTTGGCCTTGTTGAACCTCATACAGTTGGCCTTGGGCCATTGATCCGGCCTGGCCAGATCCCTCTGCAGAGCCCTCCTAATCCTCCAGCAGACCAACACTCATGCCCAGCTTGGTGCTGTCTGCAAACTGATTCAGGGTGTCCTTGATCCTCTCACTCACATCATCAATAAAGATATTAAACAGAGCTCCCTGACACTGAGCCTTGGGGAACACTCTGGGCCTGGTCATCCAGGCAGTTTTTCACGCAATGAAGATTGCACTTGATCAAGCCACAAGCTTCCAGTTTCTCTAAGAGAATGATGTGGGAGACAATATCAAAGACTTTACAAAAGTCCAAGTAGACAAGCAGGTCACTTTGTCATAGGAGATCAGGTTGGTCAAGCAGGACCTGTCTTTCCTAAACCCATGCTGGATGGGCCTGATCCCCAGCTGCTCTGCATACTCTGTATGATGGCTTGGGGATATGTAGTTGCTTAGGTAGTGTTCTCACTGGTTAATGATCTGGGCCTTGGCTTAGTACTTATTTTGTTTTCTGAAAACACATACTTTCAAGATTTTTGGCTGTTTGACTTTAAAATAACAGTTTATTCCTAAACACAGTGACTTTTCTTGAAAAATTTTGAAAACACATACGAATGCATCGATGCACTCTGTTAGAGTCAGCAAGATAAACATGTAGTGGTTTTTGGTCACTTTTAACATTTGACCTATTTCATAGGCTACTGCTAAGTAAGTGAAAAACCACAATAAAATATTCTGGATTTGTCTTCGGGCTATTAAAGGGACATACAATTTGTAGAAAGTCCAAACTATGTAACAATCCATACTAACTATTTTCTTCAGGGGTGTGGGGGAATAATTTTTCAGTCATGAGAGAAAAAATAGGTTAAAAGAAAATGTTAGGAAGTGAAAATCTCTTGTTCAAATACTATAGTTTTGTTGCCTAAGGCATGATCTTGCTGAGCTTGAAATGGTCTCTATTGTATCTCAAAACACAAGCTGCAGGCTTTTGCATTGCAAAGGTATGTTTACAGTATTGAGACCATCTTATGGAACAATAAAGAATAAAGAATTTGGTAATTTGTCATTTAAGGAGGTAAACCACAGTTCTAAAGGTAAGAAACGTGCTTCATTGTTCTATATTCAAACTGCTGATTTATAAGCAATTGCAAACATTCAAACTAGGAAGCTGCAGACAGAGGCCAAAAGAGGAAAATATTATTGTGGGAAAAGCAGTGGTATGACTCAGAGGTCACACAGACAAGCTGATCTTTTGCCATTCATCCTCCAAGGAAAACTTATTTTTCTCAGCAATTTGGGAAGACAAGGATTGAAAGACCTTTAAAAAACAAAAAGCCTTCTCAGAACTGAAAATTGTTCTCAGTAGACTACAGAGTGTAGGAATTCAATCTCATGCTAGTCTACAAAGTTTGAGCAATGTGCACTGTTTTCAAATATTTACACACTCATCATATATTCCTCAAGCACAAATACCCAGGTAAAAAGTTTATAGTAAAATAAATGCATACACAAATCAGTACTAAGGATGTTTTACCACATACTTAAGATTTTTGCTACTATTCTGGAAGTATTTAACCTTCAAAGATGGATCTTTCTATGAAATTTGTCCTCAACCAGAGGATATCTGAAGTGTTGAGAGAGAGCACTTGGCTATCCCAATTATCTGATCTTCCCCTCTAACAAAAGTTGTCATTCTTGGAAGCATATGGTGCAAAAAACACGGGTACGTATGGTTTATTTATGAGTGACACTGTTTGCACGGTAGCTTAAATTGCAGGCAAAACCAGGTTTGCCCTGGTGTGCTGAAGCAGAGCAGTCAGGGTGCTGGCACAGGCCCTGTCCTGGTACTGCTGTCCCAGAGGCAAAAGGGGGGCAGCTGCTCTGTAATGCTTGAAATCACAGAGTTATTTTCACCAGAGGATTCCTGCCTCCATCCTGAGAACTATTGTCAAAGATCAGTTAATCTCAAACACTAAGTCAGGGTAAACTTCTAAAAGCATGGTTCAAAATAGCAACAAGTTTTACTGACAACATTGGCCCTGAATGCATGCACTGATCTTCCTCATATCCTTCAACATCTCCAGTCTCTTGCTGTTTAGCAACCCACATGACTTCTTATCTATGCCAAAAGTATGACAAAACTACTGAATTCAAAATTAACAAGTCACATTTTTCCCATTAACTCATAAAATGTACCAGATGCTTTTTTTATATATATGCAAGCTGTGCAGTGCTGAGATCCCCCAAATACAATGTTTGTTGACAGAGGAGAAAAGTGCATGAATAAACTCACAATGACATGTAAGCTGGCATGTGGAATGGGCTTGGAGTTCTCATTCCGCCTTGATATAAAAGAGTGGCATTTAACCCAGAACATTTAAGCCCTATGGCTGACAGTTCTACCAGTGTGGGGTCTGTGAAGTACAGACTGGAAAGGGAGCAAGCACTTGCCTTCCGTGGGATTAACTCTGAAATTCCTACCAATATCCTGCAAATTTACACCCTTTGGACAGCATCATTTCAAAGAAGGAATAGAGTCTAGTTCTCAGGATAGAAAAGTTACAATTAAATTAACTTACATTTTAGGCTATTGCTAGACCTAGGGCGAATTCGCCCTAAAGATCCAGGTAGCAAAATTATATCATCCACATTAGTCAGATAGTTGCTTAAAAATTCAGTTCTTTCACAAGTTGTGTCTTCCATGCCTGCAGAAGGAAAATGCAAAATTAATCCACCCTGAAAAAAACCAAATTTCCCAGAACAGCGAAAAAAAGGAGACCCCAAACACCCTATGTAGTATTTCCTTTTGGATGACCAATCTTGTTCTTTACAGCCATCTAATTCCAACATAATTCACTGGTAGGACTCAAACCAGGAGTGCTCATGCAAGAGAAACTCCAGTCTCAGCATCACAGGAACAGTCACCACATACACCATGTGTGCACTGACTCAACTCCAAATTAAACTCATGGAAAAATCAAAGTCTGTTTCTAGTTTAATGTACTACTTTGGGGATTATTTCTTTTTAAACAAATTATTTTAAGAGGAATAGCACACAAAAGGTATTGTCTGTTGGTGGTCTGTACTAAGGCAGCCACAGATAAACAATTTTTTCTTGCAGACATTTGTGGTGGGAGGAATTTACTGCCAGTCACAGGAAGTTCTCAGTACAAAACTGCCACCCCTGGAAATCCTTCCTGACTCTTACCCTTCTCTACACACAGCCAGAAAGAAGGCATATGCCATTTTATTGCTGATGTAGCAGTTCATGTGAGACTGTCAGGAATAAAAATCTAAAAAGAAGAGGACCTTTGGTGGCAATGCTAAAAAAATAATGTAAACCCAGGTTTTCCTTTAATCAAACTTTATTTTTCTTTTTATCTTTGCTAATATTTACTATTTCTTCTATTGCAAAGTTTATTCTAATGTTTGAAGGAATTAGACCTACCAAATAATATCTGTTCTTTTAGGTGACTATATCTGACCATAAAATATCTTTTTACCTCCTTCCTCCATTATTTTGATGACTTTTCCATCTAAGCTGGGCACAGTCTTATATTCCATAGATATAAGAAAGCTATTCCAGTCTTTCTTGTAAGAGAATAATTTTACCCACTTGTAACAGGATAACTTGACCCACTAATTATCATGGAAATGCCTCCATATAGGGTCCTATCCTCCTCATGTATAGGAGAACAGGCCTATTAAATTTTTCATTCCATAAAACTAAGAAGATTACTCTAGGCAAATTATAGCCCTTCAATGCATGCAAGAAGACCTACACTTGAATGTGATATCAGAAACATCAAGATTTGAAAAACTCTTAGTGAAGAAGTAAATATCTAGATCACTGTTATGAAAGAGAAGTAACCCTCCATGACAATTAAGAGCTGAGTGGCCAGTCCCACACCAGCTGGTTTTTGGGAGAGTTGAACTACCAGAAAAAAGATCAGAACAAAAATATCTTAAATGGAACTTTGATTTAGGTTACCTCTTATATTTACAGCTATATTGCCTAAGCATTTATCTTCTGATAAATATTATGGTTTAAAATTTACCATGATCACCAACAAAGATAACATTGACACATCGATGTAGTTTCAGCTGTTTCAGTCCATCCATTAGTTGTCCTACTGTCTTGTCAATCTCTCTCAGGGGATTCACCATCATCTGTATAAATATTCAGAAGGAAAAAAGGTTAATTCTGTCAGTGTTCCTGTGTCTACAAATGCGGATTCTTTGGCAAAACTCTGATGGGAAAACCATCCAGGTCAAGAGGCAAAGCCTTGGCTGAGCTGTTACTCCTGCAATTATTGTACCATTTCCTTTTGTACATCCGCACCATGATTTCATTGTGAGAAAGCCCTGCTGAGACGCTGACACAAGACAGCAAAAGATCTTTATGGCTGATCCTAGGCCTCCCATGAACATGTGTACAGTTGGCAAAACAATGTGTAGATAGTAGAAAAACACATGTGTCTTTGGGGTTCAGTTAGTTCTTATAGAGAGAAAGCAGTGCTTTTAAAACAGTATTTTATGTGAATGGCTTAGTGAAAAATGAACATGAAATGAAGATTTAGACTTGGGATTCACATGCCAAGTCACTTAATGAAATTCACTTCAAAGGACATCTGATCCTCAGATGACAACATGCACATCACTTGAGTAGCACATGGAACTCAGAGGGAGCGTTTTTCAGCTTCAAAGCCAAGAGTTTCCAACAGCTCAAATCAGAGTTCTGGCAAGATTGTCAGCAGGCCCCAAAGGACACAGACACTGTACTCTGATTTCTTAATTTAAGTTTCTTTTTCATTAACAAAACAAAACAAAACAAAAAGAAAAATTAAACAAAACAAAAAAAAAAAAACCCAAACAACCAAAAAGCCCCCCCAAAAATCCTGAAAAAAGACACAGGACTGTGTTTTCAGCCTTAAGAAAATGAAACATTTCTTACCAGATGGCACAGAGAAGGAAAAAGCAAGATTTTAGGCAGAGGAATAATTTTGTTTTGATTTTGAGAAGAAAATATTTGTTGTCGCTATATGGCAATTTCTTCCTCCTCATCTGCCTGTTTGATTTGGCTGGTTCAAGTATCCACAATAAAAAATCCTCCCAATGACAAACAGAATGAAAACAAATTCTGGATGAGAAAAAACTAGATTTGGGCAGAATTTTCTAAAATACAAGCCATGTAAGTGTGACCCAGAAAGAGATGGCTCAGAAATTCTCCCTCTGCCTGAGTCATTAAGGGATAGATGTTAAATGAGCCTGGCTAGGTTACGAGACAGGAAATGTCAACTCCCATTGGCACTACAAATACACAGAGAAGGGACTGATAGGAGAAGGAATCACAGTGGGGAACAGGAGGAACAATTTCTGCAACATATGGAAGTGGTTCAGACAAAGGGTGAAATTTTAAAATATTTTAATTCAGGAAAAACTAAGTAGTTGTTTAAGTTAAAACACTGAAACCTTCTAGTTCAGAAAAAATAAAATTGTCTGTTTCAGCTTTCTTTCACTCTCAAATTCAAGAGTTTCTTTTACAAATGGGAATTCCATTTTTATGAAAGTCAATAATTTTGTGTCAATTATATGAGGAAATACAACTTTTATTCAGAATCGAAAACTTAATCAAGGAAGCTGGAAATCCAGACAGATTTCCAATTAATGTTTACTTTTGTCATCAAGCTTGAGTCTTCTTTTAAAAAATAACAGTGATGATAAAAAGATAGAGCACAATAATTCAAGGATTTCAAGTGATAATCGTTCTGTTTATCTACCCACTTCAGCAATCTGACCTCCTCTTACAGCTCCTTCCCAGATGTAACTTTCAAAGATTTATTGGCAAACAAATAAAGCTCTTGCATGTACATTTCTTCACCTAATACGGAGACTTTGGAAGACTGTGCAGAAACATTTTTTCTTTCAAGATACATGGCTCTCTAAGATGGTGCTACAATAACGAGATTTGTAGCATTTAGGAAGTGCTGGTGTGGGACCTGAAACGTACAAAGAACATCTGGATCCTCTTACAAATTTTCCCCAAGAAGAAGTCTGATTAGAAGGAAGAAAAGAAGAAAGAATCTTACTTTCAATTTATTTTTTTTTAATAATTGGTAGGATCCATCCTGTACTGCATTCCATTGCTGTCAAACAGCATAAAAAGATTAACTTGCAGATATGATGGCAACTATTACAAAATACTAGGGTTTTTTTCTGGAATAATGGTGAAAAATTTTCAGTTACTTATCTGAAAGAGTTCTTCAGGGGTAAATTTGGATGAGCTTTTCATTCAGAGAAAGAAAGGCAAAAAAAAGGAGCAACATATGTTGACATCACTAAGAATGTTATTTCTACTCTATTTTATGTCAGAAGGCTATAGCTTGAAATGGCAAATTAGTGAATAGTAGCAACAACATCCATAGTAGTTATTCATTCTCCTCTCAGGTGAATCTCTGTTAAAAGTTCTCTGGAAAATCCTGGGGTTCTATAGGTGATTTTTTTTTTTTGCATGCCCCTGTCTGTCATGTTTTTGTAATTAAATAATATGTCTCAAAGTAACTCCTTAAAGTTGAATTGTGCAACGAGTCAAAAAACATCCCCACAAAAAAAAAATCTCTTCAGAAGAATGTTTATAGCCTCTTGTAGGACACTGTGGACTGTAAAGGTTTTTGTTTCAAGCTTAAAGGAGAAATACATAGATTGTTAGTGCCAAGTGGAGAAAAACAGTATACTAAGGAATACTCTTTTCATCCACTTGCACTTTTTTCTAATGAAGAAATTTCTGTTTGATATTTTCCTTGTGAAAACAGATTTATGCACCACCTCTTGCAAATACACCTTTCATAAATTCTGTAATAAAATTCATTACTCTCCAAAGTCACAAAATTATTTTGAAGAGAGTATTTTTAAATGAAATGTTCTTTTCCTTTTGGATGTTATGAGTCATATTTTCAGGTCATTTCCACAACCATGATGACTAGACACAAAATCTGAAATAATCACTATGCTCTCATGAGCTGGGAGTTACAGAAGCTACAATATATTACAGAACTTGTAATAGTTCAGAATGGTTAGCAGCAGTGGTAATGTCTTCCCACAGATTTTTTCTGATATTGCCTCCAGCTGATTGCTGGATTTAAAAAAAATAAAGAGATTAGAAAGATAACTTTCTCTAATGCAAACAGTCTGAAACAAGAAAAACACAGCTCCCAGAAGGCTTGGTCTGGTTTGGCTGCTCTCCTTTGGGTCCTTCAGTACATTATAAAAGCTTTGGCTGCAAAATCCCAACCTGAAGCATGGAGTGAACTCCCAAGTTGAAAAAAATAAAGACAGCACCGTGCCTAAAAAGTGGCACTTCCATCATAAATTTTTGGAACTTACTTTCTTCCGACGAGTTTCCGTAGAATATTGATCCACTCTATGTACTTTTCTTCTTTTCTTTGGAGCTGCAACTGGTCTTTCCTGTCTCCTCTTAGGAGGAAGCTTTCTCTTAGGTCTCTTAGGCGGAGTAAGGGGGGAGCCATAACTACTCTCCTGTACTGGCAGGGAGAGATGTCTGGACTCAGAAAAAAAGCCTGTCTCAACTCACATCAGATAGTAAAGCTTCCTGTGCCAGATAATCCTGAAGCATAAGCGCTATGGCCTTATCAAATATTTAGGCTTTTGGACAATTTAGGCTCTACCTCTTTTTAAGGAGGAATTCACCAAATTGTACTGAAAGCGGCACAGCAGTTACAAGAGCAGACAGCATAAAAGCAAATTAATTGGTGTTTCAAAAGATAGGTGGGGCCTCTGTGTTTGAAAATACACAGTTATGTAGGGAGTATTAGTTATCAAATATTAATCCATTCATATTATCAAGATTTAAGCTAATTTCAATTATAGCAAAACTCACTGCACACAACTTAATGAGTGTCCAGGGTAGAGTACTGGTAGAAACGCAACATTTCATTTGAATGACAGTTCGGATATGAGTATTAGAAACTGTGCAGTCTCAACGACTTCTGCACGGTTTCCCACACCAACTTTTTGGCTGAATTACTGACACCAAGTACCCTCATCCATAGCACTAGCAGGAACCACTATTGTGTGCCAGACCCTGCACCTCTCTGAAATCACAGAACCCCATTTGCCACTATCTGGGGTCTGCAGATCAGAGCTATGAAGGTGAAGACTCAGTTAACATGGAGCGCATATCCTTCAAATTAGCTGGGTGGGGCACATTCGTGGCAGTGCAGGAGAAATCTGTGTTGCTACCTGCCTTATTACCAGCTTTACAGGCATTTTGAGAATTTAACTTCCTGGCAGTTTCAGTGTGGCATCTCATTGGGTAATGTTATTGTTCCTAAATGCACAGTTACCTAGGATAGACTTATGGAAGGAAAAAAAAAACAAACATAGAAGGAAAAACCACCAAAATCTAGCTGGAATAAATCATTATCCCATTAATCACCTAGCTTGTAAGTTTAAACGGTCCCACTCTTGCTGACTTTAACACAAGTGGCAGGCTCTTGGCACTGCTGGGGATGATGTGAGAAGAGCTGACAGGTGACACCTACCAGGAGATAAACCACAATTTGCTGCGTGCAATGCAGCATGCTGTCTGGGCTGGGGGAGAGTTGGAGATTTATTATGCTATTTAAGTTCTACGTACTTAGGCAGCTTCTCCCAGTTGCTGAGTTACAGAGCTCCACAAACAGGGAAGGGGAAGAAGGGGATGTTACCATCTGCCATGCTGTTTCATTGCTTCCAACGCAAGTAGCTGGAAAGGAGATTCTAGTCCAGTCTCATTCGTCTTTCTCCAGAAAGGCATTTTAATAAAGCAGCACCAGAGTTTTCTGTTTTTAAAACGCTTCAAGCTTTGTGCAGTCCTGATGAGAGGAGCAGCAGGGAAAGGAAGGATTCTCATTTTACTGTCTCTGAACGGGCTCAGACTGAGCTCCACAGCGGCAGAAACACGCGAGCACGGGAGCCCCGGGTCTGAACACTGAAGTGACTGTCTCAAGACAGCATGTTAGAGGAGCAGCAGAAATGCCTTAGCACTGCCAGATCTCGATGTATTTTAGAGCTCTTATGGTAGCATATTTCTAGAATATTTTATGTAAAAAAAAATAGTTAGCTAGAAGAAAAAAAAAAAAAAAGCCAAGTTCTTATTAACCAGCCAGTTCTTAGTCTTGCTTGAGAAGAGTCAGAACAGAGTTATGGAGAAGGAAAACAAATCCCTCTCCGCTTACAGAAGGAAACTGTAACATCACAAGGGTAACTAGCCAGCCAAAGCTTTGCTTCTTGACCCGGATGGACCAACCTATCAGAGTTCAACTGCAGAAGCACAGAGGGAAAGAAAAAAAAAAAAGGCAGAAGTAAATCAAAAGCAAGCATATGTTTTATAACTCCCATAACTGCTCCTGGAAACATAATAGAACCCACTGAAATATTTCCTAAAATGTTTTTAAAGGAAAAAAACATACAAAACACCCCCACCCCAAAGCAAAAAACTAAGCAAACCACACCAAACAAACAAACAAACAAATAAAAAAACAAAAAAAACCCCACCAACCCCCAAAACCTAGACAACCAACTTATTTACACTGAATTTCATGTTAGTGGATATGCAAAGTTACACTTGTGGAGACTAGCTATAGTATCAATTCCATTTATATAAAAATCACTGGCAATTCACCAATAAATTTTAAGTATATCTAAGTCCCTTTGCTTCTAGTTTTAGACACTCTGCACATAGGCTGCTGTGCATGTCCTGGGAAGATCCAAGAGCCATATGGATGCCATCAGACCTCTAAGATTATACATTTAAAATAAATTTAAAACTTTGTTTGGTGTATTATGCTCAAATAAAAATTCACTGTATTCTAACAATGATTTTTAAGATTTGGAGGTTTTCAAGGTATCAAACTATTCCTCTCAAACTACTAACTGCAGCAAGAAAATTCAGCATGAAATATTCAGTCTTCAAAAGAAGAAATAAGAAGGCCACTGTAAATATAACACAAAGTTGTTATGAGCTTGTATTCAAACTTTATTGTTTGGTTGATCTGCCTTTGTGTGAAGAAAAATAGTCAGTAATACTCCAAACGTCTAATTGCTGCCAGACGTATAGAAGAAAAAAATTATTTCTCAGGGAAGTCATGCTTTTGGTATCAAGGAATTAGCTAAAAGGGATCCATTTGAGGACTTTCTTCCAGATGATGTAAATTTCATTGCTCCTAAAAATTACACTGAAGCCAGTGTCAAGAGAAACAATATGAAATACTTCCTCAAGCTTTTCTATCCCGAAACCAGGCCCCTAGCAAACCTCAGCATCTGTGTACTTGCACAGCTGCATTCATTTACTTAAATTTCCATTCACAAAGTTTGGTTCACTGTTTGAACTGCAAACAGAAATCATCTGTTCTCAATTTGCTAAAAATCAATTTCATGGTCTTCTTGTGTTTAACACAAATGACATAAAACTATCTATTTGCAAAACTTTCATAAGTTATTAATGCACACTTATTAAGACCCTGAGCTTTGCCTTTCAATTAGAGATCAACTTTCAGACAAACATCCACCAGAATTCCCATACAGGAAGAGCCTTTGGCGGCTTTTTGCCTTTATAATGACTTTTCCTATTGTGAACACTTTGCTACACTTCACTTTTTAGACTCTTATAATTAACCTGAAACTAGATTGCCACTCTGGATGCTAAACAGATTTGTTAAACATTTTCAATGTCATCATATTAATATTCCCCTTTTAAGTCCATAGAAAAAACTCCACAGTTGTTCAGAAGGAAGTGGCTGTATCCAGATAAATAAAATTAGGGTTTTCAGGCATAAGGTACACATAGTAATTGTAACACTTCACTAAGAAGAACTATAAATCATTATTAAGAAATACATCATTATATCAGAGAGCTCTCATTGGCAATACCTTGCTTTACTAAATCAGATAAGACTCCTGTTCCGAGTCAAACGACAACATGGACAACATGTATGCCAATTTAGCACGTGTTGGCAGATCTTAACCCCTGCTTATCCAGAAAAAGGGCTGCACCATCCAGCATGGTGCTTCAGTGTTTACTTGGATAATAATTCCTCACACTCACTGCTCTAAGACCAAGGCTCAAACTGCTCCAACAGGGCTGTTACCCACAGCAACTTCATAACCACTGCAAACTCTTTAAACAGCTCAAATAACTCAACGATAATAAAAAATATTAATGCTGCTTCTCTTTGTTCTCTTCGTTCTCTTCTCCAGCCGAGAACAGTCACCAAATGTAAACCAACAAATAAGAAACTACTGCTGGGGACCTGGCTCTTCAAGGAGATTTGCATTGCCTTCCGGCAGGTAGGTATCTGTCACACTCCTTACTTTTTGAAGACTGCAAACATTTACCCCTTGAAAATCTACATAAAAACTCTAAAGTCTTGTGATGGGAATGTGCAGGCATGCATGTGCACTGAAACTTGGGGATCTTTGCAAGATGTCAGGGATCTTTGGAAATGCCAGATCCCAGCTACTTGAAGCAGGATGTTTGGGTACAGCATTAACTTTCTCTCCCCACATATCCCAGACAAATGCATTATCTTCAAGTTCTTGTCACCTGGACAGCATTGTCAGGGGAAACAATACCCATCAGTCCCAGCCAGCTACACAAAGTCAAACAAGGGGTTAAACTACTGTAGCATGTTGCACATTATATTTGATTAAAATGCCTTATGGTGCTTTAAAACTTTTTCCAAACTCAACAGTACGGTCCTGAAGGAACAGTATTGGAAAAGCTTTCTGAACCCCTGTAGGGCCGATATGAAACTGGAACTAGCAGCATTTTACATTTCCTGACAGACTGGAATTATTACTTTGGCTACTGCTGGCTGTCAGCTCTAAAGAAAGCTTCTTTTCTTCTCTGCATTTTATCTCAATATTTTCTGTATTATATTTTAATTACTTTTAAGAAGGATAAACTGTTAAAGTTAAATTATGCTGTTGCACACAAATATACTCCTGTCTTTGCAAAATGAATCTTTCCATTTGCATTATCATATCACAAAGAGAAATAGCCTCCTTAAAGGCTTGAGCAGCTCCTTCTCCCAAGAGTGAATTTTACATGAAAAATCCTTTAGAAGATAACTGTTTTCTCTGGCAGAGAGAAAGCATACTGCAGAAACAGGTGAAAACAAAGTTGCTAAAAATCTTACTCCTGAGCAGCATCAATGTTTCAGGAAAAAAAAAAATTAGAGACACCTGCTTTTTCTGTAAAAAAAAAGTCTGTACTAACCTCTGAGTTGAAAGGACCATATCTGTGGCCAGCAGCATCTGGTTGCTCAGAGTAGAAGGCATAAACATAAGGCCTGAAAGAAAGAAAGGTCTTGATCAGGTAAGCTTTCCTTTGACAACACCACAAAAACACAGGCTTGCCAGGTCAAGTTAAATTGAGTCAGCTTTCCAATGAGACTGAGGTCTATGGAAAAAGAACTGTTTCTCAGTTGTAGAATCCTACAATTATTTAGCAGTTCTTATTTTCCATGGTATAATTAGTTGTTTTGCAGATTTATTGAGCCCAAGAACACATGCGAGGAGGCACATGGAGCACCATCTGAGGACACATGCTCATTTTAACCTTGCAGGATAAATCACAGCAGCAGCTCGCCTGAGCCTTGCAGCCAGCAGCATGTGGGAACTTGTGTAGTAAAACCCACTCATAATTAAAATCTTAACATTTTCCTAGTGCTCAGTGTCCAGTTCTGCAACTGCTATTGCCTGTAAGGTTGTTAAACTATATTAGGCTTAGTAGGATAAGAACAATCCGAGTTAATCCATGTAACTGCATGCTTTTTGATAAGAAATAAATTCATACCATATCTTTATTTGAAAGAATCAGACTGCTGATGGTTAAGAGCTGATATGAAAAAACCCACAAAAAACCTAACCCAACCAACCAAAACCACCCCAAATCCCAAAGAACTCACACTAAACACAAAACCCAAACAAGTCCTTAAATCAGTAATGGCTTGTAAGAGACAAAAATAAATTTCATAATTAAATTTTCGCTTGCTCTTCCAGTTACTTATAAAGAAAAGACAAACTAGCAGTTATCCAACAGCAAATGACAACAAGTGAATTACCTTTCATTGTCTGGAAGGGTTAACCACTGAAGTATTGTTAATATTCTGCGCTCATGGGGGATGACACTGGACCACAAAATACAAAGATATACCTTGTTATCACAGGATACAAAAAACATCAAAAAAGCCTTGCCATGAACTGATTCTAATATGAATATAATGTATCATAATAGTATAATTTGCTTTTAGCATGCTGTATCTGCTTTGTTGCCTAATACTGATTCTTAATTTGCAAATAGAATCACATTAATGTCTACATAGACCAAAAGAAAAATGATTAAAAGTTTGCAAGTGTGTGAGAACTCAAATCAGTAAATCTAACTCTTCAAAGTAGGAGTGAATAAAAGATCCATTCTGGTGGCTTTACCCCAGATGAACCTTTTTGTATATTGTCACAGAATATCTGGCATGGGTAAAATCCACTATATTGCTCACATCAGTACAGGCTTAAAAAACCACCCTGCTCTGGTAGTCTTGCAGACACTGGAAAAGTTTGCATTGCCTTAACAGTAGCAACTGAGGGCTAGGCTGGTGTGAGTCAGAACAGAGCCATCTGAAACACCAGGCCAGCAGCACAGGGACATGAACCCTGACAGCTTCTCATTCTGCAGAACAGACCCATCCTTCTTTACTCTTTGTACAGTGATTGCCATTCTCACCTGGCTGCTGAGGCCAAGTTCATGCTATGAGGATGACTAACCTTAGAAACAGCTGACAAAGTTCCAAATATCTCATCTTAGGAAAGCTCAGCAGGTCAGTGACCACACAGTCATTTTAATACAATAGCACAGTCAGTCCAGATTCCATTAGATCAACAGCAGAATCCCAAGGCAGGAATCAAAACCAACATCAGCACTCTTTGGAAACCTCTGGCAGAGGAATAGAGATGGCAGCAGACATTTGGAAATAGCTTAGTTTTTAATGCCTTGTAGATAAAGAGTGGTCCTCAGTCTCCAAATACAGAGAGAACTTTGGTTTGTAAAAACATCATAAAAATGAGAATTTATGCTAAAATTTTCCAGCAAGGAAAAATTTTAAACTGGAATAATAATCTTGGATAATGTCCAATTTTTATATTTTTATTAATTGCACAAAATGAAAATAATATCCATTATTTAAATTAATTTAATTTCTGACTAAAATATTTTGAACATTCTATTTTCCTGAGTCTGCCTGAAAATTCTCCCAAAAACATGCTGTGTACCGAATGAAATAATGCAGTTTTAAGGCATTCATATTTCAAGCATACATAAATTGGCTGCCTCACTCCCTTACTAGTGCCATTCATACAAACTGTCCATGGCTACCTTTTTTACATTCTATATCCTCAAGCATGCATTGGCCAGTGTGTTTATGGAGACTTTGTAGCTGTAGAGCTTAGGAATTACATTCTTTCTTTGGTTTACAGAGCACGAGAGTGGAGCTCTGTCAGATTTTCACCTCGCAAGCCTAAACTTATCATCAGCTTGTGGTGTGTTTTATTATCCCCTCCATGTGCTTTATGATATTTAGAACACTAAAATGTCTCATTTCTAAAGGAATCACAAAAAAAATAATCAAATCCCCTTATTATTTCAGTCTTGCAACTTAAACATTTTCTTTGCTCCTGATATCCTGCCACAAGCTGTAATAGAAAGACTGATCTACATGAATTCCTCAGAACTCAAAAATTATCAACATTCATTCATTTTTGGTTACAAAGATACATTTTTAATGGGGACAAGGGAAAATAAGTTGGAATCACTAAACAAGAGAACAAAGAGCAAAGTTCCTCAAGGCTGTCTCTTAGGAAAGGGAAATTGGATATCTTGCTCAAAGAACAGACTGTATTGTAAAATGAATCAGACCTTTAAGTCAATTAGATGGGTGATGTCAATTAACATAAGAGGACAATAAGAGTCTTCCACATTAAGAACACTAAGAAATATTGTTAGCAATACTAAGGAAGCAAAAAACCACCCTTTTAAATGAAAGACAGTAATTCTTTCACATAGCCACACGCCTTTTCTTTAGACAACTGTTAAAAGTCAGTGCATGAATCTAAAGCAGCATACTGTAGCATCAGCTTTAGTTATTAAAACATTGCACAAATGAAAGAATAGAGGGTTACAGGTAAACTCTACAACCTACTGAATGCTTAGAGAAAGGAAAACAACTTAATAAACATTTACATTGAATTAAAAATTACATTGAGTTAAAATCTCCAGAAAACAGAAGGTACTTACATAGACCAGAAGAACGTGCCAGCTTTCACCCCTTGCTTGGCTGCAGTAATCCAAATCTAATGAGGAAAATATAAGAGGATTAGAATGTGTTGAGATCTCTAATGACTCTCTGAAATCAAAAGAAAGTGTTTTCCAGACACATTCTTCTACCCTGAGCCTAGAAGTGAAAATTGCAGTTTTCAGCCTTGGCCCTAATTTGAAAACGTGGAGTGACAAACCTATGCAAACTCTGTGGCAGCGGGTCAGCTGCTGTGCTGTTGACTTTCACCCCTAAATCTCCATGTTGCTTTTAATTAAAAGCGCTCAGATTCATGGACAGGAATTCCTCCAGTATTTAATTTAATTTTCAAAACCCAGCCACTACTCACCTGACCCTTTTATCATTCAGGTTTTGGAGGATACTCAGAAAGGAACATACTTTAACACTAATCAGTGTCTGCATAAATGTCCCACTTCCCCCTATCCTACAATCAGTAGCCATCAACTGAAAATGTGTTAGAAAACAGCACAGAAACAGAAAAGAACACGAGGTGTTAAGACTGCATAGATGTTTAAGAACTTCTTGAGCTCACCCGATGGGGTGATTGGTGGAAATGATGGAAAAGTCCCCATGAAATTATCAAACCCTTTGTTCAATCCTTCAAGTCCCTTGTATTTTTCTAATTCTAAATCAGTTTGCAACAGAAAGTTCCACAGTGTAGTCACACACTCTGTGAGGATATTTTTAATTTTGCTTGGTTTAAAACCTGCTTGTTTCAGTGGGGTTGGGATACTGTTCTCATACTTCAAAACAGGTTATTAATCCCTTCTCTTCCCATTTCTATACAACATTCATGTACTTCCCTTTATTTATTCCTTTTCAAACACAAGTTTGATCTTTCTCTAATGATAGCTATACCATACTCCTGGTTATCCTCATCACCCTCTTTTTCCTTTCAATCCTATGTCTCTATACAAGGCAGAGGAATGAGAATGTTGGAACATCAGAAAACTTCACAGCTGAGAAAAGCAAACAATGAGTTTGTAGCTCTACAGAACTAAATTTCTCTTGCAAGGAACTATGCAAATTATCTCAAAACTCATTTCAAAAGTGGCAATGGCTTAAAGGCCAGCATTCAGAGTCCCAGTACCTTGCTCAAACAGGCACTTACAAACTGTCATCTGGTCTTGCATCATTTAAATGTTGTGCCTGAGTAATTCACACATCAGTCTTAATTGAAAATTATTTGGCACAGTAATGAAAGATCATTTGCACAATGAGGCCGCAGTTAATAGCAATTATATTTGGATATTGTAATGTATTGATGGGAAAATTGGTCATATTTGCCTTTCCATTGCCCTGGACACAACCCTTACCTCTGATCTTCTATTCTACCAAATTGACTAGACTTAGTCCAAGTAAATTAAAATCACAGCTAAAAAAGGTAATTTGTTTTCATCTTTTTGATAATGTATCCTCTTTTCCAGTGAAAAATACATCCAGAGTAACATACAGAAATGGTAATTTACTAAATGTGAGCAGCAAGAACGGGAGCAAAGCAGCCACAGGTTTGGAGCCTGCTCTTTGTTTTCAGGTGCTTCTGCTCAAGAATCTGATTTCAGGCTTGGTTCATATTTACATTCACTCAAGCTGCCACCAAACAGAGAGTCCCCCAAATATCTCCCCCAGCCTCTGCAACCCCAGCCTTCCACCTGCACTGCAGTTTGTATGATGACAATGATCACAAGATGATGTGGTTGCACAGTAACTGCCAAAAAAAAAAAAAAAAGGAAATAGCTTCAGTTAATATAGGAATTTGGGATTTGTAGTTGAATAACAGTGGTCTTGTTTTCAATACCTTAGGATACTGAAATTAAAATATCACAGGATATTAGCTCTGATGGGATGGGACAGAAGGACTTGAGTGAACAGGAAACATGAGGTGTGCTACAACCCAGTGACCACATCACTGAGCCCAAACACTGCAGTCAGAAGTATGACTGCAATGCAAGGATGCTTGTTTGTGCCACACAAGTCAGCACAGCCAGGATACTGTCTAATTGCATTAGTTATTCATAACATATTCATTAGTGCATCGTAGTATTCCCAGGTGAAAAAGGGCCCACACTTAGAGCGATTTTCCTTTGCATTGCAGATTTATTCGTAGAGAAAAACCCAGTCATGGCAGAGAAAGGAGGTCAAATACACACTCAGCATGAAGTGTGTGTCAGCTCTCACTGCTGTTATGCTATTTTGTTCTGCTTGGAAAACCATTGCCCCCACAGCAGATTTATTTCTCTTTGAAAATATTTGTGTTTCTGCAAATTCTAAGTAATTTTGCAGATATCTTTGGGAAGGTATCAACAAACTAAGCCCAGGGCATTCTGCATTTGGATTTTACAATCTGCAAACTCTAGTTTGACTTCCTAGTGCTTTGGCCCACACAGGCCCAAACTGTGTGGGCCAGTCTGCCTGGTTGTCTAATTGAGACCAGCCAATGTCTACCCTCAGCTGAAGATATCGTGTGCTGCTCCTGTCTTAGCACAGCTGAATTCACCTCTGACCCTGGGTATTTTTGGTGATGATTTTAAACATGTGCCAAAAGACACCCTCCCTGCAGCCAGGCAGACAAAACACTTGTCTTCCTGACAGATGAATAACTGGATCACTGGTACATTGCCAAAGTAGCCAGCACATCTGTGACAAAGTGGTCACTATTTCTTTATTCTTGTTGAGCATAGAGTGTGCTTCATGAACCTCACCTGAAAACAGCATGCACACATTTCTGTGCTGGGGTAATGCACATAAATGGAGATCACTCCCAGCTGTGCAATCCTAAGATCAGTAAGTGCAGCCTAAAGGCACCCAGACTGGTTTCAGAGAGGGAAAAGCTGCACCTGCTGGTATTTCACCTCAGGAATGCAGCCATTTACATTGGCATTAGTGATTTAGAGGAGTACATGTGTCTGCTGCACTTGAAATAAGATCAGTAGCTAAGACAAGCATCTGTTGAAGTCAAAAATCAGCAAATCAAAAGGCCCCTATCTGTCTACAACATCTGAGTGAGTCTGAAAGACTCCACCCTGACTTTGGCAGGCAGAGCCTGATTCAACCCAAGCTTACAACCAATCACTACTGGACCTCCCTTGTTTTTTAAGGGGAAGGAAAAGAAAAGGCCAACCTTTGGATTTATTTAAAGCCAAACTAAGAAAATTCAACAGTATCCACCATGATACCTGGAACTGCTACTCAGCAACACATTTGTAGATGTCTTTCAGCAGCCAGAGAAGCAGCCATATCAAGGTGGAAGAATTTCTACATGCATTAACCAAGCTCTAAATAAAATACTCAGTGTGCTTTAGAGTTGAGACAGTGCTGATTAATCTAGCAGTAGCTATTTCTAATAGAAATACTCTTTGTCACCCAAAACCCTTAATGGATAGGCAAAATTAGACAACAGTTTGAGCAACTGTTGGGGAGCACACAGGTTTATTTACTACTTTGGCTATAGGATAAAAAACTCCAGTAGAAATGTTGGCAGCAAACTCTTACTGCAGTCTAATCACCAAGATCACTAAAGACCTCTCACTGTCTAAGTTAAATGCATTGTCTTTCAAGGCAGACTACAAGTTGTGCAGGAGAGCAGGATAGAAAAGAAGTTACCAGATGCTTTCTCAACCTTGTCCATTCAAATCAACTGAAATTAAGAAGAAAGTAAGTGTTATTGTTCTGCAAGCTCAGTACCATCTTTGAGCTTATGTAATTTATTTGCCATACATAAATACATTGGGTTTAACTGTTAATATGTTAGAATTTTAGTCAGCTCTGTAACCATGTCAAATGTCCACTCTTGGCTTGCACAGGGGACAAGCCTAATTGTATTCCAAACAATATAAAGCCATATTTCTGAATTAATTTGCTTAAGCAGAGAGAAGGGGAATAAATATTTGGAAAAAAAAAATAAAAGATCAACAACTCTGTCTTCATGCTACGCCATGGGAAACATCTAGGTTTTCCAATACAGAAAGACCTGTTAAACTATGCAATCACAGATTCAAACCTAGTACACTGGCATGTGTCCCAAGAAATACATGCTTTCATAGATATATATGAAACATATCCTGTAAGTTGAATTACTTTCATTTTTATATCCTCTGTGTTGAATAACTACAATTCTCCTCCTTTATTTATGAATGAAAGTAGACAAGGCTGAGCAGAAGATTAGGTCCCAATGCCACATGGAATGTGGAAGTCCCAGGCTGTCCATTCTTACTGTTAGACACATTTGCACACAGGTACTTCATCCAGAGTTATTCAAGACAGCTATGGAATTTCCTTTGAAAATCTGCACAAAAAGTGCAATACCTCCCTGGTTTTAATCTTCCATGAATAAACAAGAGCCCACAACTTCACAAAGGCTGACGTGTATTCTACGTGTCAGACGGGTCAAAGGCTGATGTGGGAGTGGGAAATCTCTTTCTACATCCGTTGAAAGGTGGGAAGGAGGAAGTAATAACATTTCCTAATAAAGAAATGTGTATAAGGTTGGTGCAAGCATGTAGAATTGGCGCGACTGCTGCACCATTTGCAATTTGTTCTGCCAACAAGGTAAAATGTGGAGTAGCCTCTTCCACACTTCTTACATGACACAAATATTCTCCCACACTTGGCAAATAAACATTGCCTTCTTGCCCAGCAGAAGATTGTTGGTACCAGAAGTCTGTTAAATAGACTCAGAGTCCTGTTGCTTGTTCATGCCTCAAGCTGGATAAAAAGAAATACTTAGAAAACAGAATTACAGACATGTCTCCTTCTGCTTCCCAAGAAAGTGATTTCAAGAACTGTTCAGGATGGAAAGACAGATGACAGCTTTCTGAAGCTCCTTCTGTAATTATTAGACAGACAAAATCAACAAAATGCCAATAATGGTTTTATTCTAAATACTGATATATAGATTTGAATGAATTGGGAGTATCAAGTTAAGATGCAGGCTGATGACAGCTAATGTCCACAGGCATACCTTGAAGATTGTAAAGACAGCTTCACAACATGCTGTTACCTAGGAATGTCATGGCCATGCTTAAGGATTAACATCTCATCTCTTTTTGAGGATTGTAGTCTTTAAAAGGTTGATAGTGCAGTTAAAGCTACATGCAAGATACCCTGAACATCCATCAATACTTTTAAAATTACGATATTTCTGAAGTGAAAGACATCTTTTGGACCCAAACTCAGATCTAAGCCAGGTCACCTTGTGAAGGAGCCTCTCTGCCCCCATTAACCACAGACCAGCAGTTTTATACCTTTCATCTTCTGACCTTGTAGAGGCTAACAAGTTATTTCTAAAGATCATGAAAGATCACTTAAAAAAAAAAGCAATGTATTGTCTGTAGTGTAAGCTTAAACTCACTACATCAAACCAAGACATGGAAAACTACTGCTTAACAGAAGCCAAAGACAGCTGGGGCCTAAATTTAGTGTCTAAAGTTACTTGGGATGAAAACAAGAATGTCAGTGTAATGAAAAATGAGCAGTAAACTTAAGTTTCCCCATGGGCCCTGATGCTCACCATTTCTGTGAGATGCTGTTGCAGTATGAGGAGTGGTTTTATAGCTGTTTCCTATGAAACACTTTTGTTTTGAAAACAAGGTGGTTTCGAGCTTATATAATAAATCAACATTGTATACTAAATCAGGAAGTCCCATAACCAGCTACAGCACTCTGAAATACTTCCAAGCTTCTTTCTTCCCTTCTCTCTTTCCTAATGCTATTAATTTCTCATAATTCCTGGAGTAAAAGCATTCAGATACTCATCTGCCAAATCCAAATGATGTCCATGGTAATCTGACTGTTTTCCAGCAAAAGACCGAGTATTAGAACAACTAAAGAAAGAAAGAAGGAAAGACCACCAAACTCCCCACATTTTCATGGAGCCATATACAAGAGGCCAGTTTCCAGGAGCAAGAAAGTATTTCAGAGATTATCAATGTTAAATGACATTTTCTTCCAGGCAGTTTTAACCATAATACAAGGCTGGGAGCCTCAGAGGCTTTTCCTGCCTTCTTGCACAGAAAAGCAGTAAATTCCAATCCTGTGCAAACCATATCCCACTCTGCAGAGGTTTGGAGTAATGCAGTTTAAGACCCAGGACCTAAAAAGCCAGCTGAATATGTGATCAAAAGACAAGATTCCTGTGATACTCAGACCAGGTATCCCTTCCTACCCTTTTAATTGTACTGTCTTGCCTTTCAATACCCAGCTATTTTGGGCAATCTATGTCAATGTCATATTTAAAGAAAATTATAAAAAGGAGTAAGAAACTGTCTGTATCTAACCAATACATAAACAGAGACAACTTCTTCTCTTATAAAAATCTGCAGTTCTTTTATCAAATGTGCAATGCTTGTACATGCAGAGAGTGTAATTTATATCATATTTCTGCAAGAGATCTATCACCTCCTTATCCAGCTATTGTGGCCACTCTAGCAGGTTTGCCAAACTTAGGGATTTCCCTAATATTATGTGTATAGAGATTGAATTATAGCCCTTCCTCTGTGCATTTGCTTCCAATTTTCCAAAGACATGTCCAGTTTATTACATGATTTGTGTGTTTCCTTTTTCACAATTCTTCAGAACAACTGGTTTATTTTATCACCCCTACTTGGGTATGCAGCATCCCCACGAACACACACCCTGTGCTCTGAGGATTTCATCCAGCATAAGGTCGCCCACTGCTGTGTAACTTTCTTGAACTCTTCTCAGATGACATTTTTCATCCAGAAAATCTTTTATTCCCTGGAGTTGCATAGGTGTGGGAATTAACAATATTCCCTACACAACACAGCAGGTGATGAAGTATCCATGGACTTATATTGTACTTCTAAAATACCATATTTTAAAAGTAGAGACATTTTTACAAGACCCAACAATTAATTCTGCACTAACTCCTAACTAATCATGATTAAGGTAAGATGCAGAATTAAATTTCCAATGCATAATTCAATTCCAGCTGTTTAATGAGTTGTCACACAGCAGTTGAGCCACAGGATTGTCCATGAGCTTGACTCCAGACTGCAGCAGGTTTTAACTGTGTGGCTCTGGCTGTAGCCAAGACAAAGAGGTTACACAGTGCTGCTCTTTCACTGCTCTTAGTTTTGATCTTGATTCTTTGCTTCTATCTGGAAAGATAATAGGTGCGTTCCTCACCCTCTCTTTTCCTCACCACCCATGCCAAAAGCCAACCCAGGTCACAGCTAACCAAGGGAATGCCTACACTCACTGACAGATTTTGCAACAGCACAAACACCTCATTCTGGCTCAGCTACAGCCAGACACATCTGCCTGTCACACATCTGCCTGCAGCTCTAAATTGCCTTGTCTTGCATTTGTTGTGGACTAAACTACATGCAGACAACACACTTGCTAAGCCTACAGCTATCTGAGTAACTCCCTTTAGCCTCCTGGGATATTTCTGTCTTAAGAGATTTGGGGGATGATATGGATCAATTAGGCAAATAGAAATGACAGATTATGCTGTTCCCAAACTCCTTCTGATTTCCACATCTCTACCATCTCACACTTTTGTGAGGTTAATATTAGAGACCACTTAAACCATTGTTTCCTAAGCAATTAATGCAATGAAATTTTATGCACTTTGGCTTCCTGCACTTAAAACTTACTAGTTTTACTTTTGTTGTCAAAGCAAGCCATCATAGCATGCACTAATAGGAGAAAGTGCAGCAGAAGCAAGGAGACTGTCTTAGCTGTAGTGATACAGAATACTTTGAAGGACTTCATTTCCTTGCCCAGAATAAGGTTTCAGAGCTAGACAAACCAAGTCCAACACTAATTTAAGAGACTGGGCATAGTTCAGCCTCTGCTGCTGTGCTCAAGGCACAAATTAATTATCAAGTTTTCACTGCCTCTGCAGTAAGTCAGGTAACAGTGATTACTTGTGGACTTAACTAATAGTTATGAAATTATGCCATGCTATGCTGACAAAATATTTATACTAAAACTGCTCAAGAACATTAATAGGACAAAAACCTGAAAAAGTCATAATGAAAAGGAGACATTATGCCATAGTATCAAAGCTACAGTGCTACACTGCTGCCTCAAGTGGGGGTTTTATCCTAGCTCCATCTAATTTATACATATCAGTGTAAGCACCTTTCCATAGTCAATGGATTTATTATTCTGAAAAGCAAAGTCAATTCAAGACATTACATTAAACTGATAGACGGAGGGCCAGCTGTGGGGGGGAGGGGGTAGGGATTAGGTACAAATTGTTCACATATGGGTTTTTTTTAATTATTATTATTGGCTATGTTCCACAGCACAGGGGGAGGGGAGAACAGGGAGAAAGAAAGAAGTAAGAGGGAATTTGAAACTTACTGGTTGACCTCCCCACCATCTGTGATTGAATTTCTCTCGCCCTCGAAGACTGAAGCTGGCATCAAACACTGGGTCATACATCGAATTGCCAACAATCCCATGTGATTCAGGATAGAGTCCCTTTGTGCAGAAGTAGATTAATTAGTAAAACCCTAATGCACACAAATGCAGTGCTTCATAGCTATCTACAAATACCACTAAATTATTTGAAAATAAGTATCTTTGTAACTACATACCAAGAAAGATTTTGACTTTCAGATAAGAGCATGTAAATCTGGCTGCAGTAAAGAAGGAAGTAAGAGATGATTGAATTGTGCTAAAAAGCACAATACTTTCAATACTCAATACTTTCAAGTTTTTCACACTGTTTAAAAATTAGTTTGAGGTGATCAAAGAAAAAGCAAAAATGTATGAAAAGAAGATCGATTTGCACCTTCAGTTCCCCTTTATGAATGCCCTTTCTGGACACAGTAATATATTCTCTGGTTGCAAGAGTAACACTTAGCATTTCCATTTTATAATATTTTATCTTCATGAGTGCTTCTGTGAGATAAGTTATTTCCAAGAAAAAAAAATGGAGGTAGGACACTCAACCCATGGCTTTATATCAGAATTTGTTCTGCAGTAAAAGCAACTTGGGGAGAAGAGCAGAAAATTCCATTCTCTGGGCCCTCTCCCATCCCAACCTATTCTTTCTCCATATCCTCTTGTCTCATCCATTTAAACATTTGTGCAATGGCTGCACACAAAAAAAAAAAAAACACGAAGGGGAAAAAAATTGCAGCTGCAGGTGGAGAGTTACTTATAGCAGCTTTGGGAGCACAGTCAGTGTCACACAGGTGTGGGGACAGCCTGGCTGCCAGCTCTGCCACCGCAGCACAGTGCTGGCTCCTCTCAGTGCAGGGCCAGCCGTGTCCAGGGGCTCAGCAGCTGCACATTGCAAACCCACTGCTAAGTCAACCCCACTGCATTTGGCTGCTCCAGCACTGAAACAACTGCTGGTTGTATTCCGGGCAGCACTTCAGGGGTGGTTTTTTTTTCCCCTAGGAAAACTTTGACCTGTAATTACACAGCAGTACAAATAACTGCAAAAGCAGGCATAAGAAAGCATACAAAAGCTGTGAATGGTGAGATACACTCCATTTCAGCACTTCAAAATTAAAGAAAATACTTAAACACTTTTTTATTCAAAATGAAGAAAATACTTAACATTAATACCAAAAAGGATGGACAATGAAGCAGTTAATATATATATATATTTAAAATTTTTTTACACCTTTCTTCCCATAACACACATTTCTACTCCAGCACAACATTTTATCAGGAAAAATCCTTCCCAGGACTTACAGTAGCAAGGGTGTACAAGTTGGGGAATGTTTTTGTAGGGTAGACAGGTCGCATGTAAGGAGAATGTGTTCCACAAGATCCTGAAAAATCAAATGCAAACATGAGGAAGCAAAGCTCTTAGACATGGGAAAAAAAAAACAGAGAAAGCAATTTCTGTGACTCAAAATGATGCAGAAACTAGTTAAATTTTAACTAATTTAAATGAACTTTCTGCTGGCTAACGGCAGTCAGTAGCAAGGGCAGTAGTAAATCTAGTCACGCACTCTGTACTTCACAACTAACAACCAAAATAATGCCTCCAGATGACTACAGAACCAGCTCTATTCCCAGAGACTGTTTTTTTTTCCCCTGAGCTAGTTTCCATCCAGAGTCATTGGAAGTCTCTTGTTAAGTAAAACAACATGAGAAAACACAGGTTTATTTTAAGTGATAAATACACCAAAGCTGCAGTTTCACACTGGGCTTTGTGGCCTCGGCACCCACATCATAGAACCATTTAGTTTGGAAATGACTTTCAAGATCACTGAACCCAACCATAGCTGACTACATAAATAAGAGGGCCAGCACACACACACACTGGGTTAAAAACTCCAACACATTTCAAGGGTATGGGCACACACAAACAAACTACCATGCAATACAGAGAGGCCCAAATATGCAGTGCACCCAGTCCTCCACAAACCCAGGGGGATGCCCATTCCCAGGAAGGTGAGTGCAGGGCACGTTTCCAGCCAGTTACCAGGCATCCAAGTGCAGCTTCTGCAGCCACTTATCCATACCTCTGACATTCCTGAATCAAGTGGAAAACTACATGGGCACCTCCCAACTAGCCTGTAAGCATGCATGATATGTATCACGCATACATAAAGAGGAATTTCTTTGCCGACAAAACCACATGAAGGTCTCTGTTTCTGAGCAGCATTTCCCAAAGCAGCAGCTGTGTGCTGCATTATTCAGGATACTTTCAAGTCACCATTTGATAACACCTAATTTAAAGGGGACTTGTGCCATTTCATCTCCCTGCTGACCCTTCTGTTGCTCAATGAACAATGAAAGCAATTGGGCTGCAAGAGACTGTCTTTCATCTATTGACAGAAAATAGATGTACTCACTCAGTTTTTCAATATTGGGCATGACTTTATTCCCTTTCTTCATGTATGATGCACGGAAACCATCAACAGAAAAGATGATCAAAGGAGGACGAACAAAGCTAAAGGCAAAAGCAGCAGGAATATGAGGCAACATTTCAAAATTTTAGCTTTTTAATTTCCACTGAGCCTCACTGATTGCTCACTGACCCTACAGGAAATCCAGAAGTTCAGTAACTGTATAAACTATGTACCTGTAAGTCTTTCACCTACTCAACAGAACAAGAGAAACTGATAATCCTCACACTTAGTAACAGCCAGTGTTCATGCACAGTCAGTGAAAAGGCTGATATCCAATATCCATGAGCTGACATCTTCCATGAGCAGCTAAAAACCCATATATAACCCATAAAGGTGAGTACTTAGAGAAGGAGATGGAGAAGAATTACCATGCACAAGTACCCAGTGCGGCACATAATCTCTAGTTAAAAACCAAATCTCATGACAGCTGACCTTCTTTCTCAAGCAAGTCCATAAGGCATTTAGAACATGCTCTCTGAGGCACAAGTCATTCTAACATATTAAAGATTACAGAATTTCAAATTACTTTATTTCTTTTTGAATTTACTACTGTTACTGACAGTCAAGTCCAAGCAGGCAGATACATGTAATGGATGGACACATCTGGGCTTTTAATGTCATCTGCTGCAGGGATTAGCAACTGTCACTGTCACCAAGGGAAGCATCTCCAAACTATCCTTCTAACAGCACAGGCTGAGCTGCAACCTAGCACAGCACCCAAGCAGATACTTACCTTTAGGGACAATAGTGAGACAAATGGTTTCAAAATTGCTTACTTTCTCCATATTACTCACGTGCTAAAACTCCTCACTAAGTCAAGCCTGTACCTCATTGCAGTTTAAATATCCTTTCATTTAAGAACATAATGCTAAAAGTACAAAATTCCATTTTTAAAAATGTGGCCTGACCTGTGTTCACATTGTTTAACCTGAATTTTACTGAAAGCAGAACAACCTAGGCCAACAACTGACTTCAGAGGGGTCTGGCTACCTTCCCTATGCATGTAAGTGAAGCAGGCAAACCCAGTAGCAGTTGACTGAAGACCAAGAGTTCAAACACATATATCATCCACCTCTACCCACCACATTTCCTCACTGGTCCTGCCATGCAGGCTCCACCATTTGTACAGTTAGGCTCATAATATTGTAATGCATTTGCTGTATTTAGCTTCATAATATTGTAATGCATTTGCCTCTGAGCTGCTGGTGTGTAGAGGCCCAAGGCAGAGCTGGGGACCACGGGCTTTGCTGCATTTGCCTTTCCAGGTGCAAAATACTTACCCTGCTGGACATTCAGGAGCCTTTATCTCTTCACAGTCATCATCCACCCAGTGGGTTTCTCCTACCAGAAAATCACATTGGAGTTAAAAAAAAAAAAAAAATCCGTGGATACAGCTCCAGGTTTCCCAGAAAATATATATAAAAAAAATAAAGTCTAGTTCCGGTTAATGGACTGACTTCTCATACATCCCATGAGAACATCTTTTCACAAAGTTGCACAAGTGATCTGGTTATATTCTATTCAACAAAAATATCCAAACTAGCACTTCTACCAGCAGCTCTTAAAACTGGAGTTAAAAGTGTCCTTTTGACCACAGGAGACAGAGGTAACACTTTAGGCACAGTGGTCATCTATTTTAATTTTTTTTTATTTTCGATCTCAAAACCAGGTAGTGCTGCTTCAGGCCATGAATTCCCACCTTCCTCCCATCGGTTCTGGTGTCTCCATGAGCTGGTTCAGCTGGCTAAAGACACAAAACAAAATTCATTCTAGGGAAGAAAAACAACTCTAAATAGTTTCCAGCTGGTCTAGAGAGGTGATCAGTTCATGGATCAGGTGAGACTCAAGTTAAAAAAAGCATTAAATACTCTTTCAGAGCTAGATTAGTTAAAATTACTTCATGTAATTCACCTACTTCATTCATTCATTACTTCATTACTTCACCTATTTTCTTAAGGTTTTCACTGCTGAATGCTGTCTATAGAGTGGCTCATTACTTGCACTTTTACAGGTCAATTGAAAAAAACCAAATTATTAACAAACAAGCCTGCTTCCTGAATGTGGCACTATTAAAGGAACTGCAATTCAACCAGAAGAACAAAACAGAAAACATCATAGAGAAGACCTGCAGGAAATGTGTGCTGCAGCAATTCCAACTGACCATGACAAGAGGTGGAGGGACAATTTCCAAGAAAAAAACCCAAAAAACTCACTATCCTCAGATAGGCAAAGGCACAAATAAAGAGGAAATACTGTTCTCACATAAAGCTTAGCCCTGTCAGAGTTTCAGGGTCGTTGAGATAGTGTGTTATTAGCCAATTAAACACAGATTATGTACATTAAAGCTGGAGACATATAAATTCCTCTGTCTTGACCCTTGTGAGAGGAAGCTCTCAAAAAAGGCAGGAACTGGAAACTTTACCAGTATTTAACTGGTCTCAGCTTCAGGCTTCTTTGGGAAGGGGAAGAACAATCTACTGGGATTTACTGGAAAATACATATTTCATTTGGATTTCCAAGAGCAAAACCCAAGTAAATTTAAAAAAAAACATTTTCAGTGTGTGGATGGATCTGGACTACTATATTTTTGTGAACATACGCATTTGTCCAAAATAAAACAATGCCAATCTGTAACCCTTGCACCAGTAAAGTTAATGAGTGAGAAAAACTAAGAAGTAGATGAGATACAAAAGCAAAAACCTGTGGTGCTCATTACCAAGGATCAGAAGACATGCTGTGAATGGCAGACACACTACAGACGGGCAGGATATGCTCTATAAGAGCAGAGCAGTGGATGAAAATAAAGTCTCAAAGCTCATCCACCTGCCAAGCAGTGCGGGCTGCTCTGCAGCCATGGTGTGTCATGGTATCTGAAGCCCACGCCACCCACCTGCCAGCAACAGCCCTTGGATTCTGCCAGCAACCCCTCTTCCACAAGAAACAAAGCCTACAGATGTTAGACCAAGTAGTCTGAGCAGGACCAGAGAGAGGTCTTTGGGACAGAGATAACATATCTAGGAATGCTCTGATCCTTCTGAGATCATTAGATATCCCTGCATGTCTGTGATGCAGACAAATGCATTGAAACACTTTAGAGCATTGCTTTAAACTCTTCTTCATCTACCTCTGCCTCTTCTCTTTCTACCAATATCTATACAGTCAAAGATAACGTCCTTCTACAAATTATATGTATTTATCTCTGCTAGTGCCCAGAAAATTACAAACGTGCTTCCCCATTTCCCCCACCTCCCTAAAAAAAAAAAAATCAAAGCAAAAGTAGGGGTGATCCTCCTTCCGATGACAACTCTTTACCCACAGGACTGCCTTCTACGGGGTTTGGAAAGATAAGAGGTAGAAAGAACAAAGACGTACCTTTGCAAACGACTTGGTAATTAGTGCAACAATCTCCTCTACTTAAGCAGTCTTCAGAGCAGTGACAGGCATTGTCATCATTCCTGGTTTCTCCACAGCGATCTTTGGTACACTCCCAGCCCCGAGCTAAAATATTCACAGTGTAAGCAAGAATGAGAGATTGTAATCAAACCAAAAAGTATTCATTCCCGCTATAATGAAAACTCTCTAGTCGTTACAGTCGGTATGTCAACCAGAAACTAAAAGGACCCTTGCCACTTTCAAGTGCAGAGGGACTCCTCCATAAACACGAGTACTTCTGCTACCCTCAGGTGGTGTATTCCAGGCTTTGTTCAATCTCAATGCCAGAAAAAGTACGGAAGGGAAGAGACAAAAAAAAGCATCTTCACAGATAAATGGTGAAACCTAAAGCACAAACTAAAATTCTGGTGTTTCTTGGGTAATCTTAGCTTTTCCCTAGAACTACTACAGTCTCCTGTTCAATCCATAGAAAATACGAAAGTAGAAAAGAGACTATGATGATGCAAAGTGATGCCTCATTCCCACCACCAGTTCCTCATGCATAGTGCAGATGCAGCACCAACTGCAAAGATATGAAAAAACAAGAGTGTTCTTCAAAGAAGAGCATGACATAGCTGCTGTAAAAACTCCAGCTTTTCTCATCTTGTAAATGAATTTAAGATCTGGTCTGTCTAAATTAGGTGCTGTCTCAAGGGTAGTACATTGCTTTGGAACAAGGCTTATGGTTTTAAACATATGGTTTTCCACAATAGGGCCCACCCTAGAAACTATAAAAATCACTTTAGACAACATGCACCCAGTAAAAAAACCACACATGAGAGCAATGTATTTTATCCCCCTTTCTGCTTCATTTGGAGCTTTTTTCTGTAAGTGTGAAGTATTTACAGAACATGCATGTGATAGCTGCTTGAATAAATGCCTGTGGGAGTATATGACCATAGTACAACAGCCTCTGGGATATACAGGTATCTATATGCATATGTGAACATATGTGTCTGCTGTGGACAGGAGTATGAGGAACTGAAATTCTAGCCTTAGGTCAGAATATCTGCTGAACGTCTTCAGAAAGAGCCTCTCACTCTGCAGCCATTTACACCAGGGGTGGAACAGCATCAGTCTAAATTTCAGAAATTTTTGGCCTGGAACCAAAACTTGTTTTTCATACTAGATTAGCTCACCCTTTTTTGGTACCAATCTATGAAAATGATATAATCATAAACAGCACTGAGGAAGTCAGGACTTTCAAGCATGACATGACCATGGACAATGATATTTTTAATCATTAGACTTTTCTTCTGGCTGCTTAGGAAGTGTAATACTTCAATAAAGCAAGAATAAATTCAGTGGTGAAAATAAAAGGCACCTGTGTCAACTCTGACCAGTGTGCAAACACTGAAGGAGATGGGTACAAATAATAATTTAAATGCACTACACTAAGAAGTAAAATATAACTCGTGTCCCTCTTTGAAGTTTTCCTTGCCTATGAGTCACGGGAAAAAAAAAAAAAGCCGAAAAAAGAAAGTGAACTTCCTGCTGTATTTCCATCCCCCAGGATCCAATTAATTGAAGTCAAATGTTTCTGCTAGGGTAGTTTATGCATCCTAACACCTGGAAATCAGGGTCTGGGGCACGGGTAGCAAGCTCTGGCTGTCCCCTGCTCCAAAGGACCCATACCCTTTCAATGATGCCAGCTTCCAAGGCAGCCTCACAAGTGAGCCTGAATTGCTCCAATATTAAGTTATCAGTTGTGATGAAAAAGGATGGCTGACACAAAATGACCAATATCCAGTTTTTACCATGGCTTTTGATTGTTAACTAGAGGTCAGACTAGTGCCTGAATGCTGATTTCTGTTAGATCATCTGCCTTTCTATGTAGTATGAAGAGTACCCTGTTTCTTCTGCCCCTGCAGTGAGGAGCGATACGTGCACATTCCTACTGCTCCTTGCAGGGAAACATGGGCTGCATTTTGGGCTGAGCTGAGCCTGCCCAGCCAAGACAACATGAGGAGGAGATGCAGGTTATGCCAAGGAGTGCTGGCTTGTCAAGCAGGTCCTGACCACTGGCAGAAGCCAGGTGCCAGCAGCGCGGGACAGGAGACCCATCATACCTGTCTTTAAGCACAGCTCATCAAAGTCGAAGCAGCAGCTGTTGTAGCTCTTGCACAGGTTGTCACAGCGGCAGCCAGGAGGCTCTGCCTCTTGAAGCTCAAAGCATCTGTTTTTGCAGGAGCCAGAGGTATTGATCCAGGGGGAATCTGACAGGACTGTGTGGAACAAGAAAAAGGGCAACATCTGTCAGGCCGGCAGCGATGGGACAGGCAGCTCAGCCCTACAGCACTCGAACGAGCAAGACCTTGGATGCTTGCTCTGGGAAAATGAAGAGAGCAGGGAGAGGAGAAGAATTGCTCAAAGAAACAAAACAGAAAAGAACAAATTCCAAAAAAGTTTTTCTTTTGGGGGAGAAAAAAAAAAAAAAAAGGAAGCAGCATGCTGTGATAACATCCTGCAAAGAAACAGCCCTGGCTTTACCTCTGTAACAATCAAGAGATCATTAGCAGAAACGTATTGAAGTCTCTAAGGCCCCATTCCAGGAGCTGTAGCTATTCCACAGAAGCAGGCCTTTGTTTTCAGAAACCAAGTGACATTTTCATGGCTGGCTGGGCAGTTTACATAGGAAAGGACTCCAATTAATCTACATGCAGACAGCAGGACTTGGTTTGCTACACTGGAAGGTGTCAAATCAATGTGAAGCATGAAAGAAAACTTTAAAATGCTCTATAAATTAATGCAGAAATAAAGCAAGGCTTTTTGGTGGGCTTTTGCAGAGCACCAAATTATAAAAACTTTAAAAATACAGAAGCTTTTAAGAAACTAATAATTATTACATCTATAAGTAAATGGAGGACTGCCAGTCTGAAAACCATGAATAATGTATTAGACTTCAATAGCCAATTTATTAGTAAGGGCCCTTAATATCAAAGCTGATATATGTCTGCTCTTTTCTTAAAACTTGCTATGTTATACATTTTCTATATTTTAAAAATTTTTCTTGTAGGAGAATACTACATAGCAGCTTATATGAAGCCGGAAAATTGTGTGTGGTTCTCTAGGGTTAATTGTACTTTATGAAATAAAGTAAGGAATGTAAGTTATCCTTTAAATACAGAGGTGTTCCAAGGAAAATTTCACAATGCCTTTTGTTCCTTGAGAGACCTATTAAAACTAAGTATTTGAAATTGTCTTGTGTTTTGTTTTCTTTTAGGCCACGGTTTGGTTTTGGGTTGGCAAACCTCACCGTGATTAGCAGTATGACTTTTAGAGGACTGACGCAATGGCACTTTTGGGAAATAGTTGCTCTGATATTTTCTTATATATTTTTTCCCCTCCACTTTTACATAGCTGGGAGTTTAGTTTCCACATAAACAGAAGGGAAATCTCTTCCCAAATAAGATGGCATTAACTGAACACTGTGAGAATGAATGGAAAAGATGATGAAGGGGGAGTTTAGAAGTGACATTGAGCAGCTGATGTCTCACTAGCTCTCATCCCAAGCACAACTGCTCCACCACTTCCCTTGGACTGGCACTGACTGGACCCCAGCACAAACCATTTCAGGGAGTACACCTGTCAGAAAAATCAGGGCTATAGCAAGATCACAGGTAAGAAACCCAAAAGTAACATGGTGGCAGGCATGGCTCATGGCAGCATCAAGGCTGTGTCATATGACTGCTGGGAAAGGTAGTAGCAGGCAATTCCAGCTCTCTGTTTTTGTGGGGTTTTATTTCAATCAAGTCAGTGGCACTCAGGGGAAAAATATCATACACACAGTGAAGTTTCACTCTTTAGGTGCATACCCTGCAGGCATGCTCTTAGTGAGCCATTAGTATTTTGGCCATCTGAAATTCCAAAGAGTTAAAATTGTGCGTCTATCCAGGCAATACAAAAATCAGTATTTTCTTTGGTCACAAAGCTATGCTAGAAATTAACCACATGAGAATTGTTTCAAATCATGTTAACACTCAAATTTTCAGAGCTATGAAGCCATGGTCCTTATTTTTGATGACAGCTGCTTTTTATCAAATGCTTTGAAAATCTATTACCAAAAAATATTTTCATGTTGTTTAATCTCTTCTCTTATTTTCTTTTTTTTTTTGGAAGCTAGGTAATACATAATCACAGATCCAGTAAGCTGCAAATCAAAGGTATTAGAAACTTAAAGGTATTACATACCAGCATATAAACCTGGGCATTACACTTTTCATTTCAAAGGGCTGAGAGGGAGATCTTTTCAGAAGGCAAAAAGAAACCCAAACAAAACCAACACATCAACATGCGTTTAGGAAAGAGAAGGTGTAAATCTACTGATTATGTAAGAAACCCTTAAGTGCAGCTCAAGGAATGTCTACCTGGTGTAAAGAGCAGCTCATTTATATCAGGAAACCACCTTAAGAAACTGCCCACAGAAACTGTGCAATCTCAGAGCTTGAAGATTTGAAAAAGAGCTAAGCCAAGATCTGTCAGAAGCACTTCTGTAACAACAGACCATGTCTTGGGATATGGAGATCTACACGGCTGGTCAACATCCCTTCTAGCTTCATCTTCTATAACTGCAAGTAGGGTTTCCATTTCATGGAAAAAAGGTTTAGCCCACCTACTTTGTCTAATTTTTTCACATCTCTTCACAATCACCTCATTAGTGATGTAACAAATTACCCCAAATGACTTAGCAAATTCAAGTAACACATCCTGAGTCAACGTAGGACACTCTTTTCCTATTGGCACAAAAGAGGACTTGCTGAATTTCTCCAAATACATTAAGATTGCTCCTTTGTTTCTCAAGCTTGACCTTGCCTTTGCAGCCAGACCAGGATTTTCAGGTCGTGCACAATGCCATGGCACAGGTACTGGTGCATGAAAAATAGTTTGAAAATATATCCCTGGTGAGCACTTTCAAATTAACAGCAACCCCTGTACAGAACAAATTTAGACAGTTAAAATCCTTTTCAAAATTCCTGCATCCCTCCACAGTTCCTGCAGTCAGATGGTGCAGCAGGCACATGGACCTCAGCATGAAAATCCTTCCTTTCTTATTTAATACATAAAGCTTTTCACATTGTTTTCCATACATTCCTTTTATTGCCACTAAACTAAAAACAGCCATCTAATTGTCTTCCATGTCATAAGTTAGAGAGCAAAGCTAAGTAGGGCATAGTGCCTTTGTGATGCTGTTCAAAGAAGTTGTTATATTTCGATTTTAATTCTATTTGTTGTAGAAAGTACCATATCAAACTATTTCTGTCTGATTTCAAGGCTTAAAAATAATAAAATCCATTTATTAAAGCAGGACTACACAATATAGACATGCTGGCAGAGTCATTGTAAGAAGGAGACTACCTGGTAAAAATTTGCCATTTTGGATCCCCTATGGAACTTATATGGAACAACCAAATACTTAAACAAAAATCTAGAGCTCTAGTTCTGCTAGATAATACTAGCATGATCAATCTATTATGAACTTGCATTTAATTTTTGCAATGAGTTAAATCCAAATGAAAAGCCAGATAAGGGGAAAAGTACAAGAAAAGTGTGACTACATTTTTAATGGCATGCTTAACACTGAGAAGAGAAAGAAAAACTGCAGTGTTTCTCCTTCCAAAGCATTAAGTTATCCTACTGTGATCAAGAGCCATGCTTCAAGAGATTGCTAAGGCCCTTTAAGTGCTTAAAAAGATGGCTAGGAAATTCCAAAAGCAAGTAACTTACAAAGGCAAAGTTATGAAAAAATGTGATCTTTGGTTCTCTAATGTCTCTTAGAAATTGCAAGTAAAAATTTTATTTCAATTAAATAATTTGTTGGGTACAAATATTAAACATCTCGAGTTTGTATATAGGCACACATCTGTACACTATAAAAAGAGACCAAGAAAGGGTGTTTTAGGCACTGTGGTGGTATTTGGCATACATTTATAAGGATCTAGGGAAAAAAATGTTGGTTTTGGCTCACAGCAGAGCTCTATCCTAGATGAAAACTAAAATTTGTTTACAATCATGGCATACCACTGGAGAAATAACAAATTGGTTTCCACAATAATGCTTGGTAAAGAAAGTATTTTGTCAATATAAAATAATTAATTCTCAATATCAAGACACTTGGAAGCAAATAAGCCAAAGAATAGTGCAGTTGCAAAAGAATTTGTTTTCATTTTTTTCTGGATATTTCATTGGACTTCTCTTCTAATGAAGCATTATTGGAAGTCATGCAATTAAGAGTGACTAAGTAAGTTCTTTGATCCCAGTGCTTTCAGTTTGCTAAAAAACCAGCAAATCTCCAGTGTAACTTTTTACTGTCTCTACTCTACTGTGACTATACTCCTTTACGCTTTGCTGTCATTTTTTTTTTTCTCTTGCAATAAAAGTAACTAAGCTACATAAAAATGGAATGGACAAAATCCTCCATTTCTTTTGTGTCTCATTACTGCACCCTTGACTGGACTACTTCAATGCCAGGTGCTGGGCCAATCCCACCTGTAAGCAAATTTTCAATAGACTTCCAAAAGTACCCCATCCCCTGCCCTTTTTCAAGAGATCCTGTATTTCTTCCTACTTCTCTGGACTGCTGAGCTAATCCTCCTGCAATTGGAAGGAGCACAGAGCTACTGTTCCCAGCCCTGGCAGTGTTGAACAGTGCTGGCTGGCTCAGCAGAATTGGCACTGATCAGCTGTAATGGGACCCCAAAATCAGACCACTGGATCTTCAGTAAAAACCAGCTGAGCCCTGCCCTAGACAATCACCAGTGAAAGCAACTGGCACTCAGGTGCTGAGCACTTGAAATGCAAATCCTTCCCAATTCCACACACTACACATCTGCTCTACAGTTGACATCCTAGAAGATTTTTTAAAATTTATTTTTCAAGCAATTTTTTAAAAATGCTATAAAGATCGAAAGCAACAACCACTATCTTCTTGGTTACCTAAAATGCCCCTACTCAGTGACCAGCAGCCCTGACAGTGGCTGGGATTAGATACCAATTCCACAAAGAAGTAGGACAGGAGAACACAGATACATTACCAGGAACACAACAAACTCTGGCTAGGGCAAACAATTTTATAATTAAAATTCACAGGCTATCATTACAGACGGGCATTGCAAATGAAACCCTTTCAGTTCAGTTACGTTAACCAGCTCTAAGTCAATGACCACAAGTTTCCTTTCTCCTGCCAAAGGAGCACAAGTCAAGCCTGCTTTTTCTTGAATAAAAAAAACCCCTAGTTGTCTGGTTTATACATTTTTCCATTTGGACTATGCTTCAGCTCCCAGAACCCTATACTGCCCGTCAACACAAATAACTGCTCTTCCTGTGGCATGTTCTTGCTATCTTCCAAAGACAAAAAGTAGAAGGCGAAAGAAAAACAGAGGACTCGGTGACAGCACATCTGCACGAACACCTGCTCTCCTCTCCTGGCCCTCTCCGCCGTCAGATGTCTGCCGTCTACTGTTCACAAACCAGCATGACCTCAGGAGCCGCAGAAATCCCAAAAGCTTTTCTCACCAGTGCCTCTTGAAAGCATTAATCAAGTTTCTAGAAACCGCTTCAATAGCTACCAAAATAAACCCACCACCCTTAAAGCCATCCGGGAGTTTCTCTTAGCTCTAGAAGGAAACCATGTAGAGTACAAAACACTGCAAACACTTCAGAGGAGCTGATGAGACCAGTCTCTGTGAGACTGACAGTGCTCAGTCCTAAAATAAGCTAAATTTTCCATAGTCACATGCACACAGAGCAAAAGTTTAAGTAAATAGGAGACCTATAGGTGAGTCCCAAAGGTCAACTGACTCGGGCTCAGTGAGTTATTTATCCTTCTCTATATCCTAGAGGGAAAAGGAACAAGCAAACTACTGTTACAAAGTAGGAATGGTTTCTAACCACAGTCTATAACATAAGGGTATATGGTGATGTATAATTTATGCCTGTTACTTTACCTGAGACCGGGCCCTCATCCCATTCTTCAGATCTCCTAAATCGATTTGTTGTAAATCCCATGCAGACATTTACTCCAAAGGCAAAAGCAAATAAGGATATAACCTGCAAAAGTAAAAGAGCAAAGTAAGCAACCTGTGGAAGAAGCTGGACTTTTGCACTAAGAGCATTATGCATAAAGGGCAGAGATGGTCCTCAGTACATTGGAGCTCCCCAGCACTGCAGTTCCCATCACTGGAGCAGCAGCTGACAGCGTCACCGTTGGAGAGTAACACAAACCAGAAGGGGTTTATGAATAAAACATCTCTTTCTGAAGCTGAAACGCTCCTTTTTGTAGGAACTTATTCAGGAGAGACGGGCTACTCCTCCTCTAAAAGCAAACACTCTCCTCTCCTCCCCTACCTGGTGCGAGTGGACGCAGCCCTGCTTAGCCATACCAGGGAATTCTTGAAAAGCCTGCGCCGCACCGTCGCCTTTTTTTATAGTGAGCGCAGAGCTCTGTTTGCTCGGGGAGTTCAGACTATTAGCTACGAGTAATCCCACCTGGTGAGGTTGACAGGCTCGTGTGATTTGTCCAGGGGGTGATTTCATCATGTTTCACTCACAAATCGCAGCTCCGAGTGCAAGAAGCTCCAGGCATCATCGCTCGCTGCGCCCTCCCCCCAAGCGCACACCCGCGCGCTTTTATGTGGTTTCCTCTGGCAGAGCGGGGCTCGCTTGTGCCGCCGCGGCCAAGAGCTGTTCCTGCTCCTTCTATTCTCCTCACAACAGTAACGCGCTTGAAAGAGAAACCAAATGCGTCTCCATCTGGCTCGGAGAAGGAGCGGGGGGAAGCTCAGTGGGGGCTGCGAAGCGCAAATGTGCCGCTGGCAGCCCAGAAGCGACCCGGCCGGTGTCAGGTGTGGC
>JAHLSL010000011.1:11949810-11962525 GCA_025920805.1 Petroica traversi | reverse complement strand
GGGCTCCTTCTCCGGGTGCTCCCCGGCTTTGTCACTGGGCTGCCGGGCAGGGGCCTCTCCAAACTGGAGAGCTCTACAGAGCGGGGACAGAGGGGTGTTTTTCAACGGTGCTCTCCCGTGCTGCTGTGGCAGGACAAGGCTCGTATCGATGGAAACACAAGCAGTTTCATCTGAATAGCTGGAAACCCCAGACTTCCAGAAAGTAAGAGAAGTTCTCTCTGCCCCACATTTCACCATTTTCATCAACAACAGAAAGCTTGGCTGTTTGGATAAGCGCTTTTATTTACAAAGCAAATGATAATGCTGAACAGAATTACGGTTCAAATCAGTGGCTTAAATATTATTTGCCAAGGCAAATTATTTACCACTGTAGTTTGCCACTTTTTTTTCCTCTGATGAAAGCTTCTTTCATGAAAGTGTTTACTAACAATTACATTTAAAGGGACAGAGTCAAGGTTTGTAAGCCCTCGGATGGACTGAGCTTCCCTTGGGACCTGTCCCATATTCTATACTGGCATTAAGAGACACAGTACAGTTTTCTTTAAAATATTTTGCAGTATTAAATACACACAATTATGAACTTTGTTTAGAGATACCTTTTACCTGCTGAAATAACTCCCCCACCATGTAGCTTCATGGGACAGAGTGTAAAAAAAACCCTTCTCTTTGCTGCCCAAATCTCAGCCTGCCAGCCTTTGCTAAGACCTGGTCCTTTTTTATGCAGTTTCTTAACTGAAAGTGGCTCCATTGAGCAGCTGCAACTTTGCATTGCAAGGCTCAAGGCAATGTAATTAGCTTGAAAATTCCTACACCAGGATACTGTATTCCTTTTCCTTGCACAAACTGAGACTGTGAATTCAAGATTCATCTCCCAATACTCACTTTATCACTAGCTGGGCTGAAAGAAAGTAAGTTGCAATAGGCACTATTTTTCTAGCAAAAAGCTGGGCATAGAGGTCTAGAGCAAATTAATCATCAAAGGTTTTACTAGCTGTTACTACAAAATTCTTCACCCTTAGTCTCTGATATATCCTGTGGTTAAACAACTTCATCCCCAAACACTAGGTAAGCACAGCAGTGTGTGACCGCAACAGAAGGGAAACCTAAAGGGTCACAACTAAAATTGCTCAATGGTGTTGCCTATGTATTTTAACTTAGCAAGTTCATGATTTCAGAAGCAAAAAATGAGAATCAGCAGCCCCAGGCTCTCCTCCAGGCTAGGACCTTCAGATCACCAAGGGACTCAAGTAAAACACAACAGACTTTTCAAATTGGGAGGCCAATTCTGAGCGCCCAAACCAATACATGAAGTCTCTGAGATGCTCTCAATTTCACCTTTGCTGTTCCTGCATATCTTCCTAACACACAGGTCCTCAGTTCTTTTGAATGAAAGTTCCTACGTATGTTAAAAATGGCCATTCAGAAAAAATCCCCCATCAAACAAAACCAAACAATATAGCATTATGAACGACTTCTACTAATTTAAACATACATATTTCATTGTCCCATTCACGCTACATCTCTGGAGCTTGTAAACTTCACAAGCTTATTTTGTTGGAAGAGCTTATTTTGTTTCCTAGTCCATGTTACAACTGTATTAAATTAATTAACCTCCTTTGTAATACCCTTTAGAACTATAGATGATGACTCTGAAACTGCTAATCTTTTTCATCTGTGTTATGTAAGACACATTTTCCAGTAGCTCTGAACTGAACAGTCAGATGCATGATGTTCTTTTTGTCACAAGGATCGTGCCTTAAACTATCCTACAGATTCAAAAGGAACTTATTAGCATAAATAAGGTCTAATGATTTTGTTCAGGAAAAATTTCACTGTCGGGATCAGTGGCAACTAATTTTTTCAGCAACTAATTCCCATTTTGCTAATCAGAAAAGAGAGGACTAAAACTGAAATAATGTATTCCTGAGCCAAGAATTCAGCAACTCAGTGGAAGCTTTAAGGCTTAAATGAAACACATTGAAAAGGAAATTTAACAAGATGATCAGAATATGAAATGCCTCTTCCTCAGCTTTTGTGCACAAAAATTGGCCTTTGGCTTTTCAGACTTGTATGATTACACTGATTATTTAACACGGGATGCAAAGCTTGCAGCGAGGCACCAGATGGCGCTTTATATGAGACATTCGTGCTGCGACATTTCCAGTTACAAACATTCACCCAGTCACAGAATCACAGAATAGTTTAGGTTGGAAAAAAACATTAAGGTCACTGAGTCCAACCCCATGTCCACCACTAAACCACGTCCCTAAGTGCCACACCTAAACATGTTTTAAATACCTTCAGGGATAGTGACTCCACCAGCTTCCCTGGGCAGTTTGACAACACTTTCTGGGAAGAAATTTTTCCTAATAGCCCATCTAAACCTCCCTTGGTAAAACCCGAGGCCACTTTGCCTCATCCTGTTACGTGTTACTTGGAAGAATAGCACAAACTCCACCTGGCTACAGCCTCCTGTCAGGGAGCTTTCAGAGGTCTCTCCTGGGCCTCCAGTCTGAACACCCCCAGCTCCCTCAGGTTTTTCTCATCTGACTTGTGCTTCAGACCCTTCCCCAGCACTGTTGCCCTTCTCTGGACATGCTCGAGCCCCTCAAAGTCCTTTTTGAAGTAAGGCCTCCAAAACTGAACCCAGGATTCAAGGTGCAGCCTCCCCAGTGCCAGGTCACTGCCATGCCGGCCACACTGGTTCTGATCCAGGCCAGGATGCCATTGGCCACCTTGGCTACCTGGGCACACTCTGGCTCATGTTCAGCCACTGTTGATCAACACTCCCAGGTCCTTTTGTGCTGGACAGCAAACTGAGTGATAGTGCCCCCAATCCCCTTGTCCAGATCATCATTAAAGATATTGAACAGAACAGACCCCAGTACTCAGCCTTAGAGACTGGGCACCAATTGGATTTAACTCTATCATCACTCTCTGGACCCAGCCACCCAGCCAGTTTTTTACCCAGGGCACCCATCCAGCTCATGAACAGCCAGTTTCTCCAGAAGAAATGGTATGGGAAACAATATCAAAGGCTGTTCCATAGGGTTAATATAAGCAAGGCAGTATTACAATCTTAAATAAAACTAATTTTCCTTGAGCAGTTTTTCTAATGAGAAAAGGAATGCAGAGAAATCAAGTATACGGCTGAGTCAGAGGTTGGGGTTGGAGTGGATTTTAATAAAACGAGCCTTTTTAGCTACTCCTGTCCACTTTGCTCTGGATTCTACATGCACCAGGTGACTGGAGGACCAGGGTGAAAGCCTACAGTAGACTTGACAGCAGCATAAAAGAGAAAGGTGAAGGACTTCTCTAAAGTGTCACAGAGCTCTCACCTTCCCAAACACAGTATCCACATATTGCTGTAGCCAAGAAGAACAGTCAGTTGAGTGTACAAAATAGCAATTTCAAGGAACAAAATCTTTTGACAAACCATAGAAATTCAAGTAGTATCCACATCAAGCCTATTAGGTACAAGCACCAGGAAACCAAATGAACTTCCAGCAGCCAGAGTGAGCATGGGAAGAGTCGAGTACCTTACTTAAGACACCCTGAGTTTTTTTAACAAAATCAAAGAGGCACAATATATCAAGTAGAGCTGATTCCTGCATATAAAGGGCTTTAAACCACATTTTTATTACAGACTTGGAGAATGGTTAAAGTTGGAAGGGACCACTGGAGGTCATCTAGTACAACCTCCTTGATCAAACAGGATTCCCTAGAGAACATTTCTAAGGATGGTGAATATATCCAGAGAAGGAGATTCCACAGACTCTTTGGGCAGCTTGTTCCAGTGCTCAGTCACTCTTACAGTAAATAAGTTCTTCCTCACATTCAGGTGGAATTTCAGAAGGCACAGACCTGACTGCCAAGGAGCTGCATCACGATGCCCTCTGCTACCCCATGAGCCTGGGAACATGCACAAACCAGGCTGTGCTTGCATGAAAGTACACCCTCCTCATTGCAGTTTCTCAAAACATCACCAGTCTTCAATTATCTGTCTGCTCATCACTGCCCCGAGGGGAATGGTATGCAAATCATAGTGCCTGGTGCCCTGAAGGACTGTGCTGAGGATGATTTTCTTGGCCAGAATGATCCATAAAGTAGTGCCAGACCCTCAGGGACAATCATGGACAAATTAAAGTCTTCAAAATTGCAGTTTGCTGCAGCCCAGCCCCTGAAGCACCAAGTGCCTTAGGCCCATCAACATTTCTGAGCATCCTAGAAAATGCCTGCAGGGTTCACAAGGCTGGGGAAGAGCACACAGATACAGCCCAAAACTCACTGAGTACAACCAGGAAAGCACGTCGACCAGCAAAACATGTTGGACCCCTCCTCACCTCACCTTACCTCACCCTCATGGATGTGTCCTGCTCGAAACACATGGACAGTGAGTTCACATCTGTCTGAAACTGAGAGCTGCCTACCCAGAGACAGAAGAAGAACCACTGACCCGAGTCCCTGTCTCTGCTTTACTTACGTGAAACACTTGTACCCTCACTGGGATAACACCTGAAACCCTGGTGAGCAGCCTGTGAGAAAAAGGAGGACATAATGCAGTAAAGAAGTCAATAAATTTTCTCACACCCCACATCAGATACAGCAGCTTCAGTGGTTCAGTGAGCACTGTGGGTTTGATGACAGCCCTGCAGCTCCTGAAGCTGCCTATGATGCCTGTGGAGGGGTCTTAGCCCAAGTGCACCCTCCACACACAATCACCTTTTGAGGTGACACACAAGCAGAACAGGTTTGTAAGTGAGGTTATGTGTTTTATTACGACAGCCAGGTCAGCTGGAAAGAGGAGTTTTCAGTGACCTGGAGAGAACTTTGGGTGCCTGAAAGCTTGTCTCTCCCAGCAGGAGCACAGCTAATACAGCACCCACTCCAACAGAGGGTATTGCACCTCTCGCTGCAAACCACACACACCGCAGCAGCAACATTAACACCAGTCCCACATCTGTGCCTTCCTCATCTTCAAAAAAACTCACATATACTCAATTCAGTTTCTGGACAACATTGCTATTAGGAAGCAGCACAAGTAGTTCACTAAAATGCACTGAGAAATATATTTCTTAAGATAGTCATATATAAAAATTCTAGCAACTGCAGAATAAAAACTGTTCTGTGATGAAAAAAATCACATTTTCAGGGAGGATATGAAGGAGTGAAACATGGAGCCATGGGGCCCATGTGTGTTTTTAGCACAGCCCATAAAAGGCTGTGTATTCACAGGTCCTCATCCTTGTTTTCCACTGCTTGATATGGGTGTCACAGGTGCCATTAACAGCTGTACATCGGTCTTTTTCAAAGAGATGTAGATTTCAGTGGTGTGAAATCCACCCACCTGCCCCTCCAGACAGGAGTCTGGAGGTTTCAAGGGCCTTACATGTGCCACACACAATCACTATTAATTTATTGGAATTTTACAAGTGATACAACCTATTGTACCCCACAAAAATCATTGCCCATTTAAAAGAATGATAGCCCATTTAAAATAATGAATTAAAGCTAAATGAGAAAAAAAATCCAACCAAAACAAAAACTAACAAACAAATAACAGCTAAAAAACTTTTTAAAACCAAGCAAAAACCAACCAAGCAAACAATAAAAAAGCTTTCCATGAAGGTGGGAAAGCTACTTAAAGATGAAAAAAATCAGGTTTTCTAGACTTCAAATCATATTTCTAGTTTTTTTTTTTTGTAATTTGTATGTAACATCCTTTACCTAGTTCAAACCTTTCTCAGTAGAATATTCACTTTAAATCTATGGGGTATTGAAAACTTCTTGTGGGGACTTCTACAATAACCCTGTAACTTATCTCTCTGACTTGATTACATTTACCCTCAGCTCAAACTCTATTTTGGCACGTTTTCAAGGTCAAAGCTTGGATATGATTAAAAAATTTCCAAGTGCTAGTCTCTCCCCTACAAGAAAAATGTGGATATAATTAATACTGTTTACTTTGTTTTCTTTGCAAACAAGAGTTTCTGTTTGTTTGAAATACTTTTTTTTTTTCATGTTTTCAGCACTTGGATCAAAACAGAAATATTTTAATTAATATCTTTCTCCTAGTTAATCTAAAAAAAACCCCACTGATATTTTCAAAAACAGCAAAATCATATTTGATTTCAGTTTAAAGAGATATGCCACAAGGAATATTGTTCTCAACTTGCCAGCAGCTGAGGCTTTGGATGTGCTTTGCAGCATCAATACTTCTGCAGAAAGATCAAAGCGGGGTCAGGCTGGAAACAGAGAATTCCCACACAACAAACAGGGACACGCTTTCAGGTGGGCACATTTTCCTCCTGATTCTACATATAAGAGGCATCTAAGGGTGAAGAATTGGCTGCTGTTATGGTGATGTGAGTTTGCACCTATGAAAGCTTTTTTTTTTTTTTGGCATGGTAAATGAATGCATGAGCATAGAACAGACCTTGGCAGTGTTGCAGTTAAGATAAAAAAAAAGCTGAGAACCTTCTGGAGCTTGAACCTACTCCACATGAGCATGAGCCTGAGCCTGACTCAAGCATATCTCTTTTATTTGCATAAGGATTGCAGGACTACGCCACTAAACATAATCTGTTCAGTACAAAGAGATGTAAATCCTGAAGATATTAGGACAGTTGATGAAGAAGAGATGTCCTCTTAAAAAGAAAAATCACAATTATTAAACACTGCCTAAAGTGCAAGATCTGATCCACTGGCCACATGAACATTTATGTGGATACAGCAGAGGATACAACAGGAACTGTCCAGGCTTTTGTATATAGAAAAATGCATAAAATGAGGATACAGCTAACACGCTAGCAAACTTAATCCCATCTGCAGTACACCTTTGGGGGTACTGATTTATCTCATAGTTGAAAGGCACATCTTTATGATTTACATTTGATAGCTTAAGCTATCCCCAGCTGTTGAGAGGGCTGAGGTATTTAATTTCCTTGGAAATAGCTGGCTTTTCTGGCCTTTTCCTTCAGAATAGAAATAAACCCAGCAAGTAGAATCCAAATATCAAGTGTATGTCACCAGTGCTGGCAGACTGGCAAGTCCTTGCTATCTCTTCCATCCTCTCACCCTAACAATTTCTAGAGATATACTGTAAATCAAAACAGGTTAAAAACTTCCCTTCCTTGAACAGGTTTAACAGTTTGATGAGTTTCCTGCCTTGGTCCTGAGCCCTGGCAGCAGGGAGACACAGTGAGAGCTGCAAAGTGCTGCTGCTTCTGATCCCCACGCCCGGCACTGTGACTGAGGAGCATCCACGGGGAGCAGGGAGGGGGCAGGGACAAGAACAAGCTCTGCTCTCCCCCCTCTCCCTCTGCTCCCAGGGAGCAGTGTCACCGCAGCATTCACTGAACACCCTGCATTTCTTAACAGGCATCTGCTGCTGCCTGCTGAAATGGCAAGGCACAAAAGCGTAAAACAATCACATCTTGCTTTTTGGGTCATTTTGGACAGATGGGCCACTTTCCAAGCATCACAAATTTTCCTAAGTTGAAACATGTCACCACAAGTTCAGTTGAAGGTCACTTTTTTTTCTGATTTCAACTGAGTGCAAAGATGACAAATGTAAGTACAAAGGGAAAAACATCCTGTTGGAACAGTACTCCCTGTTTTCTACGGGTGAGAAAAGTATAAGCAACATTTCAACAACAAAACAATGTGATCCATTGCTGAATGATTTTTTTTAAACCCATATCATAATGTGTAACAGAATAAATTTCAAAGTCTGCAGGAATGCAATATAAAAATAATTAAGAAAAATGCTAGTAATCAGAAATATGCAACTCTGCATGGGTTTGCATAAGGATTATCAGGGGGTTTTGGGCAAATACTTTTTTTCACTTTCTCAGCATAAAACTTTGGAAAGGAACAAAGTATTTTTTTCTAATGGATTAAACACGTAAACTACAGGGAAACTCAGGTCACTTAAATATTAATAGACTTCTTCATTATTTTAAAACAAATAACCTTACTGAGTTTTGTTTAACTCTCTTTTTTTTTTTTTAATTAGCAAAACAAGACTTTCAGAAAGAAACAATTCATTGGTTTAGTGGTTGCTGACTGCTGTAGACCAACAGCAGCTCTGCTTTGCTCAGCCTTCAGTGAAGGCTCCCCACCCCAGTAAAGCTCCTTTTCACAGCAGAGAAGACTGAAATCAGCTTGAAATTACACTTGTTGAAGGTTTCCATGGCAGAAACAGATGTACCTGGGCATCCACAGACAGTCTGCAAAACTGGGACTATTTAATTTATTATCTTTTCACTGTCCATGGCTCACCCTTCTCCAAGACACTGAAACCTAATATCTTTGATGGCAATATCTGATCCAACTCATGAAAAAAGAACTTGAAAAAGACTATTGCTCTGGTGAGGAGAGTGGGGACATCTCCTCTGCCAGCTTCAGGGAGGGTCTCCAGTGCCTGCAGTCCCTGCTCAGGTGTGCAAACTCAACATTTCAACCTTTTAGGAGAGGAGGAACCCTATGATTAAATCACCTTTAAAACAAAAACCAACATACTTTGGGCAAAGAAGACAGGATGGATGATGGAAAGAGGCAAGGAACAGCAATATCTTCAGGTGACAGCTGAAGTCATCAACAGAGGAACACCCCTACCCCTCTATCCCTGGGCAAACTGAGTTCCCTTTGCACCAAGACAGAGCAGGAGCACAAACTTCCTCTGTGGTAGCTTAAGCCATGAAGTTGGTTTGAAAATAGGTATGGCCTATAACCTCGTGTTCATATCCCTGCTTGCTGGGAATCTAAGCCTGCTGAAGCATCTGCTGGATTCTGCAGATAATTCAGCATGGATTTTGGAAGGTACCAAATTAAAAAAACAACACCAGGAAAACTGCTTTTGTTGCTTCCTACTCTGATGCATTATGAATAAAACAAACAAGCCAGCCCCCAAACCACATTGCATAAGGGCAGGTGGAAGTACAGTCAGACTGCAGGAAGATCAAGAAGTCTGCATGGACAAAGTATTATTTCCCAGGACAATCCATATATCCCAAGTTCTTTGAGCACCCCAGGCGTGAGGCAGGACCTCAGCTGACCATGCCATTAACAGCAAGCAGCAGGGAGCAGAAATCTGTGAAGGGAATAAAATGTGACATTTCAGTGAGGGGAACGTGAGACAGGTGCTGCAGGATGGAGGCCTTCAGGAGAAGAATGCAGGAACAACTCTGGCTAAGTCCCACCAGTGGTGTTTCTGCAAGTTTCTACATCAGATCACATGGGAAGAAAAGAATAGGTTATGGACAAGGATGGGTTTCCACGTACATAATCAAAATGAAAAAGGAAGATAAAGTTGTTGAAGAGATAAGTGACAGCAAAGCCAGAAAGGTCTTCAAAACTAGAAGGCTTTCAAGTTAAAATGTTTACTTAGCTAAGGAGACACCTGGAACAGAAGAACAGAGGGTGAGAATGCAGCAACTCGTGCAGCAGAGCATGATTTGGAGAGGCTGGGGCTGCCATGGCCCTGGCACAGCCCGTGCCCCACAGGACAGGCTGAGCCCTCTGAGCCCTCACGAGGCCAAGACGGCGGCACCGCGGGAGAACGAAACACAGAAGGGTAAAAAGCACCGAGCACGAGGTGGTGAGTGAGGGGGAGAGCAGGAGAAACAGCTCTGCAGACACCAAGGTCACCGAGGAAGGAGGGCAGGAGGTGCTCCAGGCTGCAGCCACCAGAAAATACCTTAGAGAAGCAAGTTTGTCCTGGGTGATCGTGGCCTTGGAAAGGCCCCACAGTGGGGCAGGGAGGGGTGAGAGCAGGGACAGCAGAGAGGGGATCTATGGACTGCTCATCCCCCAGCGCTGCCTGGGATGGCGGGGAGGAGTGGAGAACCAGGAATGAAAAGCTGGGGAAAGGTGAAAGAAAGGTGCTGATTTAATTTTTAAATTTGCTTTCCACTATCTAAATCTATTTTAAATGGCAACACATTGAATTCATTTTTACCGAGTCTGTTTTGTCCATGACACTAATTGGGTAAGTCATCTCCCAGTCTTTATCCCAATCCATGAGCTTTTCCATCTTATTTTCTGCTCCTGCCCTGTTGAGGAGGGGGAATGAGAGAGTGGGCATCTGGCAGCCAGACAAGGCCAACCCATCACAGCTTCCTACTAAAAATCTCTACAAGAAACGATGGAGTTAGATAAACAAAAGAGAAAGCTTTTGGACAAGACTTCAGAGTTACTTCACAAGAAAAGCAGTATGGAAGGAGGGCATGAAGCCCTACAAAGAAATGAAAATGACTGGCTAGGAACTGTATTAGAAGAGTAGGTTTCTGAGGACACAATCTCCCAGCCATGGGTGTAATCCATCTGCAATAGGAGAAAAGTTCTGTCTGGCCTAGGGCAAGAGTACAGGAGCTGAGCATATCTGATATTATCTTGTATTTTTAATCTCTTTTCATCCAATTTTTTACATACAGCACTATCACTAGAACTTCTAAGCAATTTGTCACTTCAATGTTTTGAAACGTGAAGCCTTCTAGGACAAAAGACCATTTACCATTAATCTTTCTCATGTAATTTAAACAATCGTACACAGAAGGAAAATAGTTGTCCAAAAATGATAGAGCCAATATGTATTTAATTCTGTATATTTGTCCTTTTTTTGTGTACCAAAGTGACAGTGACCCTGTTCTCATTTATTCTAACTGTGTGGAGCACGCACAGTTTCATGGGTTTTGAGACAAAGAAAGCCTGTGAGATCATTTGGTCTGGCACCCTTCAAACACAGTTGTCATCCCACCCGGTGATGAGCACAGGGGAGGGTGATCCCAGCTGGGCTGGCGTGGGTGGCATGGGGAGAGCTGTGCTGGGAGGTTCAAAACCCCTCAACCAGCAAGGTGTGCCTTAGGTCAAGGATGCTGTCAGATTTGTAAGCACCTGAAAACCAGTTTGTGTTACTGGTGTATGTCCAGCAATATCTGGTTTTGATATGTTTCCATAAGTGGTCCATAATCTGAGGAAGTGTCATAAATGAGCACATGGGAATTTGGACATGGTCTGGCCCCAGCACTGCCTGGAACAGTCTCATGCACCACCCTTCATTCATCTCTCACAAAAGTTCATTAATTCCACTTCCAGTTCAGCTAATGTCAAAGGATTCATTTGGCATCCTTTAGTACAGGCTGCAGTGCAGGCACTGCTAAGAACAGCTCCAGCTTTCAAGAATGATGCTAATATATCTTTAGCTGTCTGGCATTCAGACTCAGCTAGCATCCTTAAAGAATAAATGAAAACCTCCTTGCCGCAGTGACATTAAACTCATAGTTTAACCTTCATAATACAACCTCTGGAATAACCTAAGATTTTTTAGAATAAATATTACCACACAAATGGTGCACTGTTTTGTTTTCTTAACATCTTATACAGGCCAGCCTCCTAGGAGGAAACATTTCTCCAGGCTTGCACTTCACAAGAAGCTCTTAATCTAAAAATGTCTCTATCTGTCCCTGAAGAGGTGCAGCAGGTCCTTGTGGGCAGCCAATGTTGGAGGCAGAGCCATCTTTGCTTTCTTTTAGGTACAGGCAACCCCCCAGTACCTCCCCCTGTCCACCAGGCACAGCCCCAGCCCATCTCCCCAACACCCCACCACACACCCCAGTGCAGTGGGGAGGGCTGGAGCACTCATGTAAACTTTAGGAAGAACCTTGACACCCCCGAAATGTCCCATTCCCCTTTTTTGTTTTAAGTCAGACAAGTCAGTGTCCCAATCCCACTTGCAGAGCTCAGAGTTTCCATCACAGATGTGGTGGCAATAAGGAGCAGCGTGCAAAGCACTCACACATGCTGACAGGAAGCTTGCATAGATCAGCAGCAATTAGAAGCAAATCACAGTCAAAATCTAAGCAAATCAGAAGCAAAAGAAGCTTAAGAGAAGGACCCAAGATTAAGATTTCAAAATCAAAGTAATCAAAATCATTATGAGTCCATTATGAGTAGGGAACTACAAGGCATGCAGTGTTTCATTGCTCCTTATCAACTTGCCTTTCTAATCAGCACTTTACAGTCGTGGCATAGGGAGTTATGAAACAAAATGCAGATATTTGAAGTGTTACTACCCTGATTAAAGAAATCCACATATTTCCCCTGGAAAAAAAGCCTTAGGGAGAGGTACCTGTAACAGGAACCTTATTGAGACAGATTACTTTTAAGCCCAGGACTTTACCAGTGAAGCTCCAGACACTGGAAATTTTAATATAAATCATAAGGTAAGTGAGGTAGGAGTTCTAAATTCATATTTATGTACTTGCATAATATTAATACTGTAGGAGGTAAATATAAACAAAAGATACTTTGCTCATGTCTGTGCTGGATGTCAACTTTGATATTGCTATAAGGTAAGAATATATATATGAAAAGCAGTTTATATTAAAAAGGTTAAGAGAGGAGGCAAAACAAGCTATACAAGAACTACTATGGTTTCTAAAATACATTTTCTTCTCTGTGCATTTTCTCTTTTATTATGAATCAGGAGACTTCCAACATCATCCTGAATGCATTTTGGAAGGACTTCCTACTTGCCAAATCCCAATTTGAGTTGCATTTTGCGAAAATGCATTTGTGCAATTTCATTAGCTGACTTTGCTCGTAATGCTATTTATTCAAGGCTACTTTGGCAAGCCAGGAGAGCACGCAGGGCAGGAGGGGAGGGCAGATGCTCCTACCGTACCAGCGGGTCTTTTCTCTCCATGTCAGAAGC
>JAHLSL010000011.1:11865667-11949410 GCA_025920805.1 Petroica traversi | reverse complement strand
TGGCTCCGGGGGCTGCCCCGAGCCCCGGCCCCGAGCGGCTGGAGTCAGGGTACCAGCTGCCCGGCAGGACAATGGCTCCTTTGGGAGATAGCGGGGACAAAGGCGCTGCTTTCAGGAGTGATTTTATACGCACGCAAGTGACCTTTGCCTGAAATGGCTCTATGGAGAGTGTCCCTGTCCTGAAGCTCTGCTTTCAAATGCAGAATTCTCGGGCGCTTGTTCAATCTGTCCTTTTCTCCCCCTTTTTTATTTTTTGCCGCAGATGCCTCAGGAGAGGTCATGTGCAGATAACAAGGTGGCGCTGAGCTTTTTCTCATCGTTTAATAGAGCTATTCAGTAATGGATAGGATTATTTTCTTCACTTTGCAAAGTTCTTCACCGGGATCTGCTATCTGGAGTGCTTTTTCTGCTTTTAGGAATTTAACTACAAAACCAGAGTACCCCAATTTCCAATCCCATGCTTTGAGCCAGTCTCCACTGGCTGGCACTTCCAGACACTTCCAATGTCAGGACACCTTTGCTAGAGTGCATAAAATTTTAAATTTATGCATCGAGATAACAACAGCAGGGCCTTTGAGTTTTTAATGTATTGGAGTGACTTGCTTCTTATAAATAAATTCATTATAAATTACTTTAACTGTGATTTTTAAGTATTTTGAAGGCTTCTTACATGAACTGATATAAAATAGTGGCTGTCAATACACAGCATAGATGAAATCCAAATATCTCTTGCTGGGCTGGAGGTAGTGGGGTGAAGATAGAATTTATCACCTTTACCTTGGGATATGGCAGTGAATGATGCAGGTGAAGTGATAGGCCATCAGAGTAATTTTTTATTAAGTTACAGGGAATAGCTAATAGCAGTGTGACTCTCAAGTTAGCCAAATTTTCCTTTGTTAGACCTTGATTTTTGGTGTTTATTGCTCTGACAAACTTATATTTGCACTGACATTTTTGTGCTGAGAAGAGTTGGGAGTTTTTAATCTATTTCTAATTTACAGTAAAATACACCGAACATTTTTAATATTAAAAAAGTGTGCTCTTTTCTATACTCATGTTAACCAAAATTATCTGTCCTTTTCCATAAACAGATCTCAGGCTTACATACCCTGGAGCAACAGATCCAGTTTTGGGAACAAGGGAAGAATGACCTTTTTCAAATGAATGCAATCGCTCATTGCTACCAAATTCCATACAAATTTTGTCAAGTTATAAATCTTTAAGTGGTCTTTACGTGTGCTGAGCACTGTGCACACAGCTCAAGTGCACTGTGCATGCAGCAAGTGCAACTTGCTCACACATAATGGCTGAGCTCTCTGGAGAGCATCTTCTCTGGGTGTCTTTTCACTGGATCACACTGCAGGTTTATTTCAAAGGAAAGGAGTTTTAAAAAGCACTTACAGTCCCAGCCAGATCCAGGAGTGTGGTCATGGGTCTGTCATACACCACTTCCTCAGCACAGCTGCACACACAGCCTGCATCTCTCCCATAAAAAGTGTGATGTTGAGCATGCTGGGAAGGCAAATTTCTTGTCCTGAAATAAATCCCAGCCCACCCCCCAAAAATCCTCAAACCCCACTGTGAAATCTCCCCAACCACCCTCCCTGTTCCCTACAGCCCCTTCCTTCAACATCAGTCTTTCAAGAGAGGGAACATTGAAAAGGAGTAAAAAATCAAAGCTTTGAGGAGGTACTGCATATGTAGCAGGTCCTGCTTCATTCATTTCATAAATGAAACAGGGCTGCTATTAGAAAGACAGCACAGAGATTGTGATAATGCACAGCAATCACAGAAGCAGACAGATTTCAAGTGTTTGAGGAATATTAAAATTTCAAAGAATTTTAGATAGAAATCAAGTTAGAGTACTACCAGTAATGAATGCAGGCAAATTAAAATATACATATATTCTGCAATATCTAGACACAAAATATTTGTTCAAAGGGATCAAAAAAGTACCAGAGAAGAAGCAAACAAGCTAATGCACAGATCTCCACCTCATAGCAGGCTGTTCCCAACACTCTGCTCCCTAACATGCCTTTCAATTCCTTGTACAAAAAGATGCATCTCACTTGCCTTAGAAGGTATTGTGCAGCCTGCCGTGCCATTGACAACTTTTCAGCCCATCACACTTCAATATAGTTTTCCTTTTTTTTCCCTTTGGTTTTAGCTTATCACTTTTAATTATTTGTTGCCCCGTGAAAAAGAATCTATAATGCAGCAGAGGGGCTTAAACTTATTGTTACAAGGTCTCTGCTGAATAAAGACATGTCTGCATTATAAACTAAATTATTTCTCCCCGTTTCCAGAATTAATATATACCTGTATTTGGAGACAAGCATAAGCTTCCCTGCTTAGTCTCACTTCAGCATTATTTGCAGGAACTGGCAAGATTTAGCATTTCACAATATATTCATTGCAATCTAAAAATACTTTGGTTGATCTTTACATCAGTTTAACACCACAGCATTCTTGGTCATACAGCTTCTAACTTCTTTTGAGTCATACTCAGTTAAAATAAATCTTAGGCAACTCTCACTCTGTATAAACACAGGCTCTTTAGCAAAACAGATGCTGCTGTCCCTAGGTGTCATGGGGAGCAGTGGGTATTGCTTTAGGTAATGCTTCCCCAGAATTAACTGCCCCAGTTCAAGCAGGGGCAGTGACCTGGGGCAGAGTCGCACACAGTGATGGAAGTTGCAGTCGGTGTCTGTTGTGAAGGGCTTTGGGAAAGGATTTCTACTCAAAGCCACATAATTTTTAAATATGTATGTATAAAGAGTCATTTAAGATCCATAAAAGGTGATCTGTGCAGTGCCACCATCACTGTGGCCATCACTGCATTTTCACTGAATCATAGAATGATTTGGGTTGGAAGGGACTTCAAAACTTGTCTAGTGAGAAATTGCTTCCTAATATCCAATCTGCACCTGCCCTCTTTCAGTTTGAAGCCATTTCTCCTTGCCCTGTGACTACATGCCCTTATGAAAATATCAGCCTCTCCCTCAGTGAGCTGTGATCTGAGATGTTGGATCTGCTTTCTGGACTTGGCTTTAGGCAGCAGCAAGACACAAGTTGCCCAGATCAGGGCAGAGCTGCACTTGCACAGGTATAGCTGCAGGTAGAAAATTTCAGACACCAAGGTCCTTTTTTGATCAAGCAAAATGTCCAAACTAACGAAAGCAAAAATTATAAGTTTCCAGATACACTGGGTTTGGAAATCAGTGCTCAAGAATTTGATTTTACAACAAATGCACTGAGAATACTCACTGTGAGGGTCATAGGCTCATGCTTTCATGTGTACCTAAGGTTAATGAAAATTATAAAAAATATTATTTCTTTTTCAATATTCAGAACACATAAGAAAAAAGATTGTATGGACTCAGCTTTAACACAGCTCTTCTCCTCATCAGAATCAGAATCAGAACATCTCTTGACCTCATGCAATCAGAGGTAGTAGCTGTATAATTAAATCAGGCCACACATTGAGCACCTATATACGGATTTATGGAGCTAATATTAAGACACTATTTTTAAAAGCTGTGTTTACAGATATCCCAGACTGCTAGAAATAAAGACCTTTTGAACATAACTCCTTTTAACCCCTGCACTTTCTGCACTCATTTTAAACAGTATTGATGCAAATAAATTAATCAGAAAATTATTCTGGCAGCTTAATACATCATGGGCATTACAGCACTAAAATCAACCATAAAAAACAGTCCTCCAAAAAAAATTGCACTGCAGATAGCCATGAATAAAAGAAGATTGTGACTTACAAGAAATATACAACCCCTCCTCCTGTTAATCTGTTCCATATTTGATCACTGAGCTTGTATTGCAGTTGAAAAACATCCTGGGGGACTACTTAGTGTACTGCCTAATCCAGCCATCCACCCCCTGCAAAGTACAACCTCATGTGGTTTTATTTCATTAGGAGTTTCTCTGCAGCTCCAATGACCCAGCTCAGTTTCACCTCCAGCAAACAGGTCTGAGCATGAAGAAATAGCTTCTGTGGCCAGAACTGTGCAGAAATATGTAATTCTGTTCAAGCATAATTGCATGAGCTGAGCTAATGGAAAAAATATACTTTGTCCAGCTACCTTCTAGGCATGGCTGGAGTTACTCCGTCTGCAATCTGAATGGATTATGTGGTCTTGTATCTCTGACTTTGCCTTGGCATATTTTCTTGTTCTTAACCCTTCATTTACACTATTACAGCTATATGATAGCTTTGTTCACACTCCAAAGGTTTACCACTTCTGTTAGGGTTAATTGTTTTTTTATTTCCAGTAGGCTTTGCCCACCAGTGAGGGTGTTGTGGTATCCTTTATCCTCATCTAAAGCAAAAACATATCTTCACTCTGAAAAGTCATCAGATCCAAAACTTCTAAAAATCATCTGTCAAAATAATAATCCTCCTTTCCTGGGCTCTGTTAACCACAGTGTACCAGGCTATAAGCAGTTATAAAATATCACAGCTTTACAAACCTGCACCAGCAGGATCTATCTCTGTACGGGTGTCTGCCATGGAGACTTTGGGATGGAAGAGAAATGGCCATAAATTGTAGTCAGGGGTAAATGTTTGTGGGGAGACAAAGTTTGGCTATGGGAAGAACAAAGATCATAAACTAACTCTTAGTTCTCCCTGACCAACATGAAAAGACTGCATGGGCTGCAGTTTCCCTCTGAGAGAGCCACAGCTAGCTGAGATAGCTCACAGCTTTATCACTTTGGCCATCATGCAGGGCACTCCAAGTCCTGGATAAGGCCAGCAAAGAACCACAGGGAAGAACAGAGCATTACCAGCATCAGCCAAGATCCTGCTCCATGGCTCGAGAGCTGACACCATGGCTCCTTATCTACCTTCCTTGTCACCAAGACATTGCTCTACACCTTCAGTCCTTGTCTTCCACTGGTTTTCTTGTCCCAGAGCAAATCCCTTATTCTCAAACAACGTCACCCTAACACAATTACAGCTCCACCTATTTTGAAGTTCCTAATCTTGTATAATATGTACAAGTGATGTCGAATTCTACATCCTGAACGAGAGGTACAAATTTCATAAATTAAACAGTAACTCACAAATTGTAACTAGGGACCAAGCTAAAATCCCTAAAGAAGGGCACACAATAAATTTCAAGGCTGTCTTACCTGCTACAGAAAATCCAGTGTTGAAACCTGACTTATAGAGGTCTGACAAAAGATACTGCACTAGGAATAAGGGTTATGAAGGTTAAATAAAAAATAATATGATGATTACACACTCTCAGATGCTAACACCAATCCATAGGTAACAGTAGCCAACAAACATAGCCACAAATACAGCCAGCATACCCTAGAGAACAGAGAAGTAAAGAAACTCCAGACAAGGCTTGCAGGAAGGACTGATGACTTACAAGGGGTCTCACTACAGGGCAGGGATTGAAAATACACATGGATTTGCAGATGATACACAAAGACCAGCCTTTAGAGCATAGTCAGGAATTTTGACTACTGTGCCAGCAAGAAGCTTTTTGTCCAAGCCATGTCCAAGGTGACATGACCAGGGTTGTTGATGCAGTGTTTGTAATTCAAGACCAGTGGGTTGGCCACCATTACTATAGTGCTTGGATGTTCATAATCCTGAAAAGAAAGTTGAATCTCCAGAGAACATAAGCATCTCAATCTTTTTAGGGCAGGGGAAATGGGATAAAATTTGTAGCAGTAAAAAATAATAATTTAAAAATTTTCTTTTTTCTTATCATTTCCAGCTGGGGTGTAAATGCTATTTCAAGCGATTGAACAACTCATCCTTATTCTGTGAAAATCCATTGTGAGAGGAAGCTACAAGCCAAGCTGTAACATGGATTAGGCCTTACAAGTGCTATATTGAGCAGGTATCAATCACAGTGACAGCTGCTCCTGCACTGAAATATACTCGATTCTGGAAAAAAATCCTCAAGAGTGAACTGGCTTGTTCAGCTTTGGATGCTGCAGAGAGGAATGACTGTGCAGTGAAGGTTTTTGGGCTGCACAAATCAATTTTACATATAACTACTTGAGAATTCTAAAAGGACTTGTTTGTTCACAAAGTTTAGTTTATATTTCTGCTCACAATTTATCTTCTGTTTTTGATTTCTCACAACGTTTGTGTCCTTTTTCCAGACCCCCCTGCAAGTCTTTATTCACTAAAGCTTTCAGAGCTTTGTTTTTGTTCTAATGTTTTTGCCTTCTAAGTTGTTTTTATTATGATGTACCACACTGAGTGCCATAACAGCCTGTGAGGGATATTTTCTAAGAAGAATAAATTATGGGCATTAATACAACAAAGCACAGAGCTTTTGAACATTTGGTTTCAACGTGGAAAGATTCTCTTTCATATGAGAACCATGTTGAGGATTTATTTCTAGGGGATTTTTTTCTGCTATTAAGATCTAACCAAGCAGTATTCTGAAGCCTTGTTTTTTCCTTGCACACACTGTCATGGTTATTGCAGAGCTCTTCTGCTGTTTCTCATTTCACTGCAAGGTACCTATGTGCATATGAAAGGTACACTGTGCAGGGTTTGCTTTCAAGTTTTCCATTAAGTAGGGGAAAGGAGGGTATGGGGGTTTTGTTTGAGTTTCTTTTGTGGAGAGGGATTAAGGGAAGGATACGGAAACCAGGGGCAAAGTAGTTCTTTAAATAAATCCAGATCTCCCCTCTGTAAACACATGCCAACCAAATATACAAATTACAGCAAATTGCTTGTCTGTGTTCACAACTGGGCTCATACTAAAAACTGAGAACACTGGAAGCATGAGTTAGAATATTTATTTGGACCTCCGTGAAAAGTTTTCCTTTCAGTAGGTTCAGTCCTGCAACATAAGTAATTTAGCTCTCATGAGTAGTCCCATTGACTAAACGCAGGGCCTGGATTTACAGGGTCACCTAAACCAACAGAGGAGTTTTGAATGCAACATTTTCCCATAAGTCACTTCCCATTATACGCTTTTGCCACCTGGACTCCATCTCCTTAAATCTGCTTTATTGGTCCCATATGCCTTTATTCAGTGAAGTGCTCGAGCTTTGATGGAATGGAAGGGACACAAGCGAGCACCAAGCAGCTTTCCTGAGCCGGTGCCGCAGCCGCGCTCCCGATTAATGCTTCCATTCATAGAGCTGTGTCCCCACACTGCAGGCAGGGAACAGCCTCCCACTTGTAGTGGCCAAACATGCTGGCTTTCTCTTCCAAACCTGCTCACAAAATCCACTGCGTCATGGCTGCCTCCAGCTCTCAGCTCTGTGCCCGTGTCCTGTACACGATGGAGGTGCCTTTGCTCAGTGCTCAACACCAAGGGCGTCACCTCCCACAGGGTTTGTTCCTCCTGGGTCTGACCCGCAGCCCTGCAGGTCTGGAGGCTGGCAACCCTCAGCTGGCACCACTGACCCCTTGTACCATCTGTGGCTCCCACTTGGCTCCCAGGGGATTTAATTTAGTTCTCCAAAAGGCACAAAATACTTTTTCCCCCCTGATTTCAGTTGGATTTGGTTTCTGGCTGTTTACCAAACTGACTCACCAGATCCAGCTGAGCCCTGGGTGAATTCTCAGGAATCCCCAAAAGTGGAGTGGGAGGAGGACAGGACCACCACATTCAGCAGTCCTGTATCAATAATTGCAGAGTCATACACAAATTAGGGAAGAGAAAGACATGGCACCATCTATTCTTCTGGCTGTGTATGTCCACACACTTACCTTCTCATTTTTGTCTGCATTTTACAACATAAAAAAAATTAAGGAAATATTTTAGTGCAGATTTCCCAAAAACCATGGCAATTTTTGGACCTGGGCAGGTTTTTAGCAGTACCTGAATGCATTTCAAAGCTGGCATGTTAGCTGTACACCTACTTTTAAAGTAAAGGTGCAAACAGTTTGATTTTATCATACTCCAGATCAAAAAGCAGGGGGTGGGAACCACAAACTTTGCAATGTTTGACTTGAACTCAAGTGAAAACATCTGAAAGCTTTTGTGGGTTTTTGAACTTCTCAGTGACAGGAATCAAGGTAAAAGCAACTTGATTGTTTCTTTTTATCATTTTCCAGCCTTGGTACAAAACCAGGAATTCCTTAATTACTTCAGACACCAGTGGGGTTGGATTGGCAGCAGTGAGGAGGCCCTGAGCTTTCTCCTTGTAACTGCTGTGCTGAAAAACTCATGTGTGTTTCCTTCCTCACCACGTCTCACAAAGAGATTTACGGCTGTGTTTTAACCTCATGTCAGCAAGCCAGTGCATCAAGATTTACAGCAGAAAAGTTGGAGACTTATCTTCAGCTGAATTTTCCCACTGATATCTATGATATTTTATAAAAAAAAGTGCTTGCATAATTTAGTTAGCTATATGATGGAATTCAATACTAGAAAAAAGTGGCCTAAATGAAGGAAGCAAGTCAATGGCATTGTATCCCTTCCCATCCCTGCAAAGGGTAAGCAGGGCCTGAGGAATGAGATCAGATTTTTTAGCTGCATATGCTGCTCACAAGCAGCAGCAAGTAAATGTATAGGAATACCAAGAAATTTATGTTTATTTTTGTGTCCTGAGGTTTTGCTTTAGTTCTTGCAGGATCTCTTACCATCAGTGCTACTTCTGTCAGTTCATTTTCAACTCTCAAAACACCTCAGCAGAGACAAGGACCCATACAGTAAATTTAAGGTGGTGATCATTTGCTTAGCCACCTTTCACTAAACAAAGATTGATTGGTTTTGTTTTGGTTTTGGTTCCTTTTTTGGCTTTTGGCATGCACAGGGCAGGGATCTGAGAGACTGGAACAGAGAGAGACAATGGACTTGGGAGGGGTTGCCAAGAAAGAGGCCTGGGACAGGTGAGATCTGAACACTTCTAATTTCTTTACATCTCCTAGCCCTGTATTTCTTGACAGCTCTCAGGTGCTTTCATGACATGGATGCCAGGGAATGAGCACAGGAAGCAGCCCCTGCAGGTGGCCGAAGCAACACAATTTGCTATTACAGAGATGTACTTTTTTCTCAGACCTTTTTTCAGCCAACAAAAGCTGAAAACCAGCTAAGGTGATGTCAGCTCCTCCCTCTCATTTTCTGGCTCATGCCCAGAGCATAATCATGCTCCACGTTTCAAATATGAAACCCTTCATTAGGGTTTCCAGTTTAAGCATTTCTAGTTTAAGTTGTTGCAACATGTAGCCAGAAGAGTGTATATAACTCGGACACCACACCAACTTGCCAAGTTGTGTTCAGCTGAGTTTCTTGCTTCCATTTGGAGTTAGCTGTTACAGATCACAGTATTGAAATAAACATATGTCAGACACCATTAATGAAGAGCTTAGAAAACTCCAAAAAGCTCTTCATCAAAGCCTAATTTCACGTTTCAGATTTCTTTGGTACATCTCAAAGTTCCAGATCCATTATTCTCAGTACCACTGCTGATTCTTTTCACCACTTTTGAGTCAAAAAATGAAAACACCTTCAGACTCAGCCTGCTGTTTCCCTTGCTGTCATCCCACTCCTAAATCCATTACCTCAGAGAAAAATATTTAATAGAACAAGCCTGGAAAAGACTGGCACAAATTAACAGGTGACAGCACCTGTCCTTCTTCCACTTCCTCCTCTTGCCTCACTGACAGTAATTTCCAGGTAAGTTTTAGCATATAAACATCTTTCTGCAAAAAACACATTTTACCTTTTACAAGATAGCACCTTCAGAAAACACGTTTACTACTGAAGTGGAATTTTGCAGTTTGAACTGTCAGTCCTCACACATCTTCCAGGGGACCAATACAAATTTCAAAAGTAAAATTATGCACAAATATACTTTAAAAGATGACTTTTAAAGGTGTATTCCTCCATGTTAAAGGATTTGTAGAGCACAATCCCATCTTGTTTCCTTCTCAAGTTACCTGCAAGACATTCAGGAATTCTCGAAGCACAACAAAAAGCCAATTTAAGTATAAATGCAATACATGCATCATAGAAATAAAACAAGTAATCCATTAAAAAACATTATTATTGGAGCATGTACTCTCCAGCAGAGTTTCACCCCTCTATTAATTCAGTTCATATTTTACCAATAGGTAAAACCAGCAGGATCAACGTAGAACTGTGCAAGTAAATAACAGCAATAATACAACACCAAGAGGGTTCCAAGAGTGTTGCCTCTCACTTGCAATGCAACAGCCTAGTCTCTCTGATCCCTTATGCTTTTGCCATTCGTCTAAGGTTGGACATAAGATGAAATTGTTAAATCAGGGGCTGGGGAGGATGCCAGACTTCCAAGCCCAGGCTGTGAAAGGCCCCCTCTGTCCATTGCAGAGTTCTACAGGGACTGCAGACAGCAGATCTGAGACAGCCTTTCAGGCCTGGCTTTATCAGTCAAATCTCCTCTTGTGCTCTGAAGGAACCCCTGGAGAGACTTCAGGCCCCCAGTTGTGCTGGCACGAGGGGGCTTGGCTGTGAGCACCCCCAGCCAGCCAGACCCCAGCCTGCCAAGCTTTCCCTTTACACAGGCCAGCTCTCAAGCAGCACTAGCCTACCTCTGCCTGCAGGACTATTGATTCTTGAAGAAGCTTTGATGTACAGAAAAAATAAGATACTTGTCAGGAGGAGAAATTAAGCCCCTTCCAGTTTTGTTATATTCCTTCCATTTTGTAGGTAGGCTGTTTCTTTTTTGTTTGCTTTGCAAAAGACATTATAATATAATAATCAACCACTGGAGTGGTTTGGAAGGAGTTTGCTTTCGATTACTTTGGATGAACTGCCTTAGACAGACTGTGTCTGAAGTAGAAAAGATTAGTTCTGTATTTACTAACATGCCACAGGCTCAGGGAGAAAAGGAGGGAGTAATCTCTCAAAAAGGGCTGTTTGTTATATAAAACCCACCACAAGTAATCAATATACCCCAAAAGAGCAAAGGCAGTGATGGAGCAAACACTTAATGTGAACCAGACCGAGTAGCATGCAGCAATAAGCTTGATGGGTGAAGTAGTGATTTGGCAAATGTTCTGACATTCCTTGCCATGGGATTTCCAGACAGTCATGGTGAAAGTAAGTAAACATGCCTCATCAGAAATAACATTAACAACAGGCCTAACAGTAACACACAGCTGGGCTGTTCATTCAGAGCAGGGATTCCTTCATCTACCTGATACTAAATCTTACCCTCCACACAGGGCCACAAAGCAGCTTGGATATGAACTTTATATCAAAAATTCACTTCCATCAAAATGCTTCTGAGCTGGAGGTGCAACAATGTGATTGCCAAGTTCATTCTTCATGAAAAAACCAAGAGATTCCCTGAATTAATCCATATCCATTATGAATGTTTAAAGAAACAATCCAGGAGCTGACACTTCTGTCTCCCCAGCTCATGCACTTTCCATTACACATAGAAATTCTATATTTCAGCACCAGGATCACCCAGGCCTTTCTGGGGAATTTTAAGCCAAAACAATTTCTTCACCTAGAAAACAAGAATAAGAGGGTTAAAACATTAAAAATACTAATTGCTATTCCCGCGTAGCAACTGAGTCTTGACTTTTTTGTTTCTATTTATTGAAGGAACTCCTCCCATCCTTGGGGAGCATGAACTGTGCAGAATGGAGAGAAGCAGAAAAGGATGTTTCATTTTGTCAAGAGATGCATTCTCCCTTCATGAAAAGGAATATAATATATAAAATCACTTTATAAACCTTCAGCTCAAGAGCTAGTAATCAAGGGTTATTTCAGTGTCTACAAACTCAGATGATCTCCTAATGCCCAGCCCCACTTTCTGATTAGCTGCAGAGAGATATGAGCTTTTTTAGTGACACCTGGGGGAAGGGGGAAATTTGAGACAATCCCCTAGACTAGAAATCAACAGCAGCAATTGTATACAAAGGTTGGGACTCTTGGATAAAACTTCAGGGCCCATGGGGAACATTCCTGAATTAAAGTCAGTATTTGATTCCAAAATTTGATATCTCCAAGACAGTAAGAGAGATTTCAAGAAAACAAGACCATCACTCAAAGTGTGACAGAGGCTGTTACAACATCTCCATCAGGCATTAACGCTGAGTTTTAAACACTGAGTGCTGGGGTTTGATGCAGCTCCAGGAAAGTGCTAAGCTAAGCTTTGGAGAAGATGTGCTAAATATGGAATCTTGTCCAAAGACAGAACAAATTATATTCATCAAAAGTCCATCTAATGTCTTACAGTGACCCTGAAACAGGCAGATTTAACAAGGGATGGCAAGTAGCCACTGACTTGACTCCAAGGTCACCTGTCAAATACAGGCAGAGATCAAGTACTGAGAAACCACATGGTGGTCAAAAAGCAGTACAAGGCTGAAGGGAGCTTGAAGCATGGCTGAGGGACATCCTCCTGCCTAATGCAGAAGGAGCTCTCCCCTGGTTTTGTGCTTCTCTGTTACCGAGGACCTGATCAAGATAGCAACCAATTCTGTGCTGTAGAAGACATCAAAAGTAGGCCAAAAATTCTCCTTCACTTTTTAGTATATTCATATCTCTGCAAAAACAAGCTTTAGCCTGCTCTTAGGGTATCAGCATTATCACCTAAATGAAAGTACATCACCCAAAATGTACTCCAGGTCACTCAGACTAGGATAGATTCCCACTGCAACTCAGTCTGTCCTCTGGTCAGACAATGATTCCTGTCTCTTGCTCTGGCTCATATATGTTCTGTTCAGCTGCTTTCAGTGCAGGTTTTGGTGCTGTAGACCCTTGTTGCAAACAACATCAACCACAGCAACAAGCAGAAGTTCTTACACTCTTGCTTCATCTGCTTCTCACATCAACACCACACAGCAAACCCAGGCAGAGAGGTATTCCAGATCAGAAATGTTGAGCCAGCTTGCTCTCAGACATATCCATTTTGTGATGCTAAATGCTGCTGAGAAGGGGCACAGAACACCCTTGCTGTTCAAATGCTGCACAGCTGCACATCAGGGCTGCAGGAACAGCTGAATCTTCCAGGTGCTGCCAGTGATACCAAGAGCAGCATGGTGGCCCAGCACAGTCACTGCAGAAGTTCCTGACTTCTTTACTATGGAGCACCTTCAAAGCTTCTCTATGGATAAGATGATCAAGAAATGTCCTTGAAGTGGTGTCCAAGCAGTTTGCAAAATATCTTGACAGCACTCCTTTGAGGTAAAGGCAGCACCCCTTGCAGATGAGACACAGGGACATTAACAAGCTATTTCTACTGCATTTAAGAGCCTAACTTAAGACTTGAAGAACGCCAGTTTCAAAAATGCACAGCATTATAAAGCACTACTGCCACAGCCTGTAATGCACACTACCAGAGACTGGCTGTATGGGATGTATGCAGCACAGACCCGTCACCTTCAGATGAACCCATCAAGACTCAGCAGTTCTAATCAGAGCTGGGCATTTCAAGCTGAGTGCTGTAACAGAGAAGTTAAAAAATGACCTTTTCTAAAAATTATAGCTGAAATGACCTGGCAGCGTCTCATAATAATTCTGTCTATGGAGACAAAGAAACAGGATCCAGCCCTCCAGAAAAAGATTGAGCTGATCTGAGCATGACTGGATTTCTCCTGCAGCCCCATTCCCCACTCAAGACACTATGTTGAGATTGTCTCATCATACTTGAATGCCAAGGTACTGAGTAAAGCCCAGATGGTCTTATGTCCATTCAAATGGACCTTATTCCTATTCTCCAAAGAGAGTACTTTGTGGTTTGGTTTTTGTAAAATTATTTTAAAAGACTGAATTCGAAGAAGAGCAATTCCTAGTGTACTGATGATGTGCTGCCTCCTTCATGGTTCAACAGCAGTACTGGAACATGTCTGGCTCGCATGAGGTAAGAAATTGGCAACCACAGCTGTTGTAGGCTGTCATCCCTTTGGTACCTCATACCTATAGAGCAATAAAACACACCTTTTAAACAAATGGATATTAAACTTGTTGCCCAGGAGCAGTGAGACTCCTGAACCTCTGGTTACAACCCAGTGGATCGAGGCTCTATTTTGTCTAGTCATCTTTGCCCATTGTCCCTTGATGCCCAGCTTTTCTTCCTTGTTGCTATTGCCTCTCAGATCTTCCTGTGCCTTTATGGCCTGTCACTGGCTGCCTTTCACAGTTCTTGATCCATTCGCTTAGCTCCCTCACTCCCTGGGCTAGCTTAGCTTTTTATTTCATGTTTGATTCACTTGCAGCAGAGGTCTGTCCAAGCCAACAGACTTCACTCTGGAATGGCTGAGCCCAAAGTTCCCTTCTGCTGCCTCGGCCATGAGGGCAGTGATTATGTGAACTGCTTCAACCCTGTACCAAGGTGCTAACTCACAGAAATTCACAGGGCTTTGGTTTTGCCATGCTGGAGTCTATCCTGGAAACTGGGCAAGGACTTCTAAATCACGTGAATGGTTTGGTCAGTTCTACCTCTCACGTCCACTGAAAAATTGTGTGTCTTTCAGTATTTCGGGCAGATGTTAGTGGATGATTCAGGGAGCAGATAGACATGGTTGCCAGCCACTGAGTTAAAGGAGCCCCAGAGAGAGTCCAAGAGATGATAAAGTTGAGCAAAACTGAGAGCTTGTAACTTGCTCTCAGCTCTCCTGGGAACACACAACACACACTGAGCAATGGATTCCAAAATATTAAGAAATAAGCTAGCGTGTAAGAAAAATAAGGATCTCCTGTTGAATTAAGGAGTTAGGTCATTAATGCTTGTTCATATTACATTACTCACACTTGAGAGACAAATAACTATCTGTTGCCTCACTAACCCACATATTTATTTGAACAAATATTTCCCAAGAAGTAGGGAGAGAGAAGCATTTCAACAGAAAAGTTCTATATTATGGTCTTATCATAACAAGCCACTTCACAGTACACTGATGTGTATCGTATACAAGCATCCATTGTGAAAAGCTATTAAGTGTATCTCATTTTACAGTGCTGACATGTTGGTTCCTTCACAGAGGTCATTAGCTCACAATGAGGCCTCTCATTTCCCCATGCCTTACTAAGGTTTTGCTGTATTTCAGAATCAAACCTTAGCATGAGCATTATTAACTCAGAGGGGCATAATTGGTGCCATATAAAGGCAATTTATATAGAAATCCTGCAATAATTCAGAACAAATTTTATTTATTTGTACATATAAAAGGAAATGTACAACCTCTGAATTGAAAGGACATAGTACATGCTTAGGTCAATTTCAGATGCTTATAATGTTTAACAGAGTAGCCTTCCAAAAAGGCAAAAATACCCAATCCTAAACAAAACTACTTATTTTCCTCTAGGCTGAAAATGCAATTCAGTCACCTGTTCCCAGGCCAGCCTGTAAACAGTGCTAGACACGAGCAGTGTGTGGAGGTGATTGCTGTCTATATTTTGATCAAACAGGTCTCTGATTGCTGCTGGAGCACCAGCATGACACCCAGTCCAGAAAGCAGAGACATGCCAGGCACTGCTGCTGCTCCCTATCCCCACTCCAGCACCCCAGAGCTGTATCCATCCAGGCTGTAGAAAACACTAGAGACAGTCAAAACCTCTGGAAAAGCAGAACAGGTGTTGGGAGTGGTCAGCGGCAAATGACCAGAGTGCCCTCAGCTGCACACAGGCATAGGCAGTTTTTACCATCTGTAACTGTCTCAAGGCCATCAGAGACTGTTTGGTGGCACGTACTGATGCCCTGTGCATAAATGTCCTTCCATCTTCTGGTTCAGCTCTTCACCTCAATGTAGTTTGAAATCATGTCTGAGCTGGAGCATTGTTAACCAATAGTAGAGGAAAAGAAAATGGAGAGAAGGAAGAGGGGAGACAGAAGAGCAGGGGGATGGGGCCAGGGAGAAGAGGAGCTTGAGAGCTTTTGGGATGCGTGGTGGCCCTTACCTGTGCAGTGTGCTCAGCTCGTGAGAGGTACACGGTGCTTCACCTTCCAGTCCATCCCCTCCTCTGCCTGGCAAGGTGCTGTTTCAGCACGTGCTGGCACATGGAATGTCCAAAACAGCTCATGTGAGGTTGATGAACATATCAGTCACAATGGAGAAGGAGGGCTGGAAAAAATCCTGGCACTTATGACTCCAGCTCAGGTGCCTGTGAGTGCTTTTTGCCCCCCTGAAAGGGCAGAGAAGTAATTTCTAGGCAAATAGAGGACCTGAGCTGTATTTTGAAGGAAGAGGGAGATGCTGCCTTTGCAGGGATAAACTCTGCAGATACAAAAAAAACCTGAAAAATTCTGAATTATACCAGGATCCAAAAAGCTAGGAGAGTCATGTCCCTCTAATGAACGTCAAAGGCCCAAGAATATTAAGTATTAGACTTAACTCACCACCTGGATCTTTTTTTAACAGTAATAGCATTGTGGATGCCTTATATTAATTAATCTTTACATTAAATATCAGTTACCAAAAAACACACTAGGATTTTTCCCTCTTTTTCTGTAGCAGACAAGTAACTCCCAGGAGTTGCTTCAGGAGCCCAGCATGTGGAGCAGGATGACCTCAGCCTGAAAACATGCCCAGACTGAATCCTCCCATCATCCTCAGGTAAAGTCTCTGTCATATTTAAGAAAGATGAATGAAAAAAACTGCCACTCAAGCTGAGGAAGCTGGAAGGGGCTCTCAACTGTGCTGTAAGAATCTGCATCAAATTGTGGCAGTGATTACCCAAAATCTACTCAGACTCTAGGGAAAGGTACAAGTCATTGCCTCAACTCTCTGCCACAATCAGAAGCACTCAAAGGCCAATTCCCAAGTGTGTTTCTGTGCAGCCCAAATACATATTACATGCGTTTTTACAGAACAGGTAAATCAGGTTCAAAGTATATCTGATTTTTGTAAAACAGCTGTAAATCGCATATTTAGAAGCCTTCTCTATTCCTGATAGCATAAATGATTAAAGGAAAATTAAAAGTGAACTGCCAAGCTGTTAGTATATGTTGGGTGACAGATATTCAGTCATGATACATTGCTTGACTCTGAAAAAGAAATGGGGCTCTTGCTAGGTTCTCAATTAAGGAATATAGCACTCAAGGACAATGGTCAAAAATTAAGCAGCTGTTGTACGTTACATACATTACCACTTTCTTATTTCTATTTTACAAATTATTTTATCTCCAATTAAATTTTTAAACTTTTTTGCAAAAAGACTACTGTTTCCAGCTGCCCTCTCCACACTGTTTTACTCTGAGGTTTCCATCTCTCTTCATCATAGCAATAGTCAACGACCAATTCCTTGAAGTCCTTTATCCATTCTCCTACAGTGTAATTGCATTTCTCTGCCATGAAGAGATGTACAAAAACCTTTTGTTCTCTCTCCTCCTTTGTGTCTTATCCTACTTACTAAGTGCTGAGTGTTTCATAGAGCACGTGGAAGACATTGCTCTGTAAATATCTGACTCTCAAAATAAAAGCAACAGAACGTATTCAGTATTTTGAAATTAGTCAACTACTCAATAACAAACATAAGAATTCCAACATTTTAAAATGACATTTGAGATGGAGAAGCAATTTTTTTTTGCTCCAAACACAACAAAGATGCCTGCACAGACTCTGGAACTGTAAAGTGTCCACGTGGACAAGGAACGTCTGTGCTTGGTTTTCAGAGAGGAGAAAGAAGCTGTAGCAGCCTGCTGGCCACAGAGCTAGGAACAGACCATGAAAAGCCATGACAAGACTCAAATCCCCAGGAGAGGGTATCAACCTGCTCCTAAGCAGCTTAAACCCTATGCTTTAGTGGATGTCTTTGTATGATTTGTCTTTCTTGAAGCTTGGACATCCCTCTGACATCTATTATATCTATAAATTGGAGGAAGACTTGAAGGCAAAGAAATAGTAGAGGAAAACAAGTGATGGCAGCAGCAGCTCTGTAATACCTAGAAGCAGCAGAAGCTGCCTCAGGAGGATGAGTGACAGAGCTGATAGGAGACCTTTAATCTCTCCAATCTCTCTTCCCTGAGGTAACAGACTATCCCAGTCTCTTCCTTACGATCTCAAGTTTTTCACTGTACAGAAAAACTAGGAATTAAGTGATTAGAACTAGCAAGACAATAATGCATTATCAAAAACTTCATGACCTCCATATCAACTTGAAAAGTTCTAGTCAAATAGTTTCAAAATTTCTAAAAAACCTTCTTCCCCCATCTGCCTTGATTCAGCTCCTGAGTGGGAAATGAGCTATGAAACAGGTAAGTTTCAAAAGAGACTTCTTTCCCTCAGAAATAAGGAAAAAGGGAAGAATCAACCAGGTCCTGCAATATGCTTTCACTTGTAGTCTGCTTTCAAACTGTCTCTTTTTTAGGGAATACTTCAGAAGTTTAACTGGTTACTTACACTGCTTTATTTATGAAATATAGGAACATTTAGAAAAAGAAAAGTGCATTTGCAGAATGAATTGCTTCAGATTAAGTCTCTTGTGAAATTCAATTCTGTGGATAAAATAACAACAACAACAACAACAGAAAAAGTAATTAATAAAACTCTATTTGACCTGAAATGACTTTTGGAGTAATTTTCGAAGCGAGTTTCTTTTCCACTCTATCATTGAGACCGATTTTTTTTTTTAACACAGCAAAGAAAAAATAACTGCCAGTCACATAAGCTCATCTCACTCCAACCTTCCAAAATGTCCAAAATGAATCTGATTCAAAACAATCACTCAACCAATTCACAACAAAATTAAGACTCCCAAAGAGGTGCAGATGTGAAAACTTGAATTCTCCCTATTGTATGATTTTCTCGGAGCAAAGTCCCAAGAAGCAGTGGAGCCAAATGAAGTGGGTGCTGCTGCCAAAGAGGGTTTTGTTCTGCTCACGCCCCCCCTCCCTCCCTCTTCCCACTCCACCCTTGGCTCCACAAGCCAGGCATGAGCCTTGCTGCCTACTCAGCCTCTGCCCAAAAGTTCCAGCTCACTAACAGTGCAAGAATAATCTCAGTTTGATTTAGAGAGTTGTATCAGGCCACAGAAGAGCCCAGTTTGCAAAAAATCCTCCAGGAGACTGTGGGGTCAGGAGCTGTGGGGGGGGGAAAAGAGTTTCTTGCTGCAGGAGGGACAAGCTGTTAAAACAGCCCAAAGCAAATCCAAACAGATTCACTTTCATTCAAAAATTAAGACAATCCAACTAAATACGCTTTCATTTGTTCTGTCCCTTTATGGTGGTTGCCACAACCTAAGCATCATACTAACTGAAGGATTTTTCAATAAAATACAAAGTCTTTCAAATGAAATCCCAACTCTTCTACATCAACAAAGATTGCTATCATTGTAGATTTATCAAGACAAAAATAATGGTAAAAGAGCCTTAGAAATGTGTTTAGAAAACTTGTATTAATGGTATCAGGTGACTTTGGAATAATGCAGACTTCAAATATTAGCTGCTGTGACTTCATATGCACTCATATATTATTGTTATTTAAAATGATAAAATCAGGAAGTAAACACATTTTAAGAATATATATTTTAATGAATACATAAAAATGGAAAAATACAAAAGTAATTAAATTTCATCTAAAACATTTTTACTTACCTTGTATATTTTAAGGGCCATTGTGTAATACCAATGCTCCATTAAAAACTGAGTTAAGTTTCCAAGAATAAACTGTCGTAAGGAACTGAAAATAATGACTAGAAATTTCTTGTTTCTCGTAAAAAATTCTATTTCTGTGAATATGAAATCAACTAAAACTAAGAAGCTCTTACATCCCCAAAAGCTAAACAGTGTAAGACACTCAGTATCATTGATAGGAGCCCTCATGTCAGCTTTAGTGCTTTATGGACAGCAGAGCTTATCCACAGAAAGATGTTACAGCTCACCCAAGGACTCCAGAAGGTGCATCCTGCTGTCCCCTCTCACCAGCACTGGGACACTCTGACAGGGCCTGGCAGTGACTGACCAAAGCTGAAACTCCTGTTTACTTAAGACACCTAAGGAGAGAAGCTATATCCTCATTAGATGCTTCACATTTAAGAGATGCAGTACTTACTTTGTGGACATTTTATTCTATAATTACATTGAGAAATAAAGAAAAAATCCAGTGTAAAGTCTGCATTAGAAATGCATACAGGTATTTTAGCATTACATATATGCCCTACACTTCCATGTGTTCTAATGTTTATATTGAACAAAACAAAGGAATTAATTTTAAAAGCTGAGATACCAAAATAAATTCTCCAGTTTTTGACTGCTTTGCATATTTTCAACAACACATTAATTTCTGCTTTATATGTGTAATGTGCATTCTTGCAGTATTTGGATAATACCCCTCTCAAATATTTTTCTTTTTGTTTTAAGAAAAGTGCACTATAAAGCAGGAGTTTTAACCAAAAATCAAACCTAGATCAAAAGCAACTGCATAGGTTACAGGCAACTATGAAATTTGACAGTGGAGAGGACAAAGAGATTAATCCACTGTCCAAATATCAAATTTCGACTTGAATTCATGTCAGGTGATAACTTTGAAATAGTCATTAGTTTTTCAGCAGAAATAAAACTAAAGCTAAACCACAATTGGTGAGATCTCTGGCAGGAAAAGACCTCAGTTTCCTAAACCTTCTGCAAGTGCTGGTCTGATCCAGGGAGGAACCACAATATCTTCACTGACAAAAACCAAAGATTAAAGAAACCATGAAAACAACCATAGCAGTGAGGTCCCTGCACTGTGGTGGGGTGAAGCATCCCATAAACATCCCCTCCAGACCTTTGCCAATCTGCTGCTCAAAAGCCTAGAAGAAAGGAGTTCTCACATCATCATTAGGTGACTGTTAGAATGCTTTGCATCTTAATATTCAACAAAAATATTTTTTCTTTTGAATAAAGCTAATCCCTCCCTTCCCAAAGGAAATATCAAGAACAACTGATAAGCATTTTTTGTCGTAGCAATATTTTAGGTATGTGAAGGGCAAATTCCTTCCTCAGACTTCTTTCATTCTAGATCAGGAATATTCAGTTCCCTTTATGCATTTTCTTATGTGCAGTGTTTCCCCTTGTTTCCATCTGCCCACTTATTTCTTAAAATCTGTTGCCCCAAATCACAGGCACTTGATAGAACTACTTTCACATCTTATTTTTTAAAAATTCCTGTTAATCCTTAGGTGACTTTTACTTTTGCAATAGTATCCAACTGCTCACCTCTGTGCAACCAGATGCTCTTTTTTTTCACTGCACAGTAAGAGATGGGAACACGAGTTGCTTTCATGTACTTCCTTTTCCCTGGAATTCAGTATTTCACATTCATTCTCTCTGAATTTCAGTTTGTCTTTTTTGAATCATCTGTGCAATCTGCCAAATTATTCTATTTCTGAACATTGTGAACATTGCCTGTCCATGTTGCACCAACTGCAGACCTCAAACTTTGTATTCCATCAAATACACTAAAGAATATTCTGAATCAGGAACATGATGTAACCTCAGAAACTGCACTAGAAAGTTTTTTTTTTTATTCTCCCCCTCCCTTCCAATTTCCTACTGGCAGTATCTTTGCCATATTTTCTCAGGATGAATTTAATAGTTTACTTTAAGTCATACAGCAAAACCTCTGATGGCAGAACTCCTGTGCTACAGCTCTGCCTCAGTTCTGAGACTGAACAATACATTTTCCCTCAGCCTGAGAGTGTAAATCCACATCTCCGAAAGGAGAAACTACACCAGAGTAAATTATCCATGACCTCATTTTTAAAACATAAATGCATCTGCCTTCAATCTCCCAAACAATGCCAGCTTTCATTGCTTATTAGCCCAGGTCTCCCACAAACACCCCGGCACTGTTACATCACTCCTTAGCCAAGGGAAAAACACCTCAAAACATTTCCATTGAGCTATTACTCGCTGTCTCCCAAGGAGTGCTGAGCTGCACACATGGTTAGTACCCAAAAACACTCAGTGCCTCATTCAACCCATGCTTAGGTGCTCCTCTTGCTCCCTTAGCTCACCTCAGCTCCTCAGTTTTTGCAAAAAGGAAACCCAGGTGGGCTTTCCCTGACCCAGCAAAGCAGCAGATGAGGAGAGGCTGCAGTGTTGCCTTGGGCCATTGTGCCTGAATGCAGCACAAACACGCTCCAAGTGCAAGGACTGCACAATTATCTATGCAGTATTAAAAGAACATGGTGTTTGAATAACAAAATAGGGATATGCACATTACAAACTACCTGAGCCTATCATCTGTCTAGTCTACAGGTAACCTTTTATTCCAAGAACTACAGGATTCACCAGCAGGTATAGAATATAAAAGTATTTATTAACTTTTATGAAACAGATTATGGCTTAAAAAAAGTCTTCTTGGGTCCCTTTTGAACTTTCTCTCTTTGCTCTAAGAAGGAGAATCAGTCTCGCATGAAAATTTGTGAAAACTAAAAAAAAAAAAAAAAATTTAACCCAAATACAACCATCTTATAGAATGCTGTATGAACTCAGGGCAACAGAAGCTAACCAGTGCATGAAAATAAAACACTGTCTCTACATACATATAAAGAAAACAGAAAAAAGTAGCAGAGATTATTTATCTCTATTTTTAAAACCCTTTAAAAATAAAGTTTTTAAATAAAACACTTCCTAGGTGTAAATAATACACTGCACTAAGTAGCTAAAGAAATTTAAATGCATCCATCATTTAAAGCCCCAGACCTAGTTTAATCTACTGATATATTTCTCCTGTGAATTCATGAGCTGATCTTGCTTCCAAACAAACCACCCCTCAGGAGGAAAAAATACATATTTTTCAATCTTTTAATTTTTAAGCTTTTCAGAATTTTTAAAATAAATTTTAGTAAACATCTTCCAAAAACATATTCCAATGTTAAGCTTGAAGAAAAAAATCTGCCTCTGTCAAAATAATTCGCAAACTTTATTGGATTTTTAAAAGCCTGATTACAGGACAAAACATGCATTACGCATTTTGCTAAAATTCCAAAAACAATTGCAGAATTTAATCATATTCAAAGGCTCATGTCCATAATAAATACCACCAGCTTAAAAGCAGCCTGGAATTTTTCAAGAGTTTTAGTATCTGAAAAATGCAAATGTTCTATATACTGCTCTTTTAGAAGTCTGACGTTACGTTGCAATGGTTAAAGCAAGAAACAGGTCAGCTGAAGACTAAAGAAAATCCCTGTCTTCTGAGGAGATCTACACTTAGTTATACAATACTGCTCTTGAAACAGCCTGTCACCAAAGGCCTGGCAATTTGCTTCTGCTTAAAACATACTCTGCCTCTAACACTCTTCAAAGGATTACACCATAATTGATTCTGGCAATACACATGGTAAGCGTGATGTGCAGGGGGTTGCCAGTGGACATGGGGCCCTTACATAAAGGGCTGTTTTCTTTTGTTTCAAACGGAAAAAAGAGTGGGAGGTGTGGAGAACAGTGAAATACAAAATGAGTCAGAATCATAAACCATATTTTTTGAATCAGATTTCAACAACCACATATGCAAAAAGAAGGCTTCAAAGGTGGCAGAGCTTCTGAATTGCTAAGGCAATTCACATATTCTTAGTTCCATAAAAAAAGATAGAAGCTATAGTTATGTACATCCTTCTAAGCACTCCAAGAATATTGCAAGTTGAACTCCAAAGAAGCCATTGGTATCAGTCTGAAAGTGACGGGGAACGGATTGATCGTGCACTGGCTGGACTGTTAGAGAAAACAAAGGGATCCTTTTCCTTTTCTTTAGTATCATGTTTATGTTTATGTTTATGCTTATGCTTGTGTTTCTTCTTCTTTTTCTTGTGCTCATGGTGGTGATGGTGGTGGTGATCGCTGTGTTTTGAGGAGTTTGATTCTTTGCTGAACACAGAGAGTGGAGCTGCTGAGACAGGGTGCATGTTTATCTCTCCCGAAGATTGCTCCTTACCTAGAAAAATGGATACAGTGGCATTAGCAAATGTAAAACTTGCATTGTTTCCAAACATAAGGAACTCCGAAATATTAGGTAAAACCTACATTATAATTTAAACATAAAAACATGGAATCTGTTACGATGCTTGTACCATTTAGCTTCAGAGAAGCCTCTGAACATGCCACCAAAGTTCCCACACTAATGACAACTTTTAGAGATGATCCTTCCTTCCTCAACAGCATAAAAGTATGCCAGACAATTAGCAACTGTAAAGAGTCCTAAAAACTATAAATCATACTAGCTTCCTAAAATCCATTTTTAAATAGGGTAGGAAGGCCACTATACTCTGAATAATGCAAATATAACGGCTTGTGAAAATTCTGACATAAAGTGCAAGACTGGCATAAAAAAGTGCATTTTTGGGAATTGAACTCTTTTTAGTGAGGAGGTAAAACTCCCTGCAAGAACATACAAACCTTTTGATAGTAGAAAATTAAACTGATTTTTGTAAAAATTGCCTCTTACAACCAATTCAGCCTATTTGAAAGATTATACCAAGTTTTCTTCTTAAAGAAAACCAAATCCCAATAAAGACAATGATACCATGTTTATCAGAACATATTTCTCAAGTACACTAGAACTAGTTATATATTGAGCAAATCTGGTATGTGAACCTGAGGAAGGAAATATGATCCATGACATCTCAATTCACAAATGTCTTTCTCATTCTCTCTTTGGCTCATTTAATATTTCATTATTTTAGACAGATGGCAATAGCTTCAACAGTAGAGATTAAAGGTCATTATTCTAAGGAAAACTCTGTTAAATAGTGGAAACACTTGGAAGGTGGTAATACTCAGATTCCTTTAGGCAGAAATGGAATCAAATCACTCACATTGCAAGAATGTTACAGCTAAATAAATGTAGAAAAGCACCAGCAGATTTTTGAAGGCAACTAATCCTCTAAGTATTACTTAAAATGAATTTTCTTCATTGCTACTTAAAATATGGGGGTTTTTCCCACCCAGTTTTTGATGAAAAGAACCCCATTAAATAACAAGAAATTATGTTATTTGATGTTACTATGCAATTATCTTTTCCCGTATATTTGAAAACACATTTATTTTCCAGTATATCTTTTGTTTGGCTGGTTGGTTGTGTAACTCTAAAGGCAAGGATGATTTATCTATGGTAATGATTCCTTGAAGTCTAAAGAGACAGATCCCTGTGCTATGACAAGCGAGTACTGAGAACAGTTTCCATGCAACCTTTCTAGCCCTACCCAAAAGATTAAGGATTGATTCAATCATGCATATATACCAGAAAATTTCTAGATGGTACAGCTATTCTGGGTTTTGTTTGGTTTTGGTTGTTTCTCTGTTTTGTTTTTTTTTTTTAATGTATCTGGATAAAAACAAAATCTACATCTATATGAAGTTCCTTAGAAGTCAGGAGAAACACAAAACATTTTTATAGTGAGGATAATCAATAACTTACTACGGGACATTGTGGAATCTCTACTGATTGAAGACTTAAACAGCAAAATGATGTATTTCTAGAAATATGTTTGGTCTTAACCACAAGACAGGAATACGGTGCAATATAAAATTCTGCTGAGGTTATGAAGGAGGCTAGTCTAGAGTACAATGGTTTCCTATAAACTTGAAATCTCTAATAGAAAAGTATTTTTAAAAGCTTTAATTTGGATTTAATCAGAACTAAGCAGCAGTATGCTCATGTTACCATTGCAAAAATTGTTAGAACTCACAATTGTACTTTTTATGTATCTTATGGCAGGTAGAGGAGATGCACACCAATTCCAACTTCTACTTGCTGACTTCAATGCATACCTACTAGCATTTTTTACATTCTTGTCTGGAGCTATTCTCAACAACAAAGACTGCATTTGATGCAAAAAGGTACAAGACTGCATTACTGTGTAATTATTTCCAAAGATATTTTTAAAGGAATTCCTCCTCTATCTAAACCTTTCCCTGTAACCTGAGCTCCTTCCTCCTAAAGCATTCAGTGTTTAGACAACCTTATTTAGCAGCTGCAAGGATACAAAACCAGCCATTAAACAGAAGACTCAATGGTGAAAAAAGGAGTATATCTGGCTTAGGCCATTAGAAAAGGAAAGGGTGGAGGCTGTATTTCAGAGAAACCAAAGCAGGCAGTATTTGATGCTGTTACAATAGGCTGCAGTAGTTACAGGTGAACTGTGGCAGTGACACAAACAGACCTCCTAGAAACACAGAAATAAAGTTCTTGGCAAAAAGCCTGAAGACCACTGGTTGGTGGTATAGAAAATGTACAGAAAGTACAGAAAACATTCTCATATGTTCTCAAGCTACAGGCACATGATACATTAAAATACACATGGCAAACTCAAATCAACTTCAAATAGAAGAAAAACCCCACACAACATGACACAAACTCTTAAAACTTCTCAGCTCCATTAATTCCAAATTGTGGAGTTATTTCTATATGGAAACTAAACTCGTAAGTCTAGCCACTACATTTGTAACAACCTCAAACCAAAGCTAAGCCTCTGAACGCAAAAAATTTTAAGCAGAACTGGTATAAAAACACTGGTTGAAGTCTGCAGGCATGATGAAGCAGTAGTGTCAAGTGAAGATGGAGGATGCAACCAGACAGACTCTCCTGGCTCTGCTACACCACCTGCCACTTGTGCTAATTTCCTGCAGTTTACTGAACTACCAGCTCTGCTAAGGCAACAGTCTGTATTATCACCTCATTACTTATTTCAGGCGTGTTATTTAAAACATCTGTTTGTTAAAGCAGTTAAATACCATTGGAATAAGTTAGGGAGCAAATTCAACAGTAGTTTAAGCCAACAGGACCAAAGGGTGGTGGTGACCACCTAGAGAGGCAAGAAGATCTTCTGGAAAGGGAGAAATGGGATCCAACTGCAACTCAAGGGCTACGGACACTTAAGGAGACAGTCAGCATTGGTGATATGGAAAAGACATCAGTAAGAAATGAAAGACTGTCGTTACAAAAATCTGCTTCTACTGAGCCAGCAACAGGAGTATGCACACCATTTCTTCATAGAGGTCAATAGTGACGCTAGTCTCTTGGGTTTTTAAATGCAAAAGTAACAGCTATCCAGGAAATTTCCTCCTACTGTTAAAGAGTGCTTTGAAATCAAGAATCAAATATATTGATCCTGGATGACAGCTCCAAAAGATCGATCACAAACCACTGAACTTAGTTGTGTGCCAAAATGGACAGACTTAAAAAAGCTCTATCAAGAATGTTACATATTTCCATGCATAAAATTAATAGTGGAATCTACAGATCCTTTTTCTTCTTTCCTTTTAACTGGCATCTATTTAAAGCCCATGCCAGGAACATGACAATTGTAGTTAAAGAAAGCAAGGCTAAATAGAAATTGCCTCACAGGGCCATATAATCATCCCTTCAGCAACAGGGGTAGCAGGACTGATGAAAAGAGGCACAGAGAACTCCCTTTTCCTACAGGGAACCCACTTCTTCCTGGCACTGAGCGCCGGACTGAAACCCGGTTTTCTCAAAACACAGAAACACACAATAAGTGGAGGGCGAGCCCAGGAGCTCGCTTCTGGAGTGGTTAGTAGCATTCCTTGGAAGAAAATGAACATACATGTGTTATCCACATGGATCTCCTCCTGTTTAGGATGTGGAGGATGTGGTGTTCTAGCTAACTGGGTAGGTGTTTAAAATTAGACAGGATTATGATCCCATGGGAGAAAGATCAGAATATTTGTTATCATTTGCCCCAGGGACAAACACAAATGCTATACGTGTCGTGAGAGAATAAAACATGAAATCATAGATCTTGTAGCTTAGTTTTAAAATTAAAGGGATTTAGATCTTGATAAGCTTTAAAATTACATTTTCTGTCATAATACAAATTGCTGTCAGATAATTCTAACACCCTGCCCACCTAAGTTTTTCTCTGTAATACTCACTGGTGCATTAACATTGAACTATGTTGTTGGGTAGAGTGTTTCACCTATTTTTCTCTTACTTTGTTTTTGAACTTTTACGTTTGAAAACCTGCAACTTGAGATTTAACATACCAACAGGCTTTCATGAGATCTTTCATATGGTCCCTCCTATGTTTCTGACTTTGTGAGAAGAGAGTGGGATGCCACAAACTTACAGCCTATGTTTTTTTTGCATGGCAAATGAATGTAAAAAGCTGGCTTATACAGGATTTTTACAAATTGACACTTGTTTGAAATGGCCCCACTTGCACCCTAATTTACTGAAACATCAGACAGGGAGAAGACAAGTTCACCAATCATAGCAAAGGCTGAAGCCCATGGGTACTTAGGGCAGGCTGGTGCTGCAGCTCCTGACATGGACAAGCTCTGGGAAGAGGGGAATGTCAATACAAGCACACAAGCACTTAACGTGTCTCCCCCAGAACCCAAAGAAAGCTTACCAGTGAGAAAGGTAATGCACTCTCTTTGTCCAGCAACTGGACTGCATCTCTTGTGAGCATTTTCTCTAAAGAGAAAATACTCAAAAACTGGAAAAGACCACAAAAGCTGTTTCAAAATTATCCTGTTTTTCCTTGTTTCTCCTTTTCTTTTTAGTGTTACTCTGGAAACGTCCAAGACACACTATTTTTTAATTTAATGTTGTGTTTATGCATCTGTTGAACCACCAACAAAGTACATAGAAAAAGTTACCAAGCATAAATGATTTCAAGTTTCCAGAATGCAATGTCCTGTAATTAGTCTAAATAAGCAGAATTTTCAAATTATACATCTCTGAAAAAGGTTATCAATTTTCTCTCTAGAAGAGTGCTTGTTTAAGGTCCATGGGACAAAATTTAAAGTCTGAGGGTGAGAAGCAAAGGGCTAGTTAAAAAAATAACACTAGCCAAGGTTTTCTGAAGATATGCTAAGCAAATCAGTTAATTTAGCTTCAACGTAAACACTTCAACTAATTTCAATTTACAGATTCATTTGACTTCAATTTTTTAGTGGTATTTAAAACCAGATAGACAATTCCTTATACCCATACCAAAGGGGTATTGTATAGATAAGCTGGTGTTTTAACTAAAATACACTTTTAACTGATAAAAAGTTCATTAATTTCCTCATCTGACTTTCATTTAAGAACTATATTGCCTTATACTTACATTAAAATAAGAGCTTAACTGTGGTGTTATTTTTATATTTAATATTCTAGAACATTCTAGTGAAATCCCTATTTTGAAAGATAGAACATTTAAATCAGAAACCAATTCAGAATACTTTGTGCTTCTATCAGTTTCAGGTAGTTCACCTGAAAACTCGCTAGCATTATTCATCCTCTGGATTTGAGAGTGATTAATTATATTCTCAGAGACAGTCACAGCTACAGTATTATGTTGTTTTTATTAAATCATGGAGTTGACACATTGCAGCCACACACTGATGCAACTCTTGTTTCTGTTGTCAGTAACTGCAGGACTTGTGTTTCTATTAAAGCTGCTTTCTTTACTTTAGGGTAAAGCACTGGAGAGCACAATTCCTTGAGAGGTATACAATTTACCACATACTATTTCAGTGAAGTAAATTTATCTAAAAACCTCAAAGCCTATGAGCTACCAGTTTGGAAACAGTTATATCTTGAGTAATAAAGCGTAACAGATACTGTACTGATATTACATATTATTAAAAAGCATTCTAACAGAACAGTTGTAACAATTTTTCCTACCTCCTTAGAAAGCAATGCAAAAAGCCATCATTGTCAGTGGTGTCCTCATATCCAAGAAGTGTTCATTTATATACCTGTCTGTGTGCTGATGTTTCCATAGCACTTTTTGGCAGAGAGCCACTAATAACTGGATTTTGAGGTACTGGTGCACTTACAGCTAACTTGGGTAACTGCACAGCTGCAGAGGACTGGGCTTCTCACACAGTTTAGACTGAATTCCTATTAACTCCTGCATCCAAACTCCAGTACAGTGATTTGCATCTCAGGCTTGGATCTGCTGCTGTAAATGTACTGTTTAAATATAGTAACTACAGTAGTTAATCTCTACACTTAACTGCAGCATATGCAGTATGTCCAGCTTCAAACTGTTTCAGAAAAAAGTCAATCCTGATAAATAATAATTTCCTGAAAGTGCAGTAACTGTGATAAACAAGACCACAATCCAATCAACATTATGACTGTGGTCTAGACCTCCAAAGTTTCATCTACATTTACACAGCAAACAGAGCAACCACAAAGTCAGCAGCGGCAATTTCCAATTTGACTGTCCTGAAAACCTGCGAAAGGATTAACAGAATGGCCAAGGAATCTGTTTGATCTGAGTCTGAATGCTCAGGATGTGTTCTCAAAGCCCACTGTCTCTGAATGTCATCAGAAAAAGGACTGCCCGTGCACAAGGAGAACATAATTCTACTTTATCTTTCTTTCCTGTGCAGAAATAAAGAACAAATTGGATACTGCTTTTTTTTTAACTTTCAAACCATCAAAACTAGTTGGAAAAAATTCAATTAAGTGTTTATCAGTGATAAGCCTTAATGACATGTAACTTTACTGGCAGATCATGCAGCCTACAGCCAGGCATTTATTTTGGAAGCAGAAAAGACCAGGCCAATCAATAACCACTGACAGACACAGCAGAACCTTTTAAAGGTTACCTCTGACGTACTGTACTTTCAGATGAGTGAAATTTTAAAGAAGTGTACCTTTATCTGATTTCACTTAAGTCAACAAAGCAAAACAAGTCACCTTACAGCCTGAGAGTTCAAATCTGTTGCTTACACAAAATCTCATCTTGAAATTATTTAAGATTTAAGTGAAGGGAGCATTCCTAATATTCTTGATGATTAATACCAAATAAAAATGTTCTCACATTAGAAATGTAACTTTGCACAGCCTTGGAGGTTCAAAGGAGGCTATGAAGTTTCTAGCCCTAAGGGCAGATAAGTAATCATCAGAACAGCATTCTTCAGACAGTTCACAACTAATGTTTTGTTTGTTTTAACAGTTTCTTTATAAAATGATTAGATTCCCTTACAACTGCCAGAGTCCACAGTTCTACTATGATAGTCAGGATGCTTTAGTAGGATTTAAACCCTCTATTTTCTATATGAACTAGGACAGGTGCTGTAATTTTAACACTGAAACCATAATCCAGCAAGAGCTGTATTAGAAAACTTTTTTTTATTATCACAGCCTTAGTCTTTCACATCCATGGGCAGACTCATAAAAAAACATTCCACCCCCCTCCCCCCCAACTTTTAAAGGAAAATAATATTTTCCTGGAGTTAGGGGGGTTACATCAACTTGACCAAATCCAAACCATCATTTGGGGTGGTCTGAATGGAAAAAAAAACAACAAACAACCCAATAATCTAGCAAAAACACAGATACGACAGGACCCAATGTGAACTTCCTCCTGGCAGCTGCTTTTCACATGCTGTGTTTGGCTGATGACCTAACACTTCATGTGACATGTGGGGACACAGCCCACAGCTGGGGGAGGAAAGCTGCGGGTGGACTAAGAGCTCACTCCTTCCAAGTAGGAGTCAGAACTGAGGCACATTTACTAACAAGGCATTGAGACCATTTCAGAATCTGCTGTCAATCTATTTCACAATAATCACTCCCTGAAATGCACCCATCCTCCATCGTTGTTGTAAAACCTCACAGGCCTTGTGATTCCTTTGTAAAACAGAACACTCCTATGTGTGAACAATTTTATTTATGTATGCTTTTATTTTTCCTCATCTGTTACTTCTCAGCAGTATACCATTTCCTAAAGACTGAACTATACTTACTCAGTCTGTAATTCATGCATCTCTGCTTCTAAGAAAAACGCCATGAATAAGAAACAGGTGAAATTTTAGAAGCAAAAAATATATGAAGTGGAACTGTTTCTAACCACACAAACAAAAAAAAATAGAATAAAATAATTTGAAGTGTTTCAAAATAATTTTTTTCAAAGGCTTACTATTTAAAATTCTGGTGCAAAACCTGGCATTTGTCTCATTTATTACCTATTACAGTGTGCTGAATGTCTAAACAACAGAGGTGAGAAAGTCATTGAGGACACAAGTGAGACTTGAAGTAGCTTGTGTCTGCTGTAGGTCTGCAAAAGCACCACTCAAGTGGCCACTCTCCATTCTTGGTCAGACTTTACCCTTTCTGACCTCCAGCACAGACTTATCCCACAACAGCCCCGGAGCATGGAGCTGGCGTACAGAGGGTCCCCTAAGTCCTATTTGTGAAGTATTTGGCAGAGATTTGTTTATGACTTTATATTCCATAGAGTGTGTAACTCTAGTAAAAAAATTGTTGCAAAATATCACGTAAGAGTTATAAATACAAAACCTCAGCAGATCAGCTTTGCACTTGCATGCCCTGGATTGTCTGCCATAACAGAAAATGTGATGGTTGATTGTAACATTGAGATCAAAATTCAAAGCAGCTCTGAGAAGTTTTAATTAAAGCTTTGCAGATACAGGCTGCCCCTTTACCCTGTTGAAGTAAGTCAAAAAGCTGTTGGATTTGCTACTTTAGATACCTAACAGCAAAGCTGTCCTGGTGGAGTTGGCTGTAGGCACATGTCATTAACTGAAGGCCATCTGGAATCCAGAAACCAGACCTCCCTGTGTTTTAAAAGTCCACATATGAACTTAATTTCTTAGCTGTGAAGTGACAGCCGTTACCTTTTATAAAAATAAAAAAATTAAAAGGAAGAAATAAACTCCCTTAGCGGCTGGAGCTTTACCAAGGAAGGGAAAACGTTACATCCAAGGCTCATAATGGAGTATGAGCCTCCAGCCTCTGCACTGCACAGCCAAGGCACCAGCCCCAGCAGGATTCTCAGGGCAGCAGCATCCACCAGCCCTTCTCTTAATTGGGACCACTACACTGCCTGACCACAGAGAAAGCAGGTAAGGTCACCTATCAACATAGCTCAGGACTCCTACAGGGCAACTCAAGATGGAACCAACATTCCAGATCCTGCAGATCCTAAAGTCTACTTCTGTTTACATTAGGCAATCACTGCATAAACACAGAGAAACAAGCAAGAGGGTAATTACTCTGAATTCCACTGCTAAAGCCAAAATCTTCACTTCTACACAATACAGTACTGCAACCTTAGAATCTTGTTCTAGATCTGTATGGAAGATCCCTCAAAATGCTTGGTACATTCTCACATGACCTCAGCTTTGCTCTGCAGGCACATTCTAGAACTGAACCATGGAAATATGGTTAAAATATTCTGAGAAAATGAGACTAACCACTAAATTTCTTTGCTAGTGACAGACAAGCAAAGAAGATGGAAGTTCAACAATGAAGTTAAACCTGTTCTAAGGTTTCTAAGAAACACTATGCTTTGAGAATAATTTTGTCAAGTATTGCATGAAAAAAGATCCTAAGAGAAGTAGTAAAAGAAAGGAAGTGCTCGAAATGAAACAATTTTACTCACAGATGCAATCTTTTAAACTATGGAAAGCCATTTTAAGCACCTTTGAGCCTTGTATGTTTTTTAACTGTTAAGTTATAAATCATTAATATTTGACTATTTTTTTTAACCTAAGGAGTCTTGCTATTTTTCGAACCTTCAAAATTATTATTTTTTAATGACACCTATGGCAAAACAGGTTTTACCTACTTGCTTATGGGATTCGACTTAAACTTTGTTCTCTTTTATTCGTTCCTTAGCTTTTCACTTTTATAAGAATGATTATACTTGCCTTACTTAGATATGTGTGAAAATACATATATATACACTTATCTGTACATCTACTCAAACCTAAAGAAATGTTCTTATGCACCCTTTACACTGTTCCTGGAACTCCAGTAACATTTAACACTTACCGACACTGTATGTAGGAAATAAGCATTAGCAAAAAAGACAACTGAAGTAGTTAGAAAAATCACAACCATCTTGCCTATAAAGTAACTCCTACCTGGTGTGGATGGTCTCTCCAGCATATTCAAATGATGGTAAATGAAGGCTTGGCTGTCATGAACCGTGTCCATGTCAATTTCCTCTTCCTCTTGAGAGTTTGAGAACTAAGATATCAGGAAAAAAAATAAGTAGATGCTAATAATTCATAAAACCATTACTAAACAGAATTTAAAGTATTTTATTTTTGAGGTAAACTGGGGGTGAGAGGGAAAGGAAGTGATATCTACCACTGCAAAGGAATAAAAATTCAATAAAATTAAAAAGGGCCAGTGTCTTTCCTTCTTTCTAGTTTACTGTGAAGCTGTGCGAACAAGAGCATTATCTGTCAACTTTAGTTCTTGCCAGCCAATAAAGAATCTGATAGGAAATGATTTTGCCAAAATAAGCATAACAACTGCTGTACACATATACACAGCATGTCTTTTGTTTGAACACAGCTTCAAGGGAAGCCAGCAGACGCCACTGCTGTTATTCTGAACACCCTACACATTGTGCAAGTTGAATTTCCATTTCTTACTCTGATTTTGAGTTTGACTTTACTGTCTTCATTCTTCTCTAGTATTTGCCCTGGCTCCAATGGAGACCCGAGTGGCATATCAGCCTTCCTCTTCACCCCCTGCTGATGACCAGAAATGCTGGATGCTGTTTCCTTAATAAGATGATCATCCTCCTGAAGCGGCATTAAAAGACCAAAATTAGAAGATAGCAAGATCCATGTTTCAGAGAAAAAGACTTGATACCTGAAAAATCTTCTGAGTAAAGTGGTTGATTTGAACAAAGTTTTCTCTGTAGTTCTGGCAAGAAGTATTTTCTAAAACTCTGTATGGAGTTGTGCCAACTACTCCTACAAACATAGTTTCTCTTTACTTCTATCCCTGCTCCCTCTGCATATCTAGCATTGGCATCTTTTCTGTCGCTTCTCACAATCATGGTACTGTTGGTGTGCAACAACATTTGCTGCCTCTGAATAGCCTTTCTATAAATCTGTGCCTTGCAGACTCTCCTCAGGCCAAATCTCAGTTGAAAAACTGTGATAGCCTCTGATCTACACATGGGATTTAGCTAAATCTTCTTTTAGTTTGTTTTAAAAGCTAATGCTTACTTTACTTAGTACAAATCATAATGAGTACTTATAACTTATTTTTCTTTATTTTACAACAATATTTATTAAAAAGAATAAAACTGTTCTGTAAATTACTGCTTAGATAATAAAAAGAACAAGGCCAAAGAAATAAAAATATAGGAGAGTCTCCTAAGTTATACACATAGTAATGAAAACAGGAGACAGGTGTTTCAACAAGTCAAATTTAAAAGGGAAAATAAAGCATCCACAGAAGCAAACATAATTAAAAGCTCACTAAAAACTAGATAAAAGGCATACATATCATAGGCTCTGAAGGGTATGTACTGCTCCCCTGAACTGCTCTTCCTCTATTCTACAAAGGGCACTCTAGCCCCACAAACTCTTGCCCTGAACATTTCGATTTCCATTTTATGAAGTGGGTAACTTTTACCATCCTCAGCAGCTTCAGTGGCACTACTATATCAATATTGATTTAAGCATGTTTATACTCTCAGAGTATGTCTATTTTAAAGAATCTAGTTAATCTGATAAATTCTATCACCTGTTTATTCTTTTTCCCCCTCAATTAGGTATTTCTCTTTTTTCATCCCTATTGTTTTGCCCAAGACACTGCTACTGTGAAACACTCCTGGATTAACTTTGTCTGATGTAAGAGGCAGTCTTTGTTTTATGCTACTGGAAAATCAGTTCCCTGAATTTTGGGGGAGTTACAGTGAAAATGGTAACCTTAAGGTAAGGGGTAGGAGAACGAAGATGAGGAATAGGAGAAGATAGGAGGCATGAAGTGCAAACTGAGGCTTATGCCAGTGCTGTATTTCCACACCACCACAAGCCAGTACGCTGCTAAGTGAAGCAGCCTCGTCCACACACAGTTTTGTCCTGGGTGCCACAAGCATTTTTACAACTATGTGATTAAATTGTTCAGGAAACTCAAATATCTGTTCATAAAAAGGTCCTCTTCAACCAGACCCTCCCTGATTCAGCTCACTATGCAGAACAACTTCAATGCTAGCACAAGGGAGAGGAAAGATTAGGAGGAGAAGAGTTAAGAAGAAATCTTTTGATAGTCTGGCTCCAAAAATAGTTTGGATGCTCACTGAACTGCAGCCTAAAAATCTGCCAACAAAATGCCTCCTGCTATTTAATTCCAATGGTTAGGTGTAGCAAATTAGGATTTACTACATGCTCTGTAAATACGCAGGATGGATCTAACAATATCTGACTCTACCAGCATTTTCTCCCCCTGCTGGAAAGGGCTTGCAGGGTACTATTAATTAGTACTCTCAGTATACTTTTCAATAAAAACTATTTAGACATTAACTATGGGACTGATAAAATAACAGTAAACCATCCCATTCAAAAAGGTGGAAAGAGTTGCAAACATGCTAATCATATTTCCACATTCTTTTTCAGGGTTTACTCCTGACCGATTTCAATCAAATGCTGTTTTTGAAACTGTTAAGAGAAATCTCTCATTATTTCCATGTTTGTTGATTTTTACCCCCTCATAATTGAATCTGTCCAACAATAATATGCAGTCTTGCAGCAGTGGCAGTTATTGTTGGGTAAAGTATGAACTTAATGGTTTATAAAAAAATATTTTTAAACTACAAAATGGAATATTTGTTAGGACTGAAGCCTCTGAATACAGAAAGATACCAAACTGAATGTATGCCATTCTTCAGAAGTTGTTATAAATTCTACAGTACTAAAATGTAAGATTCAAATATTCAATGCAGATGTGTTAAAATTTCAACTTTCACATCTCTTAAAGTTCTTTAAAATTAGGTGTATCTATGTATTTTCAGATGCAGTAAATTAACTGATAAAAGGTTGGTTTGGAAAATTTGATAACTTGCCTGTAAGAAACAGTCTCATGAAAAAAGCTTTCATCACAGCATCAAACATTTCTGTGAATCATTTCATATCTCATAAGCAATATAAAAAGTTTCATAAAGAACAGAAATGATGAGAATAGAAAAAAACCAAGTAAAAAGCTTGCATATGCTATGCAAAACAGTTAAAAAGTGTCCAAAAAGTCATGGTATATGCCAGCTTTTCAAGTGGACAGAATGAAGAGCAACCAGGTAAGAAGGTAGCTTAGGTAATGCATGAGAGGCTTGATCACAATACAAAATTAAATCAGCAGCCCATGCAGGAACTCAGAGGCAGCTGAATAGGATGGATGCAGACGGTTTGTGCTTACGGTGCTCTGAAATCCTACTGACTGTCCATGATTGTTAGTACTATTCACAGGTTCCTGATTATTTGCAACTGATTCAGGGATAATCGTTGGATTGAGTACAGCCTTCTTTTCTTTCAGGTTAAGAACAAGTCCAAGCTCTGGTAATGGTAAACAGGAAGGTCTGCTGAGGCCAAAGAGTGTGAAATAGAGGTCCACAGCACCACATCGTAATCTCCAGTCATGTGAAGTTCCTAAAATACAAAAGAGATTGTTAATACAGAGATAAAATCTCCACCTCTCCCACAAATAAAACAGTTTAAGTAATCTAGGCCCACCAGAGTACAACATTTTCTGTGCTTAAGATACACTTCCTTCATCATTCCTGCTCCTTATTAGCTCTTACTTGCTTTCTTTTCAAACTTTTTTCTTTTTAAACTTTCCTGTTTAAAGGAAAGGCTTTAAGTTTCCTGGGTTGTAAGTTAAGACATGTTTAGTAGAACAAGACCAAAAAAGTAACTGCTATAATAACATAAGGAAAAATAAAAGAAAAATAACCCCACCCATATGCCTTTATTTTTCAAGTTGCACTCTTAAGTTTTTCTACTGGACAAGTTAATAGAAGATTTTGTTACCAAACTGGCATCCTGTATCAATGGATTTGGTTTCATTTGCTTATGTATTCCACAAAAAGGAGTGAGAGCTTTAAGTTCAACAAAGATCTTTGCTCTCTGGAAACTGCATTGATAGAGAAATGCACAAGTATGCATTTTAACAACATTACTACGTCATGTACTTCACTGAACAGTCAATATTTTAATTTGTATTCATACTCAAAATGTGTATTCTTACTGCACAAAGCCATGCTTTACTTTTTTAGAAATTATTTTTCACTGCAAACTGTGTACTGCTTTAATATCTTCATACACAAATAGTCTATTTGGCACCAATCACAACAGAAAAGACATTTAACATCTGGTGCAATGCTGCAAATACAGTGATTCTGGTGTTAACTCAGCCCAGCTCTTGACTGATTGCAAGTTTATTGAACATATTGTTCCCCAGCAGGAATTGAACTATATCTGGTAAACAAGACACAGATGTACCAACTGCCATGTTAATGTGGCTGTGCAAGACTTACAAAATAAAATTACAAGATCTATCCCTGTAAATAGTAGTTTTATGGGGCCAAAATAGTGTTTTGAGTAAGCTTAGCTTATCCTAACCAGTCACAAATTACCAGTTACACATACCCAGTTACAAATGAAAGCAATGTGAATATTAATCTGGATATTTCTAACATTAAAATACTTCCCAGAGAATGACACATTCAAAAATATCAATTTTAGAACTATTATGATATTATCAATTTAATTCAGATTAACACAGAGGGAAAAAAAAAAGATTACATACATCAATTACATTCTGTTCTCTATTACATGTGCTTATGCTAAAGGAAAGCAACTCATGATTCCAGAATCATGCACCTTTAAACCTGGCTACTAGCCTGTCACACATCAACAATTTTTCTCAAGGTACCCTGGAATGCTACAGTTATCCCTTACAAAAAATTAATTGAAATATTATGTCATCTTGAAGCACAGAAATTTAAGTGCTTAAAGCCCCATGAACCTTAATAAGAATGTATACCCTATTTGTTACTTGCAAAAGAGGTAATGCTTATAACACTGCACACACTCTTCTCTCATGAAAAAGCAATAACACATTCTCTGATGGGAACCTCAAAACTGTTTATTTTCTGTGTCTGACACTTGGCAAATCCTATGAAACTGAACTACTAGTAGTCTCCCCACTTCAGCCCCTGGAGTGTAGCTGTAAACTTTTAAACACTAAATATAATGACACACAGAGAACAGAAAGTCTGCAATGACCTAAAAAAGCTATATAAATGTTTATATGTAATCTGTGTAGAAAAGTGCCAGATGTCAAAGGGCAGTTTGTCAGGACTGTCAAAACTGCTTCAGTAATGAAAAGCAGGTCAATGGTAAAGATGCAATCCATTCTCTCACTAGGATCTTTCCTAACCTCACAAGGCAAATTGAGTTTTAGGTCTATAATGCACTTTTAAAAATCTGATTTAAATTATCTATACCAATGCTGTCCTCCCATATTCTCTGAGAGTTTGGAAAAGGAAGACAAAAAGAGATCACCTAATGTAAAGCAAACTCTAAGTGTAACATAGACACCATTATTTGAGGAAACACTTGCTTTGAACAATTTTGAACATTGAAAGTATCATCTGTGCAGAAGGAAATCAACGCACATTACATCAATAGACAAAAGAATTAAAAACAAGTTTTGGTAGCTTATGTTACTAACCATGTTCTGGAAGTACATAGATGATATTCAGCATCTGAGACTGGATTTTCAGTTTCTAACTACTGAAACTAAGAGAGCTCTTGGCATATTCTGAGGCAAGTTTTTAATACTTATTTCAGAAAACCTTGCAATAAAACCCTAACACAACAAAATATCAAAAAGCCTAACCTGAATTCATCAGTTTCCAAAGCTGATCTACCAAAGCTTCATTACATAAAGGGGATTCCATATTCTTGGTGAAAGGTGGATTCTTAGTCAGCATATCCAAAATCTTATGCCTGAAAGAAACAGAAAAATATTCTTTATTAAAACCAAAAGAAAAACCCTAAGGATACAAAGTCTGTTCAGTGTGCAATATTCTTATTAAACTTACAGGATTTCTTCCAGATTTATAACCTGTGTTTTATGCCTTTAATTCTTCCTTCTGTCCACAATATAGATAGACACAGATTTACCATCAGCAATATAACTCAGAGATAAAAAGCAGGATGCAAAACAGAAGGATGTTTTTAGACATAACTGTTAACAGTTGTAGGCTACATTATGCTCTTCTGTTTAGTGATGACCTTTTTTTGCACACTGACTTAGAAATTTACCACGAAGAAGAAACACTGGCAAATAAACTCCTTACATACAGATATCAAGGAGTTTTTAAATAACTGTAAATGTTTATGACTGATACAAAATGGCAGGACCAAAACCAGTGACTTGCACATTTTTCTGGAAACGAACACTGTCACCTCTGAAGTTACATTGGTTTCTAAAGATTCTGCACTTACCATGCTGCTTACAATCTGTACACCCTGAGCTGAAAGTAGATACATTTTTGTTTCTTCAAACTTGGCCTTGAAAACATTTAATGAATTCTTTGTTCCATTACTTATTATTTAAACAATTTTTCTCTGTATGGTCAGCTTTCACCTTGCTGTCTTACACATTTGGAACAAGAAGACTCTTGCAGATACTTTTTTTTTTTGCATTTTCTTTAGAAGAAGCTAACCTACTGCATTCAATTAAAAACTTAAACTCCTTTTGAAAAGGATACTAATTAAATTAAATCTCCTTAAACTGAAGGTAAACCTTTATTTCCATTAAGAAGAATGACAGAAATGAAACAGAACAATCTTGCAGCTATGACATTTGCAAGAAGTCACATCTACAGAGAGAGTAAAAGTAATATTATTTAACTTTGAAACTCAGTATTTTAATGGTGGTCATAAGAATAAAGTGTTGGGAAAAGACAATTATTATGAATCTTGGTGTTCACAAGTTGGTAATGAACATGCTAAAACACCCAACCCCTGTGTGAAAACTAAGTTGAAACATGGAATACTAGAAATTTCACCATATTTTCACATGATCCTTTCACCCCATCTACAGTCTGACAATTGCTTTACACCCCTTGGTGTCCAAATGTTGTGTATACTAGGTCTCAGCCTCTGTCTTTTCTAAATATCACAAAGTCTTTTTTGGCCATATGCAACATCATATTTATACACTTTATTTATGATCAGGAAATAAACTCCACTTTAGATTTCTGCCACAAAGTAGAACATAAAAGACAAAAATAACACCATGCAGAATAAGAACAGAATATACTAATTTTTGAAATGTGAACTGTTGAAACATCAAAACATGTTTCAATAAATGTAAAATAACAAAGAGGAAAACCAGTTGTGTGAAGAAGCAGTTAAGGATCTGATCTAATCTAGTGATTCCAGGTGAAGAATTTACTTAGTAGCTTCAGCACTGGGAAAAAACCCATTTCTTTATTGACTCACCTTATGTAAGGAACAGGATCACTCTGAACCATAGCAAGTAGCCACTGTAATTCTTCATAGCTCCTATCAACTGCAAAGCAAAATGAATCAAAATGCCTATTAACATACATAAACTGGGAAGATTTTGAAGAAAAACATGAGTTCCTGAACTAGCACATAAAGAGCTTGAATGACTGCAACTAAAGAGGAATTTCACTAATTATAGAGCAAATTCAAAGTAAAATTGTTTTAATTTACATTGAAATAGGAATATTTACAAAACTTACATGCCTCAATTGTTCAACTTCAACCCATTTGACTACTTGCATGGGCATTGATTAGGAAAATCAGAATAAAGACTCATCTTGATATCATATGCTTCCTAAAATGAACACATTCAAATATCCTTTCAAGAATCAGAAGCATAACATCTTTTGTAGAGCATATACAATTCTCATTCACAGGAATCTGTGCAAGATTATTATCTTTACACAGAAAGATGAATACTACAGGGCTTATATAAAACTGCAATCATGCTCCCCTCAGTAGCCTTCCTTAGTCTTATAAATCATAATATTTTGCAACTAAAATGGATTTTGAAACCTATCAGTACATGGTTCTAGAAAATTGCTATTTGACACTGTTGGAAATAAAGTCAGCTTGTTAGATTGAAAAGTAATTTACATTACAAAATTCCTTTGATTATCAGAGTAATATTGCAAAATAGGAACTACATGGGATATAATCATCACTCATTACACAAAACATGGAAGAATTTTTAAGTGATCTTTTTGTCAGGTGCATAACTGCAAGATTTTTACAGCAGTATTCTCATTTCTTCAAAACAATGAGGAGGGTGTATTAGTCATTATGGAGAGACAGGTCCAAAAACACTTCTGTTGCTTTCCATCTTGTGGTCCTAGCAATGTACTTCTTTCTTCCTCTAGCCAATTGTATTTTTAGTTCTAAATACCTCAGTTCAACTTTTCTTCCTTATTTTGGTTTGTTTTCAGTCAATAATTTTAAAACATAACTTTTTTAGTCCAACAAATTCTAATACCTATTATTTTCTTCTTATTTCACTGGAGCGAGTTGCTTTTAACAGAACAGGCATTTATTTATAGTATGAGAACCAGCACTTTATTCTATTACAAGCTTTAAAAATGCTTTGAACAACTTGAACATAAGACCCCTTTCTGGGCTAGGAGAAGGCAACTACATTAAAATATTGTTTAGTTGATGGCTGGAGAGCCTTTTGCAGGCCACTTGCAAGTCAGCCCCGCTCTTCCTACAATCCAGCCAAAACAAAACTGGTTACAAGGGTGAGGCTCCAGGCAGCCCAGCTTGGAGGCAGAATGTATCAGCTCACACAGTGCACAGTTCAGAGCATGGCAACACAGTTCTGGATGATTTGCAGGGCAAATTTGTATCCACACAGAACTACAATATCAGATCGCCTTAAAAACCAGAAACCTTTGAAAAACTATGCAGAAAACATACTTTTAAGGGATTAGTGACTGCCTGTGCTCAGCTCAATGGACAGCTGCTCTTCCTGGCTTGGGAGAGAAGGCAGCTAGAACACTGCAACAAAAGCTGTTTTGCATGTAACAAAAAATAATTTTGTATTACCACGCAGCAAAGAATTGCAACACTGCAAACAATCATTAGTCACAATCATTAGCAAATTGTAATTATTTTGACTAACAAAAGGAATTTTAAAATGCTTTTTCGTTAGAAAATGAAAAGTCTGGGAGATGAATCCTTTAGGCTGACGGTACTGAACAACAAAACCAGGTGGATAACAAAAACAACACCAGACTTCTGTGATTAATTTTTTTTCTGTGTGTGTTTTAAACCTTTTTCTGCTAGAAATGAAGTAAGTCTTCCCTGCTATTATACCCTTATAGCATAAAGTAAACCTTCCATGCTTCCAAGGCATTGGTACTAATGCATTTAACCTGCTCTTCAAATTTATATAAGGACTATGAAACAATCTGGACAGTGATGACAAATTAAACCTGACCTCAGGCAGAAAAAATCTTATTAGCCAGAAGAACCATACATCAGCCTGGTTTGGAGACCTCACAAGATCATCTGCTCCAACCTTCCATGGGAAAGGGAGTCTAGATGAGATTATCTAGCACTGTCCAACTGCATCTTAAAAACCTCCAGCAATGAGGACTCCACCACATCCCTGGGGAGGCTGTGCCACTGACTGATTGTTCTCACGGTAAAAAATTCTTTTCTTGTATCAAGATGAAAGGTCTCTTGGTGCAACTTGTACTTGTTAATCCTTCTTCTTTCCATGTGGAGGAGAGAGATGCCACCCACTTTGCAGCTGCTCTCTAAGTACTGGAATATTGTGGTGAAGTCCCCCTAAGTCTTCTCCAGGGAAAAAAGACCTAACTCTGTCCCTCCTCCCTCACAGAGCAGGTTCTGCACCCCTCTGCTAATCTTCATGGCCCCTCTCTGGACCCTCTGCAGTCTGCCCACAACTTTCTTGAATTGTGAGGGCTGCTCAAAGTGCAGACTGAGTACGAAGTAGAGTGGGATGGTCACATCTCTGTCTCTGTTAGTGTTGCAGATGCAGCCCAGGATCTGATTTGCTGCAGGAAAACATTGCTGTCTTGTGGTCAGCTCGTCATCCACCAAGACCCCCAGGTCCCTTTCAGTGATGCTGCCCCCCAAGCACAGATCCTGATCTGTTCTGGGCTCTGTGGTTATGTTGCCCCAGCTGCAGGACCTTGCACTTGCTGAACTTCATCCAGTTCTTGCTCTCCTGCTCTCCCAGCCTGCCCAGGTCTCTCTGTGAGCATCTCTCCCTTCTGACACGTCCATCTCACCACCTGCTTTCTCATCAACAAGCTTGGTGAGGCTGCTTTCATTGCTGCTCTCCACATAATTTCTGAAGATGTTCCCTGGGGTTCCATTTGTGACGGACTGCCAGCCTGAGTAAAAACCATTGATCACCCTCTGAGGGTGACCTGAATTCTTACCCACTGCACTGACCACCCATCCTGTCAGTAACTTGCCAGTTCATACAGGAGAAGGCTGCAGGAAAAGCAACACGTGTAGATTTTCATATTTCTGGTAGATATAAACACAAGTGATTGCTTTGTGAAACAAAAATCCCCTTGCAATTTTTTTTTTCAAATTACAAGCAGCGTTGTCTCAGTTCTCAATTGCAGCAGAGCATCTCTGACACTGAACTTTAACATTTATGAAATTTGGTAATGGTTATTTATTTTGAATAGTTTGTTGTTATCTAAGTATGCAAGAGCCTTATACTCTCACGAGCTCTCACGAGTTAACTTTAAAAAGTTAATAACCCTGTTCACTTCAAGCCACTTTAGATAAACTGTCTAAGCCCTTGTATGCTGCCTCAAGCATTTAAAAAAGTTACATTTCTCAAAAAAACCCTTGTTATTAATGGCAAGGAAAACAACTTATTCAGTTCCATGGAGAAATTATTTCTTTTCAAGTAAGTAAAAAAAAAGTAGTGTTATTCCTACTCTGAAAGTTCCACCCAGAAAACACAGACTTTCCTTTTTATGGAAATTACAAAATCTGTCAGCTTCCTTTACAAGAACTGTTAAAAGCCAGCTTTGGCACAACCAACAGGCCATTTGATAGCTGCCAGTTTGCATCCAGTGTGAACTGGAAACCAGGTAATAGGGAACAAGGAGGATCAGATCTCCTAGCAACAGGTGGCCAATCATTTCTCCTTCCAAAGCCAGGTTTATGGCTCTGCAAGACAAGCACTGCTAACTTCTCTATGGGTATAGGAAGAATTCAGTTAGCACACTGAGTTTCTGGATCACCCTTCCACCAAAAACTCATCAGTCTTAGTGCAGGAGCAGAAGCTCCTGCATTCAGTGCTGGCAGCTTGTACTTGAGAAATGTCAGTGGTGACCAGCTAGATTGCAGGCTGTGTGGTGAACTGTAGTGACTTTATAGAAGACAGATATTTGCAGCTTCTATCTCTGCATTAGAGAAAAGCCTGTTGGCAAGGGGCAAGGCATTTAGGTACAGAAGTATTCTAGTCTGTCATTTCAGATCTCACAGTGAGCTCAGTCAAAAACTCTGTTCAGCTAAACCACAGATTTCAAGTAATCTACTACTTTTCACCATTCAAGTTTTAGCTTCCTGTAGGTTTCAAGCAACTTACCCTATCATCTTGCTTATACAGCACCCGGTTTGATCATCTGTTTTAAAGATGTACTTTGTTACTTTGTAGTACAAACACTTTCTTATTCAAGCCAGTTATTAACTATAAATACCATCCATAAAAGGTCAAGAATTTCATGAGAAAACATCATTTCTATCAGTTTGTCTTCCCACAGGGTGGGATGAATTAGTGAGGAGATTGTTCTAAAGGAAAAGAGCTGATGAGTAAGCTTTCTATTCTCCAGCAAGTATTTCCACTAACATTCTATGAAGGGTGGAAAAAAGTAATTAGCTCACTAGAGAGGGATATGCATAGCACTAGCACAGTTCTGAATTCTAGCTGTGTATCACTCACAGGATCACCAAGTGGTCTGTGTGCAGTGGGTTATGGATACAGAGTGTCTCTGGATTACAGGAGGGTGCCTGAATGCTGCTCAGTGCAGTCTCCCTCACAGTTATCAGCTGTTTGGAGTGACAGACTGGTTTCACTGAATGCATTCACTCAAAGATTCCAATTGCCTTAAAATATCCCCCTGCTTATCTAGTCTGAAAAGTCTTTGGATAGAATAACAGGACTAATGTCAAAGTAATACACCCCTTAAAAAAGGGAGAAAACAATTATGCATGTAACAAGCAAAGGAAACTCTCCTTTACCCTGAAAACAAAACAAACCCATAAAATCTGAGACAGAATAACTAGAAATCTAGATCCACCAGGTCTGCTACAGAAGAAGAACTGAAGGATTTGCCTACTTTGAAAGGTATAAACCTTCAAACACAAAAGTATTACAAATCTGCTGAACAAAGAAAGAATAATTTAAATAAATGAACAGGACAATATAATACTAAATTAATTTTATGTAATGCAAATACTGAAGCTGTTATTTCTATCTGGCATTAGAAATCTGTCAGGATTGAGTATCAACTACAGAGCATTTAAGAAACTGCCAGGGTTTTTGTTTTTTTTTCATTGACCTGCAATAGTCAACTAGGATAAAGTCAGTATTAAAAGAATGTAAATATCTCACAAACATAAGCTATGCAAAAGGAATGGCAAAACAGAATCAGCCAAAATATCTCTACAATAATTAAAGTTTCCAAAATTTATAACCATAACATGCATGTAAAAAGCACAATAAAGATATTAGGAAGAAGGTAAAGCAAAATCAAGGACTTTGACTAGCAATTATGGCTGAAATCAACAAAATCAAAGTCAATGAAGTGTTAAAGAGAAATTACCAAATCCCCTTACCACCATTCATTATTTTAAAAAATTGGTATCTGTATTTCAGTTTGGAAAGCACCGAGAAACAATGCTCAGCACATTTTCGTAACACTTGTACTTGCTGGGACAAAGCAAGAATAGAAATCTCAGTTTCTTATTAATATACTTGTAACCCTAAAAGCTCTTCTGGTGGACACTATGTCAACCTAGCATTAATGAGGCAAGCGTAAGAGCTGTTACAAAATGTCAAAATACTTGGTAAAAAGTACCTTTCGTATAATCAACCACAGCCTCCAGTGCTGCTATTCGGACATCCACGAAGTGCCCGTACTCTGCGTACGACTTGAAGAGAGCAGGATCACTTGGGACATGACCATTCTTCTGAAGCACTCGAATAGCTTTCAAACAGCTAGAAATGGTAGAAAAAGAATATTTACATCAGGTTTATCGAATACCAGCCAAGAAAAATAAAATTGCTTCCTTCCAAATCAAGTACTGCAAATTTTATAAGTTATTTTATCCACATTAACATGATTAACATGTTACAATTACTTTCACAGCATTAACAGCTCTTATTATCTCTGAATTAGGCAGAAACACAAACAAAATTTTCCACCCTGTCAAATCCATTGCTTGGTTTTAGTAGAGCCATGATAACTTAGAGAAAACAGAGCTCAGACAACGTTGTGTACTCTATAGTTATTGTTAGAAGGCAAAACTTTTATAAATGCTCTTGCTAAAGAGGCATGGGATGATCAATTTACAACTGTAACTAAAGGTCTACAGTGAAAGAAATTAATGCTGGAAAGCAAAGCAATCAAGACAAACTTGCACCATTAACTTTTGAAGCTTGAAAGGAATTTGACATTTAAGATTAATATATACAAGCTAAAATATCAAAAGCTAACTATACAAAGGTACATAAACTCCAAGAAAAGTAGTGTCATTAAACCATACCTGACTGTGATAGTATGTCTGTAACTGGGAAGAAGCTTCTCCATATTCAGAAAACGGGTAATTTCCTCAAGAATAAGTCGTACATCAGGATTTAAGTTATCCAATGTTCGAACTTCGTTGTTCACACTGACTGCAGGAGTCACAGAGTTGGCCAGGGCATCAATCAGCTCAGCACGATAGTAGTTGTCTGAAAACTAGATAAAACCAATATTTAACACAAGAAAATATAACAACAGATATCCTTGCAAAGCTAACAAATGCTTAAGGCCTGTTACAGAACAGATCTTAAAACCGAGACCATGGGAAAAACTGCATGAGAAAGCAAATAGGAAAAATTGGTTCTGAAAATCATACAATTAATCCAGCCGGAAACTTCTGAAGCAAACTAATGAGCTCACTGCTGCTTAGTGCAGAAAAATCTTACTTCTTCATCCATCCCTCTTACCTGAGCTCATAGTTTCACCCCTTCCATTATGCTGGCTTTTGCATCTGTTGGTTGTTAGTAAGCAGCAAAAAAATTAAAATAAAATTTACAAAAAGCAGAAAGAAGTACTGGATTTGAATATTAGTTACTTTAACCTAAGCAAACTCAACATCTGCCAGATCCAGCAGAAGATGTCAAACATGCAGAAGAGACATGTGGAAAAGTGAGGCTGAATCTCTCCTTCAGGGGTAGGAAGATATCATCAGCACATGTCACCCCTGCCTGTGACTAGTGGTGCTTGCATTCATGTGTCCATCTCTTTACCTCTCCCCACCCATCATCCTTATTTCAGTAACAAGCAGCATGTGTCTTGTTACAGTATGTGCTCAACACACAAGAAATATTGAGGTTTAAGACATATCAGACTGGTTCCATTTAACTATGGATACTTAATTGGGAAGATTATGCTAGCTCCTACCTATAGAGATGGAATTCTGTATCATCTCAGGATCTTAAAGGTCAACTAAGACCACTTCAGAAGTGGTCTACGTGGGAAGGAACTTGGGGTGACAACATATCCAACTCAGATGGTTCAGTTTAAGTGATGGAACAAAATAAACCTGGGGTTCACCTGTTATTTAACCATATGAAGACAATCCAGTTCTGTGAGCTCATATTCAGAACACAGAATGCCAGAGTCCTGTATAGTGTTAAAAAAAGACTATTTCCTTTTCTTGCTCTTTCAAATACTCTTCTCAAGGTGAAATAAACATCAAAAAACCAGTACTAAACTTCTCATGCTACATTTTCTCCAAACACTTGGGTCTTTCAAATGAAAAAGAGTAAAGGAAGAAAAGTATGTGTGCGAATGAAGACAGGCATGTCCTCAGTAACAACAAGCACACAGAGCTTTGAAACATCCAAGAAGTGCTGCCACAGACATGTCAGCTACAGAACATTTTCTAACATTTACTGCATCACCTTTTCATCAACTCTAAGCCAGGTATTTACAGCAGTAGCATGCAGGTATTAACTAAAACTTTTTTCAACAAAAAATAAAGAGATTAAAAAAACACAGTCTTTACCTTATTCTTCCTGTTATCGTTATACTTGATCAAATCCAAAATAAACATCAAAACCTCCTTAGGACAAAGGTTGTGAACATCTCTCAGAAGGGCCATGGCAACAGGCATAGTCTGTGTAATAAAATAAATTAACATCACTCTTTACATTACTGAAATGAGAGTTACACCCTGAAAAGAGGTACATCCTAAAAATCAGCAATTAACAAATTTACAATAGCAAGTATCTGAAAAGCTTTTTGAAAGTCACACCACATACCATAATTTTCAGATCAAATAAACTAGGTAAATATTGCTCAGTAACAATACAGTACAGTACTGACATTAAAAAAAAAAAAAAAGTATATCCAAAAACAGACTCTCAAGTCAAGAAACTATTAAAAAGGTATCAAATGAAAAACAATGAGACACTGAAAATGATGATGGAATCTATTTTGAGACTGAATTTGAGTGTTTTCATGTGAATACAATGTCTAAGTTTCCACTTTCATTGAGACATATAAACCCAACAGGGTCAATGAAGCCTGAAGAATTATTAGCCAGACAGCTGTTACTCTGATTAGGTATTTATTTTAGAGTGAGCTAAGCAGATCTCTATGCTCCACTCAACACAGATTTAGGAATCTTACTGTAGATCTACAAACTTGGCACAAGGGATTAAAAAGAGAGAAAAATGTAAGATTTAGTGGTAAAGAATGAACAATAATAAAAAAAAAGCAGAAAAATACAGAAAGAAGGTCCAAGAATGACATGAAGGATGAAACAGTTTTGGAAAGAGTAAAAAAAAACCCCAACATCTGAGTCATCTATAAAATCGAAATACGAAATCCATGAAATAAGAACTCAATCACTTAGTAAATCTTCAGAGAAAAACATTGCAATTAGTTTTGTTATTCAATGAACGACCAAAAACTATTGGTTACAGTAAAAAAAACGGTGCTAACACCAAAGTAAGCAGTAGCAATATGTGATGTTGACAATAGAAGGAAGAGGGCAATAATTATGCAATGTCTTGAACTAAAAAGCCCACCAATTTAAGAGTTAAAAGATTTTACTTCCATATGGTAAAATTGCTATTAAAGAATAAGGGCAGTTGCTAGATTCACCTAAAAGATAAAATTAATACCTTCTTTATAGTCCCGTTTAAGAATGAACTCACAAATAGTTGCAAGTAATAATATAATAACATACAGTTCTCTATTCTCCTGAAGAAACTGCTAATCTAACTTCAGCTACTCAGAAAAAATTGTTAAGAATTTGTTAATTGGTTTATTAATAACTTGGAACAAACTGAAGCCATGAGAAAGAATTAGTTACTTTGATTTTTATTAAAGAGTAAATCAGAGTAATCGCCAATTGAAGGAACATTTCTGTATTTTTGACAATTCCTTTAAAACATTCATTGAGAAAAATAGATTTTTACCTTTTGAAGAAAGTAGCTTTGAAAGTTCATGAAGTTGTTGGTCTTCACAATGTTTGGACAAGTCTTACAACAAAACATTCGGGTAAAGAGTGACTTCATGGCTGGTGGTCCTGTCCACGTACTTACCATGGAATTTGCAATCTGAATAAGTAGGGGGGAAGGGAAATCGTATTAACATGACCACTGCAAGTTTAATTTGGCTGTAGAAAAATACACATTTCCCATAATCAAAAAGGATAATTGCCAAGAACTTTCTCTCCTTTAAACAGATACTTACTTTCATGGGTGTATTATCTTATATTAGCTAAGTTTTCACTGTCATCCCCAATATATCCTCTCTCCATTAAAGGTAAGTTTTATGGAAATGGTTCCATTTGGAAGACATCTGCAACTAACTACCCTTCCATAATAAACTTCTGTTCTTAATTATTTTCTCTTTTATATATTTTAGATGAAAATTCTGTGTTTATTAAGCCAAGTTCTCTGACTCTACGGAAGCCAGTGACGGAGGGGGATTTTGCAATACCAACTTCCCAAATTTACAACCTCAGCCTAGACTTTAAAACAGGACTCAGCCACCCTAGGCATAAAAGACCACCCCTAAAGCTGAAGACAAGGAAGCTCCCTCTAACTTCAATTGTAATTTATTAAAAGAGTGTGCACTGAGACTAATTTATTGCTATAGTCTGCTTTGGTGTAAGGAAGTTAAGGTTCCACAAAGACAAAACTGCTTTTTGTGCCTTCCCAGCATCCTGAGTTTCATACATTTGCTGTATGAAGCTCTGAAGGCCTGCAGACAAGAACACCTGTGCCTGCTGATGGTTAATCTGCCTGATGTGTGTGCACACAAACAAATGGGACCAATTCACCGTGCAATGTAGCAGGAATTCCCATTGTTACAGACCCACAAACTAAGGAAAAATTTGTTTTCACAAAGAAAAAATGAATTTGATGATTTCCTTCTAAATTATTAAGCTTGTTTCCAAGGCTCTTACATATGCAGTAAGTGAAGGAGAAGAAGGGACTATCTGGACATGGACAGCAATCCGCGTCACCATTGCTTCTGTTGAAGAGTGGTGTTTTATCACTAAATACGATTTTTCCACTAAGCTAGGCTTCAAAGGAAAGTCATAGAGGAAAAATACTGCAGTTAGGATCAATCTTCCCTTTGCAATAACTGAAGTGTTTGAACTGAAGATGCAGGTACAGGATTTTCTGAAAGCTACAATGACTCCTCCTGCAGAGGAAGATTAATCCCAAAGACTGTTTAAACACCATGACAAAGAACTTAAAACTGCAAATATTAAATTTATGTAGCACTGTCCAATAAAACTCAGTCCCCAAAATATCAAAGATTACTATGTTTACAAGATGTTCACTCTTCCATTAATATGAGGGTGTACATTTTTATATATTAACTTCTTATTTTAAGCATTTCATTTCACAAAGTCTGTAGATGAACAACTATTTTCAAGTAAAGTCAACAGTAGTTAAATCATCATCTTTTCAGGATTTGTCTTATCATGTGTTGTGATTAATTTGAATTTCTCTTTACTGACAGAATCCGATTTTCCTACTTATTCTACTGAGACATTACACATTCTGAACTGAACGTTTCTGCACATTCTCCACACAGTAACACAAGTTGCCAGTCATGCATTATTTCCACTTAAAAAGGCAGGAGGCATACTCTATTTCTGCATAATTTAATTCAGTACAGCATAAAAATGTAGACTAAGGTGTAACTCTTGTGCACATCTGTGAAACTCCCCAGCATTTGGGACAGGTAAGTTTGCGATGGTAGTGTTCCTATTGCAAAGTTTATAACCCATCTCCTACACGGCAATGGATCTGAACTGGGAAATCAGCCTGTTTACTCTCAGGAATTAAGATTGCTACATTCTTTTCTCCTTTCTCTGTATTTGTTATTTGTCCTGAAGGACTCAGCACAGTGTGTGTGCACACACGCATTCACACATATCTCTTTAATTTATCCATGAGGATTTAAGATATCACCTGGATAGTTCACTGCTGAGAGACTGAAGTTGTACAATGAAGTATACCAAAATGAGCAGTAAATTCAGTTAGATAATTGCATTGTCATATATAATTTCTCTGTATCAACTAATTTCATGAGTACACAGAGACTATTCGACAACACTAACTGTAACCCAGCCAGAAACTGCAAATCAACAAAAACCAACCCTCCTCCTGAATAACCACAAAGGACTGGAGCTTATTTCAATAAAGAATACAAATCCAGAATACTTACAACCTGAGAAAACAAATTCAGTGACCATCTACAACTCTGTTCTGCCATACTTCTTCACCTTGATTTAATGTCACAGCTTGCCTTACTATCTTACTTTTGGCTTGCCTTATTATCTTATTTTCTGTAAGTCAACCTTATCTATAGACCCAAGATTTTCCACACAATTACAACTGAACAAAACAGGCAATGATTATCTGCAGCCCAATTGCCTAAGAAGTTAAAGACAGATGAAACTATTGCATTTAAATGTTGCAACAACTGCTGTTTTAATATTTACCTTTGGAATATATACTATTAGATATTCCAAGGGAATTAATTATGAAAAGTGCATATTTTAAGTCAGATACTGGCAGAACCAATACTAGAACATACAATGGCAGTTTTACATCAATGTTTCATAATATTAAAGGAGCTTGTCAAAAACACTTGGATTTTGATTCTCAAAATCTGGCTGAAGACTTTATTCTGTACAGGAACTAAATGATTCCCACCAGGTACACAGCACAAAGCAAGCTATATGTCAATAATCTAAACTCTACAATTGTCAATCAATATGTCTTCATGTCCATCAAAGTCACCAACATGCCATTTTAGAAATTCTTGTTCTTCTGTGTTTCCACCCACTTGTTGTAAATTAGGGGTTTGCTAATTTTCATTCTTAATGCTAATTTTATTTCTAAGAAAAAAGATCTTTCCTTTTCAAGGTAAGTATTTGGCTTTTTAATACTTAATTGGAGCCCAACTTGATGTTTATTTTGTGACCCTATTCAATCTGAAATGATATAGAGTAGCAATCTGAAGTCCAATTAGAAAAAGATGAATTTCAGCACTTCAGAGTTCTCAACAGACTGTCCAAGGAATTTCCCAGTAAAATAACAAAAAATATACTTTGGTTCTGAAAAAAAATTAAACAAAAGTCTTTTATTTCTGCCACTTATAATGAAATCTGGAAAAATCCCTTGTGGTTTTCATGTCTGACATCTCAATTTTGACAATTATGAAAGCCTTCTGCAGTCTCCATTTACAGACTAAAATAATACAATTTTCCTTTCAAATCAGTCATGTTGAAAATATTTGGCAAATACATTTAAGAAGCTAAATATCAAGGCAGTTTAGGAACAGTGATGAGTTTTGATCCATTTCCAGCCATTTACAGAGTCAAGTGAATTTCTTCTCTGAGTCCCATCCACACCACCTCACCTTTGCAAGGCAGAAGCAGGCCAGCATTCTCACTCGGTAGAAACATTGTTCCTGCTCCAGGATGTCAGTCAGTGCAAGCCTTGATGCTGGAGTAGGGAACTTTTCCAATGCCAGAATGGCTTCTTCTTGTGCCACCACATCTCTCTCATATCGCAGCTGGTACTGCCACATGAAATCAGACTGTTCAAATTCCACCTTCCTCAGTACTGACATATCGGGATCTATTCTTATCCAGAGCAAGGGGGAATCAGCACTAAGGCAGACATGAAAAACATTAACAGCTTACAAAATTTCAAGACTATAGAAATTCTAAAGATCTTCTACCTTGTTAAGAGTTATTTGTAAAGTATTTAAATTCAAAGAACCATAACAAAAGACAGATTAGGGGGAACTTTTGAAAGTCTCCTGCTCCAATCTCCTGCTTCTAGGATGGCTATTCTATTGCCTCCCAGAGCAATCTGTCCAAACCTCAAATATACCAAAGTGAACATAATGTTATAGTATTTTTAACCTACAGATCTTTGTTTATGGTAATCTACAGTCTGATCTCAGTATATTTAATTCTATATACTCAGATGCTACAAGATTGCTAACTGATAAGCACTTTATCACCTCCTAAAGGTTAAGACTACAAAAAAAAAATCCAAGAAAGAAAATCTGGTGGTAAATACACTTTTTTTAACCAGCAGATGTGAAACTCCTTTACAACTACTCACGTGCTATGATGCTGAAGGCTGACAAGGGTAACCATGTAAATTATTATAAAAGTGAAAGTATCAACAGACAGGATTGAAGTTAACCTATTGATAAAATGACTTCATTGTATTCCACCCAAACAAACATTTTACACTTTAGCATTCACACAACATTGTGACAGCCAAAGTAATTTAGGGGAGGAACAAACACCAATTATGCAATACATTCTCTTACTCATTTTTCCACATAAAAATCAGAACACTAAAATACCATTAGGAGAGTGTTTGGAATGATGAAAAGAGCAGCATTATAAATATGAGATGTATTTCTGAACACGTTTGTAGAAAATATAGAATTACCATCAAGATAGTAGCTAGATAAGAAACAACAGTGAAAGACTGTATACACAGGATTCAGAAAACAGAACAGAATCTGTATTATTATATATGTTTGGAGCAGAGGAGTCCAAACTGTACAACAGAATGACCATGCCATAGACTGGGTTATCAGATAAAGTGCAAGTGTCTTGCATAAAATCCTACCCCAATTCAAAAGCCATTCTAAGACCACTGACACCTCAGCCCAGGGTAATGCAGCAGGGACCTTGAGCATAACTGATCAAAAATACTCACAAATATTTAGAGGAATTATCCTTCCATAAAATTAAATTATTCATATGTCAACTGTCATATAGAAATGATAGGCATGCCTTGTTCAATGTAAATACATCTTAAAAATTTTGTTTCATCAGATATGAGATGAGATTAAATTTATGAGAATCTGCAACACTATTAAGGTGACAAGGTTCTTCAAAGAGACACCACTGGCTTTCAAGAGCAGATTATTTACTTCCCTCAGCCAGAATCAAGGTACTAACACCTCCTGGGCAAAGATTTAGAGTGAGATTGTTACTTTTTGTCATTCTGAGGGCACTACTGGCTCCAAGTCAAGGAGGGTAAGGCAAGTATTTACACTGAATGACAATTTGTTTCCAAAGATCTTAACAGTTCCAACTGAAATTAATGTCAGTGTACATTTCAGTGTGAAGCACTTCATCACTATTTTTAATCTAGAATTCTTTTGTAATTACAGATTTCAGGAACTTCTCTGTATGGTGGCAGTTAAATGGTCTTCATCAAAATCCAACAAAAATTGCTCTCACTTTGTTTCAAACAAATTCTTGTTTACATTTTACCTATAAAATCAGCTGAAAGGTATAACTGGAAACGTGTTAGAGTCAAATAATTTATTGTATCACCTTATCATGACCAAGTTCCTTATAAAATCTGATTGTGTTGGTTAATATTTTTTACACTTTGATAGTATTTTCCCAGCTACAACAGAAAAGTCTCAGAGAAGACAAAGAAATGTGGTATACTCCTGAAAGCTGTCAGCTGAATAATGAAGTACAATATTATTATCCAATCCTTCAAAACAGATGCTTTAGACAAGGGGAACATGGCTCAGACTCCCACTGAGAAACTCCAACAAGCAACTTACTCCATAGCAGAAAGGTCCATGTCCACTTCTTCTCCATTCATCAATGGAATCTTTTTCTTCTTATTTCTATTAATAAAGAGAAAATAGGAAAAAAAGAAAAAAGTGTTAGTTACCAGACTGGCAAATACATGTTAATAACTGGAGTTAAGGACTGCAAAAGTACCCTGTGTATTTCACCACACAAAAATATAATGCTCTCTCCAGCAAAAAATATTCACAAATTTGAGCTATGCACCCATTTATACAATTTTTTCTCCCACCATCTTTACAATTACACATAAATATGGAAGTTTGAGAAGCAGAATTCAACTAATTAATAAAATGCATTAGAAGATGGAGAGATTCTATGTGGGAAATAAGTCACTTTTCTTGTTCCTAAGGTTTACCAAACAGTCCTAGCACTCTCTTCACTTGAGGCACTCCTCTGGCCTACATTTGTGTTCCCTCTAATTTGTGGTTCCCACTCGAAGGCATTTTGAATATTTTGATTAATTGGAGTCTCTATTCAACTCATTCTACATAAATTAGGTTATAAAACTTCCACAAAATTACTTGAAATTAAGAACTATGTAAGGTTTCTTGCTGTCCCTAAACAGTAAGAAATTCTCCACTTACATAACAAGTAAATTTTATTTAGTAAGATTAAGAATATCATCAAATGCCCTGTGTGTTTTCATACATCCATACTAAAAATACCTGCAGTTAGTATTTTAGTTCTTACCTTCTGCTTTTAGAATGGCAAGGTATATCATGTTTAAGACTATTTTCTTCAATCTGCAACGTATGGTTGAATGAGCCATCAAGTTCTTGCACTGTCACTTTAAGAGGACCCTTCAAGTTCACAAGATTTTGTTATTAACATTAAACTTACACTTACTAAGGTATACATCATACTTGTACATGTAGGTAAAATATGGAAAATGGACCTTACCACATATTTCTGAGTCCCAGGAGATGTGTAATCTTGTTTTATTTCCAATTCCAATACATTCCGTTTTCTATTAAATGCAAAGCTACCATAAAATTTTACCACTCCACTCTGATCCCTAATGAGCAGTATAGGAATTTTAGTGCACAATGCAGTAGTTATAGAAACCCATAATTCTTAACAGTTGCTTTATACTTCTTTATTCCTAGAACTTCCCATTCCACGAAAATCTGGAAATGAAAACACTCATGTTCATTCACGAAATTCTGGGGGTTTAGGTTGTTTTAATTTTTTTTTCTTTAAATAGTTGTTTAATGTCCAATCATGTCTCTTATGGATAAAAACTGAAGTGCAATGAAAACTACCTAGTATGAAGAAATTCATTATGAAAAACTACTCTGGACTCCACCACATCCAATGTCCTTGGCATGCTCTCAGAAAAAGTAATTCAGTAAGACTTCAGTAATTTCAATATGGTTTGTTTTACTATGTATTTTAGTCAAATAAAACTAATGGGGAAATGTTTCTGTTTTCTACCCACACTACATTTAACTCCATCATTTTACTGCAGTTTTTCAAACTGCATTCAAATGTGTGTGTACATGAGTTCACACATACATTAGAGTATACAATATAAATGATGAAAAGCAACAATCTCAGTCTAAATTTTTGCCCAGGCAAGGATTACTTCAAGACAACTTTTCCTGTGAATAATTTCATCATTCATTTCTGTATGACAGCCAAGTTTACACTTTCCTTATAGTAAACAAAACCACAAAACTGAAGCATTTTAGTCTAATGCAGTCTCACAAGTCTCTGACAGTATGAGACAAAACCAAGGGAGGAAAATTGTTCTTTCATGTCCCAACTTTTGAAGGAAGAGTTTCCATATTCAAAGACACATCTTATAGGGGTTATTAACTTTTCTCCCAAAATTTGGCCAGCTGGCTAAACATCTTAGACAGGTTCTGTTCATGGAGGCTGCCTTCATGAAACTCTGGCACAATGGTACTTTGAAATCAGTACAGTTTGAGACATTTTTAGTGGTTTCTTCAGCACGAGGTTAAAACTCAGCATCAACTGAGCCCTTGCTAATGACACATGACAGCAGTAGTTAATAGCAGTAAGATCGCCTTCCAAACAACATAAAGACCTGCTGTGACCTTAGAAGGAGCAAAATCCATTGTCACAGGAGTAGCAGTGTTTGAAGCATGGTAAGGAGGCTGCAGTCATAGGATTAACACAAGCTACGGTTAACAGGATCAGCCTAGGGTCAAAGTATGGAGAAAGTGAAAAAATCCCCAAATGTGTGAGTTAGAATTCTTTCTTCCTTACAGAACAGATGTAGTTGAAATTCACCCAGCTCAGATAGTAATGCTGACATTTAGGTGTAGCTGCAGTGTGAATAGATGCACATATAGAACTCCTGTTTTTCTTAAATGCTTGGCAGAGCAAAGAATGGAAATTAGAATAATGTGTATTTCTACATTAGGAACACTTCTGATGCAAATAAAATATTAACCTCCCAATTACTCTATAATTACACAGAGCTTTTTAGTTAAGATACTGAGATGAATGAACACTGTTAAGTCAGCTCAAATTAAATACCTACTTTTGTTGTCTGTTACAACAGTAAGATATGTTTTTGCTGTAGTCATGTACAGTTCTAGCCTGGAGCCACATTAAAACTAACAATTAAACCTTTAAATGGAGCCACTTAAAATTTCCCTTTATATCAACCCAAAATAAGAAACCCTGCTGCTTGACTAATATCACTGAAATTTGAAGAATCAACACATAGAGGTTTATTTTACCTGAAATTGTACTATTAACGCAAGCCACCAAGCCATTAAAGTATATTGTAAACTAATAGTCTGTACTTGAGGTTACTTATTTCATGGTGATTTACTGGAACTCACATATTAAAATGCACCAGACTATAGTATTTTCCATGTCCGACTTCAGCATATTTCTATGGGCAGTGTCCTCTGGAATCCTTTTAGTATAATTTGGCCTTAAATTCCAGCAGAGTTCCTGTGCTTTTTTCAAAGGAAAACTTAAAATAATGAAATCCCTTCTAGTAAAGAACATGCAAAAAAGCCAGCACAGTTCAAAGGACTATGAAAAGATTGTGAACCTGTGGCTCACATATACATCTAATTCCCAGAAAAATTTACTTCACTGTTTTATGCAAAGATATTTCATACCCTCCTTCACATTCCTTTGATAGTGCCAATTAAAAAACCAAATTCATTCCCCATATGAACAATCCAGACCAAGAATAAAAAGGATACACCCACTGCTTTATTAAAGGTTGGATGTCTTTGCCTGAGACATTTGAGATAGATTTCAAAAACCCAGATGTGGAAACCAACATCTGACTCCACATGTGTGACTGGAACTTCTGAGATGAAGCAGTACTGGCCAGACTCAACAACTTGTTGAAAACCTAAAATGATAAAAAGTTATTACTTTCTCTAAATATTTATATATAAAACAAGCTTTTCTGTTCAGTTTCAGTTGAATTGCAACTAAAGGCCAATAAATTCCCTTTCTGATAATTTGCTTTAAAAAAAGGTTTTCAAAATAAAGACATTATGGGAAATTATTTGCTTGATCATATCAGAAATTGTGATTTTCAGTCCAAAATATCTTCCTCCAAGTTACACACACACACACATGTACATACAAAATCCATTAAAAGATTATTAACTTTCAAAAATTATCTACAGTACAAGAAGCCACTGACTATATCTCATTTTTCAGAAATTAAACATTCATCAGATTCTCTGCTGTACTTTCAACCTGACAACTACCTACAATAGCTCTAGCACAATGCCATATGTGTTTTCCTTAAAAATAACCCCAAACTAAGGAAAAAAAGCCCCAACTCCCCCAATAACAAGAAGCCCATATGAAAATATCACTCAGTTTCTAACTGTTTATTTGTAGCACTTTCTTTCTAAGGTATGTCACAAAAGATAATTAGTAAAGAAGAGAAACTACAGTTCTGCAGAAGTTCAGTATTTCAGAATAAAATTACAATCTTCTATTCAAATGCCTCTTCTAATACAAGCATCTACGCTTCATCTAGTACTGAAAATTTTATATCATGAGAGAGCTGAAGCTGGATTCTTTTTATTGTCGTTGTTTATAATTTCATTAGATTAGCTCACAGCAAAACCAGTGAGGAATAGTAAAAGAGTCTCTCAGTGTTAACAACCAATCAAAATAACCCAAACCAGTGAAATACTTTAAGATTAAAGAGAGTATGCAGTACATACAAAGTATTGCAAGTTATGCGTGAGAATGACAGCCAACCTTATCCTAACCCAAATGACCAAATGATTGTGCAGTTCCGCTAAAACTGAAACTACAAATGGAATCCTATGAGGACCTGTTCTCTTCTTCTCTGAACTCAATGAACAGAAATGCAACTGAAGACAGTTTTCTATATTCCACATAATAATTAAAATACCTACCTGCAACATGAATTCCATGCTAATTCTGTTCTCAATCAGCCTCATAACCAGATGTGCTTTACACTGGAACATAGTGTAATATTCCCAGGACAGTGTATGAGGGTGTTTGATAGAAAAATGTAAATGTGATGCGGGGCTGAAAAAAAATAAAAGAAAGCTCTCTATTTTGCATTATATTGAATGAAACTTAGTACTTCAGCAACCAAGCTGCATCAACAATTACTTAAGAGGTCTTGTACTTCTTTAGTTACAGACTATGGCATATTTATAATGACCACTCACTTGTCCAGAGAGGTGACAAGGGTGTATGTACCTGGCACCCAGCAAGTACTGTACAGAGATTAATGGCACATGATAGCTGCTGTGAACTGCTGTAGAGACAGTGGAAGCACCAGCAAACTGAGCAAGTAACCTCTGACTGAGTCTGGAAATTATTAATGAATCAGCAATCTTCCTGCTCCACTTCCATTTAAGAGTGACTGTATATAGTAAATATTTTGTATTTAAATAAATAATCATCACAATTCAAGAAAAGTGGGACAGAAAACTCACAGAACACTTTCATGTGATGGGCCAAAGGAACTGCTTTCTTTTTTTTTAGTTAGCAACTTTATCTTTCAATATTTTAGCAAACTTGGTATCTTCTAAATCAGATAACATGCCAGGTAATATTTAATCCTTGAGAAAAGTAAGACATTTTTGCCTCCTTTTAAGGAGACTATTCCTCTTATTTGAGAAGTAGAAATTATTAATAGTCTGACAATTTTATTGATGAACCAAGTCTGTGGCAAGTGCATGTTGCTTCACTATGTTTTTTCTTTTAATTTTTTTCACAGACATTTAAGTTTTCCATGAATGAATAATAAATATCTGAAGAAACCAGGTTTGCTGAGATTTGAAAGCAAGTGTTCTAACAAGACAGTACCAGCATGAAGCTCCTTATCTGCAGCCCTTAAGATTTCAGATGGCAAGAACCAAGGCGGCTGCAATACCTTAGGAACCTTTTCGTCCTTCTATTTACTGGGAGACTCCCTTGACTTTGCTCATGAGTACCTATTTAAACATCTTAAGATACAAAAAGAAGAATTTCTAAATTTAAGCAAGTATTACTCTTCTTAGGTACAGTAATTTTGTGAAAAAGAAGCATGTAGGTTAACACTCTGTTTCTAGTTGATAAGCAGTTGCTGAAGTTTTCCTTATCACAATTCTCCTGTTATTCTGGATACTTCTCTGTTCTGAGGTAGGGAAAGGTTAGCAACCACGAAAGAATTGAAATTCAAAGAGGAAACTGAGGTTGTGGCTCAGACATTATATAATAATTTGGTCTCAGAATAAAAACTATTTATCCAGCTTCAAATTATACAGTTGATTGACTTTTGTAAAATTCTTTTCTTGCAAATTACAACCTAGCCAGGACCCACAATCTTGGCCTTTTAAAATTTACTAAGTGTTGATTGATTTTGGTACTGGTTACATTATTTAACTGCAAAACAAACTGAGACAAGTCTGCATTTGACAGTTCCATTTTGTAATTCACTCAATATTAATACCTTTCTTCAGATTGTATTTTTCTTCAGTCCTTATAATTCTACAGGTTTTATTGAACCAGTACCAAAACAGTGTTAAAATTGACAATATGGACCTAGAACCTTTGTCAAAGTTGAAAGTGAACCAGCTTTTCCATATAAATTTCTAATGCTCATGGCTCTTGAATACAGTCCAGCCATTCAATGTAAACCTGGTTAGCAAGGTTCTTCCATAAGAAACATAAAAGTTTTAAATTTTTCTAGGACGGTGGTACCAGCACTATCAAAGGTTGAAGAGAACCAAAGTCTGAGAGAAGAGGACACAAATGAAAAGATGACACACAAAGCTTTGTTCTGAAGCTTTCATCACTACAGCTGTTAACTGCAGTTTTCTTTCCTTCATTTTCCCAGGCTCTGGGATTTTGTCTTTTAGAATAAACATAAACAGGAAGAATCTCAGACCTTTGTTTTACACAGAAATTAATTCATGTGTCTGAAAGAAGTTGGCTTTTTGTCTCTTTATTTTTTCCCCTCAATGATTTATTATGATATTTTACTGCTAATTTAGCTGAAAATGAGATTATTATTTAACATAAATTTTCTTCATATTACTATTAATTAGAACTGCTGTGCTGCAAATATGTTTGGCAGGAAACTGTATTGCAACAAGCAGAACAAAGAAATTAAATGCATAGAATTTACTGAAGAAAAATATTCTAGACCGCATTATGAAAATACTTTCCTTAAATACAAATTATTTCCCAGAGTCAGGAACATATCCACAATTTACATACAAGGGAACTCAGCAATCTAAAAAGAACAGCAAGCTGTAATTCATCTTTATGTGATGCTGTGGTTCTTACTAATAAGCTGTATACAATGAACTAGTAAAATAATTGTAGAAACAGTTTCCAACAATATATCACAGTGAGGAAACACACCTTCAAAACACAGGGCAAGATTTTGTCAATTATTTGTGTCCACCTCTAGAATAAACACAGTGAAACTAACAAAAATAATAGTTACAAAGAGAACTTGATTTTACTGAATTTCCTTTAAAAATGTGCCCCTTATCTCTAGTTTCAAATGATCTTATTAATGTGAATTTTCATAATTCATTCAGTTCTAAATCCAGAGCTATAACTTTAAATGAATAAAATCTGCATTTGCATACAATCAAATGCAAAAGAACCACTGTTATAGGCAATTTTGGTTGTATTTTCATAATGAAGGGCTTCTGCTGCAGTAAAAAACCAGAAGCTGACATAGCAGACCACCTGAACAGGCTCAGCCTTGCAGTTGTGCACATGCTGCTCGCTTTTTTCCAAGAAGTAACCCCTTGTGAGGCTGTGTCATAAGGAGATCAATTTAGGCAAGAAAAGAAAAACCCAGCAAAATCTTGTCACTGAAACTCAGATCAACTTACTGATCTGACATGTAGCAATATTTTTCTACCTCCAGTGGTCAGTACTGGAGTTTTACAAGAGAGGGAAGGGGAACCATTCTGAACCAGACATTCTGAAGCTACAGTTAGAGGGAAAATAAAAACCCAGCCAGTTCACACTGCTAACTTCACAGATGACTGATCTAATACTTTTCTACCCCCAATATACTAAGAAATCTCAGTCTAAGACTACAAGGTGATATCTCAGAGCAGAAAGAAAAAAGAACAAAGAAATAGAAAGTTGATGATACCATTTAAAAGCCTGAAAATTACTAACCACTCCAGAAACAGCTCACGTCAAAATTCTGGCTTCACGTTCTTTCTTATTCTCTTACTAAAAAGCAGTTTCATAACAGCATTAAAAACATTCATTATACTTAATTTCCTTTGAGATTCAAATTGAAAGAAAAATAAAAAGGTATTACAATATTCTCAAGATGGACTTTATGAGACCGCTAATACATGCCCTGGGCAGCTCGAGATCTTCAGCTTTGGCCTTGTGCTGCACAACACACCCAAGGCATATATTAATGGCCCCATAAAAACATACCCTGCAATGACTTGCAGCTTAAATAAACATACTTGTCTTTCTCTTTTCCTCCTCCAAATATTGGATGCAGTAAAACTCCACCAGTCTTCAGTTCATATGCCACGATTTGATCTAACTCCTAAGAAGAACAACATACATAAGCATAATTTTGAAGAGTAGAGAAAATATTTAAAGAAGACAGGAAAGCTTTTAATATTGTTCAAGCCATACCTCCTAATCAGCTTGCTTACAAAGGGAGAAATATTTTAAAATCAGGGATGTCCCTCAAATGACAAAAAATAATGAAACAGTAGAAATTAGAAGTTTATACCTGTTCAGGAGCTGAACAGGGGCCTATCCCCAACAGTACTGAACTACATTATAACCAAAGAGCAACAATAACAATTTATTGTTATTCAATAAATAAATTGTCTTTGACTAAAATAAATAAATGTGATCAGCATTTCATGCAATGGAAAACAACTACAGACAGACACACACACACAAATAAATAAAATGTATTAAATACAGACATAAATAAATAAATAAATAAATAAATAAATATGTCTAGCCCAAGCTCTGCACTGAGTCTGAATTTGTGTGATGCTGTGCCCAGGTTAACAAGCACATTTTAAGGCTGGATGTTTGTAAGGGCTCACTGTCACCCTAAAAGTCAACATGAATCAAATTGTGTCAGCTTAAGCACAGGAAATGGAAACTGATGGCTGTCTGCAACCCAGTGTTAAAGATTTTACAAATATTTACATGTATTGATATTTATTGACACATATCAACTTACACACTTTCCTATGTTGGTAATACATTAGGAAAAGGCCAGAAATGGAGGCAGTGACAGTGATATAATTCACCTCTCAGTTCTATGTGGACACCTTTAACAACTCATGGGGAACATGAGCAACTCCTGCTGCAGACTGCAGTGAACTCTTACAACAGACCTTCCTCCAGTTATGCTGCTCTCTGTAGCACCCACACCTTTAGCACAGATAACACCAGACCAGTGAACTGAATGAGCATTAGGCACAGAAGGACATGGTAGTGGGTCCCCATGTGAGTAAGGGATGTAAATGGAGAAAATGGGGTCAGGATTTACTTTTTGGAATAGGGACAGTAAGAGAATGAGAGAAAGAAGATACATATCTTTTTGTGAATAAATGTTACTGGCAAAGAATAAGGAGTCACTGCTGCTATAATTAGAAAGCACCTGTGTCAAAGACTTCATTTGGAAATATAAGCTATAGACAGAAATTCAATTTCCAAGAAAAGAAATTTCTTCAAACAGAATTTTTTTAATATTTCATTATTTTATTTAGTACTTCAATGATATTAAAAGATACCTGGACCACCACTGATCCAAGCTAATACTGGAGCCTTTCTGAGTTACATGGAAAGCCACTACAGCATAATAAATTCAGCAAATACAAATCCTTATGAATCCTACATTCTATTTGAAGTATTCCAAAAGTAATATCTTTTTTGACTCTTTTTTGGTTCAGGACTCCAAACAAAAAGAAGAGAACTAATTCCATGGAGAGACAACAACAATTATTATTCATACTGCAGTCACTAAAATCTATTTTCATTTCTATGTTTGATGTTCTTCCTCGCAGCAAGTGGTAAAAATATTTTAACTCTGAGGTTTGTCACTACTAAAAAGGTCTTTAGATTGCAATGCAAAGCTGCTTTATATTCTGGTTTTACACTGTATCTTCTTTGATGCAAAATGTCTGAAATGTATAGAAAATGCTATGGTGTTACCTGTTTAATCCAGTGGCGGTACTCATTAACACCAAAGGTTTTTTTCATCCAAAGGCCATAAATGTAACCAGATATTCCCTTTAGCACCCATTCATCTGACCTGTTACAAGAAAGAAACATGAATTATATCACTTCAGAGGATGTTTTGTAAGGAATGATATTTTTGACCAGCTCAAAAATAGCCACAAATTTCAAGAGGTTGTATAACTTCTCTAAGTCAACAGAAGTCTGATGAGCTGTGAACCAATTTATGGAACTTGGCACCTGGGTGGGACCAATGAAACTGAAAAGTCAGTGAAAACTGAACTTTTACCACAGAAATCCAGATTAAAATATAAAACCAAACTATTTTAGCTGAAACAATAATAATAAACAGGTGGAAACGGACACTAAAGTTAAAGGAACTGCTAATCTATATGATCTTAATTTCTTGAAAACATCTCAATGCAGTGCAGAAGATTTGGACAGCAAGTAGACAAAATACCTATCTCACAATTTGGTGGACACCCTTTTAAACACATCTTCTGTGAGTTATGTTCTAAGAGAGAAAAAATGGACAATAACTGATCATTAACTAGAATCTTAAACAGAATAATGACATTGTACACAGGGTACAATGAAGTAAACAAAACAAGAACATATGAAAATGGAGTCAATATGAAGGATGCAAAAAATTGTCTTCACAACAGAAGTAGGCAAGAAATAAAGAAGAGAGCAAGAGAAATTACAACACTACAAACAACAATTTAAGAACACATTGATTTCCCTTGATTTTACAACAAGGATGCTCTGGGACATAGATTTTTGCCATAAAAAAAGTAATGGGCTACTTGTCCCCAGTAAATAAAGTTTATGCAGAAGGATTTAAAATAAATACTGATCAGAACTGCAAGAGCCTTTTGGGGAGGTTTTTTTGAGATTTATAGCTACCTGACCAGAAATTTTCCCATTTGACACCAATTTCTGCATTCCCCTCTGTGAACAACTTCTTAATTTATTAATTCTGTGCTCTACAAGTACTTTGCATGCAGGCTATACTTATCATCCAAAATCTCTAACAGAAATTGACTGATAATGTGAAAGAGTTACCCTTCTAAAATTTCCAGGTGCCAAAGCACACTACAACATTGAGGAAGATATATTCAACCTGCACAATCTTTCAAACTTTCACCTCTCACATTCTCCTTTCAAAACAACAACAAATACTAATGGATTCTCATTTATTGATCTGGGTTTATTATTCTTACTTTTTTCCCCATTTTTGCTTTCCTCTATAATTACTGTTTCACTTATTTTTCTAATAAAAAGCAATTTGCAAATTAAAATTTGAGCTTCCTAGATCCTCCCGATTTCCTGGAGAATACTGTGGTAAAATTACTTACCAGGACATTCTGGATATGAAACACCCAAAGAATTGCTGGGCCAGGGCCTGTGCCAAGCACCTTCTTGTCAGTGGAGTTTCATCTATAATCATTGCGCTGTGCAAGAGATTTGTGCTGGACCCCAAAAAATGAAAGGAACACAACGTAAGCACTGGCTCCAAAGAAACACAAGAGACATTGCCTTAAAAATCAAAACAAGTAAAACAATTTTTTTCACTCTTTTTCTAGAGAGATAGTAACATCTTTTTAAATTTTTTATTTTGTAATAATGTCAATGCAGGCAGATCTCCTACTGTTATCATCTATACACAACTCTCTGTGTAGAGTCTAAGTAGTTTAATTGGTGAATAAAATTATTCCTGATTCCTGATTCCTGATTGGATTCCTGATACCCTATTCCAGCTGGAGAAAAATAGAACACAATCAAACTTCTGACTTAATTTGAGATTAAATACTTCATGCATGGCATTTCTAATTTAGAAGGAAAATCACTCACAGTTTTTTCTTAAAGTAAACCCAACATCTTTATAACAGATAAAAATGGAAATGGTGTCAAAAACCCGTAAGGTCAATAAAAACAAGCCTTTTCAAACTAGAAAGCCCAAAACTCAGGCTACAGAAATAACTAGAGTTTCATACATTTCTCAGCAGACTTGGATCTAGAGCTTCTAGGCCCGTGGATTTAGAAGGTGTAATTTTCTCAAATACTAACCTGAAAATACTCATGGATGCATAAGCAGCTACTTCAACATAAGCTTCATCTATAAAAACAGTCTTGAAACAGGAGTAAGGATAGCGGCAGGTAAGAATCTCCTCATAAAATTCAAACACCTCATGAAGGTAGGATGTGGTGTGTTTGAGCAATGGGAGAAGCTGTGGTAAGCAAAAGTGAGTCACCTACAAACAAAGGTAAATTTGTTACAATACCTATGAATATATTTAAATACATAAATATCAAGTACATTACATATCAGGGAAGAAACCCAATTTCAACTACATTTGTCCCATAAATTCAGACCTAAATGGAATTACTACTTATGATGCCTTTTTCCTGGTGTTAGGAAAATGAAACTAGACACGGTTAAAGGGGTTGGGGTCTTCAGTATTTTAATCAGGATACTGTTTGATGTATCTACTTCACCCAGGTGACGTGTGGTAAAATGTACACCCACTGTTAATCACACACACCAGTTATAGACTTTACACATCAGCATATCTAACAAGGGGGCCTAATAATGAGATTGGGGTGGGCTAACCCCTAGTTTACAGAATCCTCCTGTCAGGAGACCTTGGGTTCCTGAGATCGTAGGAATGTTCGGTCTTCCTGGCTCTGCATTTCTGGGGTGTTTAGTCTCAGGCTTGTAGAACACTTGTAAAACACTAAGTACTAAACCAAGTAAAAGGTTGCAAGTATGCATACTGCTAATACTTGTGGATACAGAGAACTGTGTAAAAGGTATATAAAAGAAAAGACAAAAATCATTCCGGCATCACTTATTCAAAAGCTTTTCTTTTTGGAGATAAATTTAAATACAGGCATTACTAGACAAGTTTTATCATACGACTGTACTGATGAAGGTTGATCTAAACATACCCATTCTTGGACTAATACATACTGACTACAACATAAAACATCAGTAATTCTTTAGAAAAAAAGAGGCTTCTGTGATGAAGATTATTACCTCATGCATGTATGGATCAACAAGGATTTCAAAAGGTCCAATTGCTAAGGAGATGTTAGAAGCTGCAGTTGGAATAGTCAACATGTAGTGAAAAGTCTTCTTTCTCATATCATGGGTGTATACAGTTTCCACCAAATCTCCATTTGAAACAGCCACCATTGCAGCATCTACAGTATACTCAAGTTTCCAGGTACACAACTCAGAGTATGAATCCACACAAGGAAACCAAAATCTAGGAAAGTTAGGATTGGGGGGAAAATGGTCAACAATTATACTTAACAATTATACTCCTTTTCACAAGTGATTTTTTTTTTCAAGTTCCAAACTATATCCCTAAATACATTGAGAATATATGAATGTTGACATACTGACTCCTACAATACATTAACTTTAGAAAGCTTTACAGGTTTTTTTGTCTTTACTTCCTGCTTGGCTGTAAAGACTAGATATTCTAATTACTACTCATTAGATGCTACTTTACATTGGTAAGCTTCTTTCAAGCACAAATTAAGTTTTAGAATTTTTTAAATGTAAAAGAATTCAAAGAAATTATTTGTATTTCCTACACGTTGAGAATAAATAGGAAATACAAATCTAACATTCAAAGACAGTTTTCTTACCTTGTAGAATTTTGATAACCACATGAAAAGACATGAGCCCCTCTTTCTGCCATGTTGCCCTCCATGTTGGGTACCACAAAATGAAGGCCTCCTTTTGGCTGGTCCAGAGAAAAGTTAATATGCACCTTCAGGACTTTTAACTCTGCAGCACAAAGACCAAAATTGGAGTAAGTATATACAACTTACATGAAAGTGGTTTCAGAACAGTAATCAGTTTTGGACTCTAGGTCTTTGAAGATTATGTGAGAACTTAATTCTCGTGGACTTCCTAGTCCACTTCCAAAGTACAGCTCAAAGCTTACAAAACTGAGACCTCCCTAAGCACAACTTAGAGGACATGAATTTATAAGAATTTTTATTAATTAATAAAATTTAATAAAGATAATAAATAAAATGTGAGGGGTCACACATCATCTTCCAATTCCCCAACAGTAAAGCATCTTTATAAGACTGTACCCTAACCATTATCTCCTTGGCACCTTGCTGAAAAAATTTTCTCCAAAAACTCCATGAAGCAGGCACATTCTTAAAAGACTTATTATTGTCATTTGCAGTTGCTTAAAATATCTTATTATATTTAATGCTTTTCCTGTAACTACAGTGCTTTTGCTTTGGTTTAGTTTCACAGAAATCTCACCTGTGAACAGATTGGCAAAAGAAATTCAAGCATATTCTGAAATTTATCCCACAAGTATCACCATACTTTGGCACTCAAAATTTGAAAACTGAACTTATACAAGTTTGAATATTTTATCTTCTAGGCTTGCACGTAAGGCAACAGGAACCTACACAAAATAAACAAAAGTGTCTTTCCCATTAAAGTGCATCTGACAATACTGCGTGAGACAACCTCATGATACAGTTGTTATTATTCTCTCCTAGAAATCTCCTAAATCCATGGGGAAAACTGATAAAACCGAGTGAGAAATAATATAGGGAACTAGTAAGATCCCTGTAAGAAAATAACCAACACTGGAGAGTAACTTATTAAAACAGTTATTTATTCCAGGATCTAATGTGTCAGTTTATAAAGGAGTCTACTTAATGAGGTGGCATAAAATTAAAAGAGCTTTGTAAAAATATGTATATAACTCCACCCTTGTAAATTATTTTCTTTGTTGGATCACACATATTATAAATAGCTTCAAAATTACAATTTAGCACCCAGTATACTCCAGTATTCCCACTTCTTCAAGTATTCTTCTGGGGTGGTGACTACCCAAGAGTATGTTTGTATACAGTGTCAAGAAATCTTGCAACACTTCTCCATACTGCCAAAACGTGCAAGTATTTTTCAGAGTTCAAGCAGAGAAGAAAAAGGAAAGAGTAATCGAAAATTCTTAAAATTATGTAACATTACTTCTATTTCTTCAAAACTACTATCTTCCTAAGCAAATCTGTAGCTGACAACTCTATGACATCTTAAATAAAGCTTTGAGTATGGTCTCTTTACCATCAACATGTTTCCACAGCTCTGAGGGAACCTTAATGCAGAGTTCTCCATTTCCAGCATCTGGGTCCACAGCACTGACAGCGGCAGCATAGGCATTGGAGAAATAGTTGAGATTCCTCCTATCAGAAATACCCAGTTAATTCTTAAAGTACAGTTGTGCTGAACCACAAAAATCAACTCTGGAAGTTAAGACAATTTCTATACTGAATTTCAAGGTGCATGTTCAACTGAGTGTTTCGTTTTTAAAGGAGTGAAAGAGAAAAGGAGTAAAGATTAGATTTCAACAACCCGAACTTAAAATACAGCTCTTGTAGAAGTGATCTGTGATAAAAATGACTTAAGCAGTAGTAACTCCCAAAAACCTGAGAAATGCTCTGTGCTCTTTTCTTGCCAATAAGAGTAATATCTACATTTATTTGAATAGAAATTAAAAATTCTGTTTTTTATTTTGGATGAAGTTTGTATTATTTTAAAGCTCTATCTTGAAAATCTGCTTCCTCATATATTGCAATTTTGCTCTTATCTTGTTTTTAAATGTAAGATTTTAGCTTGGCAATGGTATTTTTTCCCTCTAGCTTGCAGGACAGGAATAGGGGGTTTTTTAAAATACACTTGTAAATAACACATAAAATATTATACGTTAACAGTTTTGGCCTTAATACACAAACACAGAAGTACGTGCTATACTTTTTAGTTTCTAGTTATATTAGAAACATTGTTCTCTTTTTTAGTGTATCATTATTTAAGATGCAAACACAGTTTTTTGTAATCCAGTTTGAGCAACTATGTATCAGCTGCTCATTAACTGCTCACTTCATTACAAAGTCATATCATCACTTCAGTTACTACTTGGATTAATTGTTTTCTACTGAAATGAGCAGGAACAAGCATATGCCTTCTGTTAAACTACTTATGAGCAGGCTGTTACCTTATTATTTAATGTGATTATATTTAGCTACTGAAGTATGACCAGTCAAGTTCAAAAATAACCCTGTTTTTACAGCTTTATGCAATAGCTTTTGTACTTTTTCAAAATGGATTTCTAAACTGTTTAAAGCATGGGAGCAAAATCTTCCTTAATTCTAATTCTCCAGTACACACAATTTTCCAAAAGCTTGCACAGCTGAAGAGCAAGTGTTTGACTAACTTATCACCTTTTCCACAGAATTTAGGTACTGTTGATGAATTCAGGGGCTGTGGAAGCAAAACACAATCAAGCATAAAGCAGTCACAATCACAGAGCCACAGAACACCCTGGGTTGGAAGGGACCTTCCAAGGTTATCTAGTTCAGCTCTCCTGGGGGAGGACAGAGACATCCTGCACTAGATGAGGTGGCTCAGAGCCCGCTCCAGCCAGACCTTAAATGTTTCTAGGGATGGGGCATCTACCAACTCGCTGAGCAACAAGTTCAAGGGTTCCACTGCCCTCACTGTACAGAGTTCTTCCTTGCATCTAGTCTAAATCTACCCTCTTTTAGTTTAAAACCATTACCCTTTGTCCTACTGTAACAGGCCCTACCAGAAAGTCTGCCCCATCCTTATAAGCACCCTCTGAGTATTAAAAGATTGCAATAAGACCTTCACAGAGCTGTATCTTGTCCAGGCTGAAAAACCCCAACTCTCAGCCTTTCACCACAGACAGCTGCTCCCTCACTCTCATCATCCTGGTGGCCTCCTCTGGATCTGTTCCAACAGGTCCATGTCCTTCTGTGCTGAGGACCTCAGAGTTGGAGGCAGCGCTGCAGGTGGGGTCTCACAAGGTGGAGAGGCAGAGTCCCCTCCCTTGCCCTGCTGCCCACACTGCAGATGATGCAGCCCAGGACACCGCTGGCTTTTTGGACTGCAAACACTCACTGCCAGCTCACACTGAGCCTCTCATCCATCAGCACCCTGAAGTCTTTCTCCACAGGGCTGCCTGCAATCCCTTCATCCCTCAGCCTGTACCGATACTGGGGGCTGTCCTGATCCAGAGCACCACAATGGAGTACATTAGTTTTTGGCTGGGAACTCCACCTTCCGTGGAATCTGAAGTCCACACAAAGGAGATGTGATCTCATTTCAGGATTTTGCTCTCATCTCACCATTTTCTATTTACCATCCACAGAGAAAACAACCCAAATTATAGTACCTTACTTGGAAGAATGAAGTGTAATTTAACCATGCCACCAGCACCATTCTGTAAGTCTAGGTATGTCAAATATTATTTGCTTAATATTCCTAGTCTTCCACATATTAAAAACTTCGCTAAAACACTGAAATATATTGAGAACATATTTTCATGTCGTTCTTCATCTTTGGCAATAATAGTGTACAAATTCCCTGGCACCACTATGAAGGCTGGGAATGTTAGGAGCAGTAGACTTGCCTACTTTGCTTGGAAGCTTCTGAAAATCAGACATGAACAGTAAATGGGACCATTTCAGTATAGAAACACACAAATCTCAGGTTTTAATATATATTTTTCTTTTCCTTTTTCACAGTTAAGTATATCTAAAGGTAGGATATAATGCCAACAAGAATTAAAAGCAAAAGCTTGAGTTTGTAACCTGGAATATGGTATCACTTCAGGTATGGCTCCAGAACAATTCCAACCCACTCAAACTCCAGCTAATGTGCTGTCTCCCAGTCTCACTCATGCAGTCCTACTACCTCACCTACTAAGGAGACTACTCTTCATCTGACCCTGTAGGGATGCAGCTGAAAGTGCCAAATGGGAAAGTAAGTCCTTTTATTCTAATCAGGCAGCTTTTAGTTGGTTTACTTCCCTGAGCTGTCATACTGAAGGGTCAAAAAGCCTCCCTAAGGGAAGTTGCTTTAAGCTATCCTTCAAAGGGCATCCTAGAAAGGCAAACAAACACCATTGGAAAAACTCCTTTTAAAAAGAGACTGCATGACTAAGAACTATTAGTAATCAAAAAAGCTGGCAACAGAAAATCGCAGTAAGCTTCTGTTAGATTGTAAAGTCTAAAGTGTTTAATTTTACTCCAAGCTGTTTTGAAAATTGAGTATTATTGACAGGGGATCCCTTTCCTATACATCAGTGAGTATTTGTTCAAACTTTGAGTATTGTGATGAGCTTGTAGCTGTACTTTAAATGTCAGTGGATTCACAGACAGGAAAAGGTTATGATTCTACAGCAAAGAAGGTAGACTCCAGAGCTTAACATTTTATGGAAAACAAGTCTATTCTTATATTTCTATTTTTGTGAAGTGTTCCAATTCAAATGGGTGATTCATTTTAAAAGGAATCCATGAAAGGCTTAGTACCACAGATTAATCTTTTCATAGGTTGAATTATTCTGAATAAACTGAATATGGCCATTTTAAGAAAAACAGAGCACAAGCCAAAAGTTACAGCCCAAGGAACAATGTTACATTTTCCTAATGCTAAGTGTAGATTGACAATGAAAAACAAGTATATCTTCATGTAAAACAAGTATCTTTTCCCAGTAGAGATACATTTTATTATTACCCCAATCATTTTATATAGACCATATAGATCATTGTTAATTACAGCCCAAGTGCATGTAGCTTGACTGACTGTAAAGAAGCAATCCTGCAGAGACTTATTTTTTAAAATCACTAGTTGATTTCAAACTTTCCATTGCATTTCTCATTAGTAGCTACCCCAGTGATATAAATATGTGCCAAACTCCAGGCCCTAGCCATGCCCTCTCCTGGCTACTGCAAAAATTAAACTAGTCCTGGTGAGAACCGGGACATTATCTACCTCTTATTCTACTGTCTACATCACGCCCAAATCCTACACCTTTCAATTATACATACATACATATATATATATGTATGTTGAGTTCATTTAGTCTGTGTGTGTTCTATCCATCCTAGATGTCTTCCAGGGCAGGAGAGCTGCTGTGCTGTCAGCTGGTTGCAAGCTGCATCAGGCACTCACAACTGGTGTAACTGGAGCAGCCCATACTCATTTTCCATCATGGTTATTACATACAGTAGCAGTGTCATTCAGGAACCAATATTATACAATTCAACATTACAGGCTTTTCTTACACAGAATCAAATCCCCTTGAGGTACACATTGTGCTACTCCATCGCCTCTGCACCAGAGGCACATTACTCTTGGCAGCTGAATCCACTGCTTGTTGAGATGCTCTTCAGTAACCTAACTCTTGGGTACATGTACAAAATGTACTTTTGCAGCCAACTTCTCTACCTTGTTAGTGATATCTTACCACAATTCAGCAGCCCAGCTGGGTTTACCTCTGTGCTGCCAACTGGTCTTTTCTATTGTTCCAGCCACTCAACAAGGCATTTGCTACCATCCACAAGTCAGTGTAGGGGTGGAGTGCTGGCTGCTTCTCTCAGTGATGCCCAAAGACACCTGGATGGCTTTCAGCTCTGCAACAGGACTCAACACAGCAGCTTTCAATGTGTGATGTAGGCCTGATACAACAGGAACAGCCAGTAAAGACAGTGTGCTGCTTCTCCTCTGATGATGATAATGACAGCCTGAAATTTTCACCCTCAGGCCAATTTGTGATGATTTCCAAGATCCCTGGGGGATTGGGGTTTCCTATATGAGCTCACTGTGTGATCAGTGCAACCCACTTATTCTCCATAGCATCAGTGCCATGATGTGTTGCAGGCACTCTCCTTTCAGCACTGCGTGATTGTCTCTGGCCCTGCCTCTTCCTTCTGTCACAAGGGCCCTAATTCCTCTTCATCCCTCACTGAGTGAACTGATTCTGCCCAGGATTTCTTCTTCTGTACAGAGGTGACTGGCACTGGCATGGGTTGTTCCTCTGGTTCAGCTGCAGTTTGACTGATTCCAGCACCTGTTGGTCTGCTTTCCTTAATTTCCAAAGGAAATTCAAAATTCTCAAAAGCTGTTGTAAGGCATGAAGGAGAAAGAGGGGGTGAAAAGCTGGGGGAAATCATCCTCCCTTACTCTCCTCACAGACTGGGTACAGTTATTAATGGACTCCCAAAGGGAGCACCTGAGGTATGGGTAGGAGAACAACAGTGAATACACCCTCATTGTCCCTGATGTTATCTTATCATAAAATAGCCCACAAATGGCAGCAGAGCAATCCTGTTCCCAATCCCCACTCTGAAAAAGGGCACCATGATGGGCACATAGTGCATATACAGACTCATATACAAGGTTAGATAGCACAACCACTTGAACAGACCAAGACACTGAGTGACCAGTGACTTGATACAACATATGTTTATACGAAATTTGTTTCCAGCCTGCTCTGGGCATATCTGCCGTTATCTCAACCCTTTCCGTCTTACCCAGGCCCCAAATAAGGCTGTCCTGGCTTAGGAATGGTACTCCCCCTTTCAGTGTTCCCATTGAAACACTCCAAACCACAGGCAGCTTGATCACTGGCCCCATCCCCTTCCCCTGTGGGGTCTGGAGAGGAGAACTGGAAGCACAAAAGCTAAAGATCACAGGTTGAGATAATTTACTGGAAAGAGCAATGAAGAGTACAGTAAGAACAATACTAATGACAGAATGTAGAAGAAAATGATAAACATTTATTGCCCACCCTGCAGAACATCCCCTCCCTGAAAATATCTGACTGCTCCCACCACTACAGAGCATGACCCCAAAATGAGCCCTTCCCCCATCCCTGGAAAACGATGAGAGGTGGTACGGAATAATCTCCAGGTCTCAGCCTTCATTGCTCCTGACTACTGTAAAAAGTAATCCTATCCTGGCCAGGACACATGCACAGTCCACCAGAAATGTTTCTATTTTGTGCAAAGGCTAAAAGGCTTGATCATTGACTTCTCAGAAGAACAAATATTGCAAGACACACGTGCCCTGAAAGCTACAACATTGCTCTCTCTCACAGCTCACTGCTGCTTGTAACTAAAGCAAGAATGAAGTCAGAGGATAACAAAGCATCTTCATCTTTGTAATATTTAAATACTTCAGGCTTCAGGTTAAAAGAAAAGATAAATGAATCGGGATTGCACAGGAAAGGATTATGCACATTAGAAGCTATATAAAAACATAGCTTCCTTTACACAGAAATGACAATAAAATGCAACAGCTTCTCAGCCTGGCATCCTTGTTATCCCACAAACATGAAGCACATAAGCAGGCACAGCACGATCACCACAAACTTCACCTATCACAGATCAAACCACTGCATCCGAACTCCAAACTTTTGCTGCACCTATTTAACAGTTTACAATCTCAGTCATAAGTTTGTGGAAAAAAAATAATCTCCTTTGCCAGTTTGAAACAAACAGGGCTGAGATACAAGCACTTGTCTCGGTATTCAGAATATGCACTGAGATTTCTACATAGAACGTAGAAAAAGCCCAGAGAACACAAACTCATTTCTCTTATATTGACAGAATCAAGAAAGCAACAATTTACAACAAAAAGAAAGATGAGGATAGACAGCTGTACCAATCAAAAACAGCAGCCCTAAAACATGGCCCAAACAGACATTCTCCAACACCATCTGTATTCACGATTTGAAACTCTTCTCAAAAGCACGAGCAAAATGGGATTCTCTGCCATCTTGTGTACACACGGTAAAGCAATGTGAATTATTTCATACTTTACACCACTGTTCAGGTGTTTGCTCAATCACCTGAGGAAGGAAGTGACTGCATTATCTAAGTTCATCCATCTATTCTGATATAAATAAGCCATGTTGTCCTGAAGACTCCAGAGGAAATTACAAGACAGAAGTCCAGCTTTATCTCTAGATAAACCATTAAACACTTTCTCACTTGCTACCTGAAATTATGGTTTGGGACTAATGGATAAATTGGCAATGATATCAAAGCTAAAAATATATTTAATGTGCTAATTAATGGCTTCTAACCTTTCCTACAAATTTTACCAATTTTAATTACCTTTTTAGTGGGGGTTTTTCTGATATTCAGGAGAACTGACAATATACATGACTGAAAAAAATGGTTTCACCTTCTGCAATACTGAAAATGTGAAATAACAGAGACCATGTGTCAATGATTTTTTCATCAAAGATGCTAAAAGCCAATTACTATTGAGCTTTTTTACTCAAATACTTGAGCTGAAAACAAGTTAAATATTTCAGTTCAGAACACAAAGAAGTGATCTGACAGACCTCACCAAGAAGTAGCAGACAGCATCATAGTGAGGCACACGCAATTGTGTCATATAAAACCGAATTTCTCAACCCTCTTTTAACTATTTTCTTGCACGCCAAAATTTGCACAACATAGCAGTGAACCTTTTCTCTTAACCTCCTATCAGCAAACATAACCTTTCAAGTCAGAGATGATGGAGCAGGTTTTCTAATCTTTACTCCATACAGAGTTTACCATTTTAAACAGAATTCTATTGCTAGCTAAGGGAGTAAGAAGTTTTCAAATTATTTTAACTCTGATACAAAAGGCAGGAAAGTGTCCATTAAATTAAAAACTCTGCTAATTATTTATGCCCCAGATTAGCTATTTGAAAAAAATTTCTTCACAGAAAAGATTGTAAAGGTTGTAACAGACTGCTCAGGGAAGTGGTGAAGTCACCATTCCTGGAAGTGTTCAAAAAACATGTGGACATGGCAACTGAAGAAAGGATTTAATGGTCATGGTGGTGCTGGGCTGACAGTTGGACTTGATGATCTTATGGGTCTTTTCCAACTTTCAACACCTCTATGATTTTATGTGTTCTTTTAGAAAACAACATCTAAGAAACTAAAAGCATTATCGAAACAAAAGAAAATGCTTCTATATACAATCTTATAATTTTAACTTTTATTTGCTACACATCACAGGGAAAAGTAAAGATTGAAAACAAATTATTTTAAATAAACAGGTTGCCAAGAATCATCTTAATTTCACATTTACAACTTCAACAGACTACTTAAGAAAACTGTGCAAAGGTAACTACACCTGTAACATCAGAAACAAACTTTCATGTCCAATCGGTGCCAAAATAATTGCAGCCAGTTCAGCTGCAAGGGTACAAAGGACATCATCACTAAACTTGCCATAACAAATGAGAGCTTGGAGAGATGACCAGATGATTGGATATAAAGGCTACTACAAACCACTGTTTCTAGAACCAGTTCTTTGTAAAGAAGGGCAGAGGAAACACACAGATGATTTTTCTTGAGGTACTAATTCTAGAGTTTTTAGATTTTTAGTATTTCTGTTTGCAATCCTGCCTAAAGAGCAGAGATGCTGTATTTAACCACCCAATTGTGACCAGGTATTTCAAGGGAAAAATACATCTTATTTAATACTTTGTAACTCATGTTGTCTTTAACTTCTGACATACAGAAAGAGGCATACTGGCTTTTTGTTATGAATATTTGCTGACCTCTGTCTTTCATAACTATGAATAACATAGGAGTTATGAAATACAGAGGTTTTCTATTAAGTTAGAATAGTTTGAACAAAAAAAACCCTCATCTTCTCCGCAAAATAAAATTCTCTCTCACAATCCCTTTTCAACCTTATGGAGTGCTCACTCTGATCATTTAAAAAACTGCTCCTTTCTCACATCTTCCAGGAGTTATGTAGTATTCCAATCATTACAGAATCACAGAACGGCTGAGGTTGGAAGTGATTTCGGAAGGTCTTCTGGTCCCTCAGCTCCAGCAGGGTCACCTACAGCCAGTTGCTCATAAGCATGTCCAGATGACTCGAGTATTTCCAAGGATAGGGACTCCACAGTCTCTCTGAGTAAATTGTCTCAGTGCTCAGTGACCTTCACAGTAAAAACTGTTTCATGATGCTCAGAGGGAACCTCCTATGTCTCAGTTTGTGCCCACTTGTTTGCTCCTGTCAGTAGATGTAGGCTAAAATACATTAAATTCTATCAGAATACAAGAAAATGCTTTTTCTGTGAGGGTTATCAACACAGGAGCAGGTTGCCTGGAGAGACTGCAGAGATTCTATCCCTGAAGATACATAAATGCCAAATGGACACAGCCCTGAGCAACCTGGTCTACCTGATCCTGCATGAGCAGGGGAGTTGGACTAGGCAATTTCGGTCAGTCTTTTGCAGCCTAAAGGACTCTGTGATTTCATATCAGCTGCTGTTAAATGTATACAGTACTTTCACTAGAGGTTTTTTAACAATTTAGCAAACTGTACATTTGACCAAGCCAGCCAAAGGTGAGAATATGAACATTCCAGCAAATCAAAAGAGAACACTGATGGAAAACATTTGCCCATCCTGCTCTTACCAAAAATGAAATAGCTACAAGATTTTTTGCTAAAGCCCCATCCCATATCAGTTTCATAGAAGGATGCCAAACGATTTTAAACTTACTCTTCAATATGAGATGGTCAAGAAATCTGAAACTTCTCCTTTCAAATTTTAAAGTTAGTTCAGGTAACATTCTAGGACTTATACCATTATCTACAACAATAAATAATGTAAGTTTGATTCCTCAGGAAAGGCCAAAAGCTTTACTTTCTAGCTCTTCATTACAACCTAGAATCCCTACAATGAGGATTCTGAATTTTTGACATAATGAGCAATAGTGTCAATAACTAAAAAAATCAAGTCACAAAGCAAACAGAATTACAGGATTAATATTCTCAAGTGGTTCAGTATCAAGACTCAAAGAAAATTTCGTAACTCTGATAATAATTTTGGTGTCCCATACAAATGAACACCGTGTCTGCAAACTGAATTACTGAAGCTCTTGCATAACTGATGAATAAAGGAACACACAGTGTCTCTCTTGATCACAGTTCAAATCCAAGGCCTTTTCCCGCCATAAAGTACTTTAAAGAAAATTTTTGAATCTTCCACAAAACAATACAAAGATATATTAGCACAAGAAATTCTAAAGAAGACTAGTGTAAGCCTCAAAATTATTGTCAAAATACTCCCCCAAAAATAAGGCACCATACCAAAAGTTACCATTAGGAAATTACCAGGTAAAACCTGACAGTAAAATAGGTTATACTTAAGAGCAACAGAAAACACTGTATCTGCAGAGTCTTTAAAGATAGCACTTACTGCTTTGACTCATGGTGACAAACCTCCAGCGTTGGATCGTTATAGATGAAAGCTGCTTCTAAATCATTGACTCTCACTCTGTAAATCCGGCACTGTTTACTGTTCAGTTTGATTCTGTTCAGGTTTGCAACTGTGGGAAATATTGTCAGTTCCACATAACCCTATGGAAACACAAAGCAAAATCTTCTGTAAAATCTCCATCAACTCAAAAACTAGAGAGATATAAAAAATTATTACTAATAAAATTAAGTAGAAATCATGTGTATAAAGACAGTATTTTCATATTTAAAAAGGAAAATTATTTGCCCTTTAGATTTTCTACATTTCCTTTCACGTCATTTAACAGGTGAATTTTCACGGTTGTGAAATGAAACAGAACAAACAACAAAAAAATTCAACGTGACTGATAATCATGCTTGTTTTACTGGAAAACAGTAAAATCTCTCTTGGCTAGATTTCATATTATTAGCATCACTATGTTGCATGTTTTTGTATCTGAACTTGAGACAAGGATTGTGAAAACCTAAGCAGAATTCATTGAAGCAGATATGCAAATTGACAAAGACTCTTGAGACTTTGGGCTTGAAATGATGGAAGTCTCTTTAAAGACAAGTGAACTCACAAACAAGGTAGAAAACTCTGTAAGCCTAGCCCTAAGATCAGCTAACACTGTGTGGGCATGAATTTCAACTTCCAATTGCTCTGCAATACTTACAATGCAGCAAATTGTAAATATTTCATTTAGAAATCTTTTTCTAAAGGTGTTCACAATTAGAAGGTGTTTTATTTGTCACATCTCAAGGAATGACAATTATGAGAAGCGTCTGATTACAAAGTACAACATATGAAGTAGCTGAACAGCATAATTAGCTTGTGAGTACAATTTTTTTCCTTTAAAAGCACAAAGAAAACCCAGACAATTTATACTTCACACTTTATTAAAAAATACTTACTACAACAGACTTTCTCTGAAAATTTATGTTGTTGATACAAACTACCTGATGAGTTGTGCTGAAAGAAAAAAAAATAAAATAAATAAGGTTTTGCACACATGCCAGCATTTAAAATAATACATTAACGCACTTTAACAGAAAGCCATACAGGACATATGTACATATAGATAAATACTGCAAACAGAATATGCTTATATAAAAATCACTAATGATTGTCTCAATCTCTTATAAGGTCTAAACCAAATAATGAATAGAAGTTGTCCATAATATCAGAAAGGCCCCCTCAAAATCAAACATAGTATCATACCGCTATGAACATTACTATAAACAGTAAGATAACAACACAATTTTTGAACATCACTTATCTACATGTAAAAATAAAGAATTACTAATGGCAGTGTCAAGGTCTAACACAGTAGTGATGAGCAGTAGCAGCAATGGTTGAGCCATAACACTTGCAATCAGAAACCTGAGGCAAGTTTACCTGGACAGTTGGCACTCGTACAGAATGTATATATGCAGGTATTGCACATGAAAAGATACAATATGTGCTTTTACAATTAGCATGCCATAAGAATTTATTATTTAAAATAATGGTAATATATTAATCAAGATGGGTATTTTATACTTGTCAAATACATTTGCTTAAATTTTGAATGACGTATTAGAACTCCTGGTAAAGAAAACTCTGATTTTGAAGGTGAGAGATAAAATAATTCCAACTTTTTTAAAACCCTGTAAGTAATTGTCATATATTTTCCTGTAATAGGTGACATCTTCACAGTAGAGCATTTCATGACTCAAGATAAAACCTTGAAATAATTCAACTTCCGTGGCACATCACACTTTATCTGCATGGAACCTGTCCATTAAGAAGTGATATTGCTCCAGACAAGATAAAAACTGATAAAAATTCCTACACAAGAATTACACCTAAAAATGGACCCAGACATTACTTACATTTAATTAATACAGGAAGACTGACTCTACTTAGAAATACATTTGTGCAATAGATTAATAAATGAATCAAGGAGGTATAATGAGAAATCTATAAAAATGCACTGAAATCCACTACAACTGCTTTGTAGATTGGTCACAACCCAAACAGTGAATGTGTAAAAATGACAATTTGCTTAACAAAGCTGCTTGCTGCAAATATAAGCATTTTTTTTATACATAAAACGCCCTAAGTCAAAAGGGCTTTTTGACACAGCAGTAAATGTGGAACATCGTGGTATAGTCTTTAGTACTGACACTTTAGTACTGGTTTTTACTGTGGAGAAATGTCCCAGGTTTGAAGAACATAATGTTAACACCTTCGTGAGATTGAATGGCTGACAGACTCGCTGCCCATGAGTAAGTCCATTTACACATTAAAACAAACATCTGCAACACGCATTTTCTGAATGCAAGCCACACAAGCAACAGCTCCGACCTTCTAAAGTAAAACATTACTAATCAGCCTGTGGCCTGATTCAGTGTGCATTGGTTCCAAGTACAGCAATTTAAGAAAAAATGGATACTTATAATTTATAGGGTCTTGGGCTTTCAAATCCTTTGTCTCCTTTCTTCTTATTCATCCTGAACCGCAGCACAAAACACACACACGACCGTCAGACTGGCATCAACATCATCCTCGCTCAGTGGGTCCTTCGATTTTTCCCCGTGTCACGTCGTATTTGATCACTCATCTCCTCAGTGAATGTGTGATCCCCAGCAGTCAGGAATCCTCAGCTCGAGTGAGCACCATCGTTACAGCACCAGCAGCAAGCAGTGTTTGTACATAACCTTCTCTGAGTGCACACGCAGCCCCTCTGTCCGCTGCGGTTTCGGTACCAGTCCAGAGGCGCTTCCTCTCCACAGAGCTACGGAAAACAAGCGGCTCGGCGGGAGCGACGGAATCAGGAGGGCCGCGGCCAGGACGGCCGGGCAGGCACCGGGATGCCCGCTCCCGGGAGCGCCGGCTGGG
>JAHLSL010000011.1:11847496-11860667 GCA_025920805.1 Petroica traversi | reverse complement strand
GGTGCTTGTGCTGATGGTGTCCATAGACATGACCTTACAAAGAACCACTTTTATGAATCAAGACTGGTGTAGTCTCAATGGGGAATGATTTGTTCATGATCTCTGTGCTATTCAAAATGCGAACACTCCAATGAAACTTTAAGAATGGCCACTAATGGGCAGATGACTAAAAATTCCATTTTGCTCTTCAAATCAATTCAATTAACTGAATTATTATCAAGGAGGCTTTAAATTTTCATTTTAGACTTAAGGATAAGAGTAAGTGTATTCAAGAAGTAGCTTGGCTTCTGGCTTAACTAGATACAAAAGGAAAAAGAAGTTGGGCAAAGGAAAGTTGGTAAAGAAGATTAGCAAAGGAAGGTGAGCTGAGTATCATTCCTTAGAGGCCACATGTGCCCTCACACTCTCTGTAGTTGAGCAGCAAACAGAAGTTGTTCAGATAGCTCAGCTGCTTAAACTCAAGTACAGTGATGGTTGGCAACTCTTCCCCAGAAGGCAGCAGCCAGTAACATTCACTGTTACCACACTCAGTATCCTCAGTTCTTCAAAGAATACTCGTTATGAGATGGGTCTTCTAGAATTATAAACTTTAACACCATTCAGCATTGAGGAGCGAGCATATTTTGTCAGAAGAGCACCAACGGTCTGCTTCTCTGCACACAAGTCCCTAAAGAGGAAATAAAGTACATGGCATTGCCATTAACAGATATTCTCACACAAAATGAATCTGTAAAATATCTGTAACTACAGCAATAAACTGGATTAGGATATTAGGAAAAAACCCAAACTACTGTAACTGTCGCATAATGCTTTAAATTACCTAAAGTTTAGAACATATACTGACATTTAAGCAATAGGCAAAACTACTTCAGAAACAAGAATTTGGGGGTTTAGGGGGAGTTTTTATTATTATTGTTCTGTAACAGAGTTTTCAGTCTAGGAAAACAGTTACATACAGTAAATTTAGAGCCACTCATAAAGGATTGATGCAGTTACTTCTGGGATACCATCATTATTGCTCACATCTATCACAGCTGGGCATTCCAGACAGTGCAGTACTGCAAGTCTTAACCACCAAAGGAACAAAGGATGCAGTACAGGAAGCACTATTTCTCTATAATTCTAGTATTGTAAATATACAGACTCGTTGTAAATGTCAGGACGTTTACCCTTTGAATTATCTGCCTTAATCAAAAGAGAGTTATCACTCATTTAAATACACTAGGATTAGCTTTTTTTACACACTTTTAAGTCAAAAAAGAGAGTTACAGATATTCTATTAATATAGAATCCATATTCTTTTAAAATGCAAAGTATAGTAGATGAGGCAGTGATAGCTCATCAGAAGTCAGCTATGCAAAAAGGAAAGAATAAAATACTAATTATATTTTAATAAAAATAAACACATCCTTACTGTATATAAGGGGTAATATCCACTTCTGTCCACTTTTCCCGTATGCCAAATAAGCTGTTGAATCTTTCCTGATTGTCTTCAGGTAAGTCTTCTACTTTTAGCAGAAAAATGGTCTCTGGTCTTGAACTTTTATCCACAAGAGCCAAGCCCTGTAGATCAGCATCAGAAAGAAAATGTTAAGTACAGACAAAACAATTAAACTTCCTTCTTTCTTACAATATTCCATACAAGTTCCTCTTTGCAGATCCAAAGCCTTCCAGAACTGCACTACCAGAGTCAAAGTGAAGGAGTTAAGATAAAGGTCCTGTTTTACAGGCAGTATTTATAATTTTCTTCTTGACAAGAAGAGAGAATCCATTGGGTTCCAACATCCCTCTGCCTACTTCGAGCAAAAGTATTCCTGTAGTGTTTGCTACTCTACTGGCTGTCACTACAATCTGTTCAACAACAGCTTCAGCTTCTGTTCCAGTTACATTTACAAGTAGTAACTGTGTAACTGCAACCTTTCTTCTAACAGTGAAAGGTGCCTGAGTTAGAAACCTGAATTATCATGATTCCAGACTACTGGTGCTCATAGAGGATGTCATAAAGCATACTTGAACTCAAAAGCTGACAGAAACAACACAATAACCAGTAATGGATAAAATCTCTATACGACACAAATCAGTTACAGCCTACTCACAAAAGAATCAATACCTCTCTATGTGTTTACCTGAAGCTGTTCAAGCCTTGTTGTCATCCCCTCAGGGACACTCTGTTGCCAGACTTCTTCAAACTCTGATAGATTGAATTTAACTGCATTCTGCAAAAGCATTTGTGCTATAGCTCTGCATATTTTATCTTCACGCATTTCAAAGAAAACCTCCCCTGTTGAGAAGCAAGAGCTAGGTTATCTTGGGTTCTTGCCTTTTGATACAAGAACAGCCTTTTATTTCCATTCTGTTCTACAATCTTCAATATATCAAGTACCCTCTTTTTTTCTTTTCCAAGGGAAGTAATCTGACTTGTATTAATTTGGATTCTCATTTTCAAGAACCAATTATGCAGAATACAGCAGCACGGTCCCAACTACTATCAATGTAGTATGTAATACTACAATATGTAATATTGTAGTATTTACCGTCCATCTTTAATGTATGTATTTGCCCTCTATTTTTTCCCCTTTCATAGTGTACTGTTTCTCCTACTGCTTTCATTCCTGTTTCTGAATGGCTTGTATTAAAGCATTTGCTTAAACAATTTACAAAACTTTCACTTCTTTAGTCACCCATATAAGTTACGAAGGGACGAGACTTCATTTTCTCTCACACAGACTTGCAAAAATTCTCTGAACAAAATCAGGTATAAACACTTCCATCTATAGTTTCAGCCACCTGTCTGTAATTTAGACTTGTTCCTTGAGCAAACCACCTAAATATATCGAGACAAGAGTCTGTTGTCACTCCAATTACTTTCTTATGTTCTTTAAGTTTGTGTTCAACTGCAGCTGAAGGTGAGATGAAAGCAACTGTGGGGAAGAATTCAGGCTGAGATTAAGGCAGTGCAAAATTATATCTGTGGGTGAGAGGGACAACAGAAATCTAATCAATACAACCAGCAGATTGTGTGGCACAGTTCAAGAGATCAAAGGCAGATACCTACTTCAGGCAAGCTGAATTCACGCCATTGACTACTCACAACAGCACAATTAATTGCTTAAATATCTGAGACCTTCTAGGGTATCCAAAGAGAGATATTGTCTAAATTGTACTAGTGATCTCTCTTTAGTCACGAGATTATGGCTTGTAGACACCTAATAAATCACTTCCAGTACCTCTGTTCACAATTGTCTTGTACAGTTTAATTGTCTAGTGTCTTGTACAGTTCAATAGCCTTTTTTTGCTATGAAACTACCTTTAACTATCATACTAATTTTTTAGCCCAATTTTCTCCTTCCTTATACTGGTAGTACAGCAAACTCATTTGCTTGGGCCAATCCTCACAAAATCTATGCTTCCTCAATAACTTTTACGCAAAGTTAAAACTTACCATCATCAACATATTTCCTGCCATAGCTTAAAAGAATGTGTTCTATCATCTCTCTGGGGAAAAAAAAATCAGAAATCAAGTTCTGAAACTGTTCATTAGGACGCTACTGAAACAGTTACAAAAAAGAAGACTAAGAAACAGGTATCGAGAAAAAAATTCTAAGAGGATAGATGGAAAGACTCATTTTTGTGGGTAAAATGAAGAAACTGGTAAAAAATAGAAGTAAAAGAGAGAACAAAAGAGGACAAATAACAGATGGGAGCTGATTTAGTCTATCAACCTCAAAGGTCTCTTCCACTTTGTAGTTACAACTAGCAAAGACTAAAATGCGTAAGGAAAATAAGGGATAGATACTCTTGCAATATCACTTTTTCCACTGAGAAAGAATTGTATCAGAAACAGTGTTGTCAGCAGGACCAGGGCAGGGATTGTCCCCCTTTACTCTGCACTGGTGAGGGTGCATCTCAAATCCTGTGTCCAGTTCTGGGCCCCTCACTTAAGAAAGACATTGAGGGGCTGGAGTGTGTCCTGAGAAGGGCAACAGAGCTGGGGGAGGGTCTGCCTGGAGCACAAGTCAGAAGAGGAGAAGCTGAGAGAAAAGGAGGCCCAGGGGAGACCTTACACTCCCTACAGCTCCCTGAAAGTAGCCAGGCAGGGGTCAGCACTCTACTCTCAGCAACAAGGGACAGGATGAGAGGAAATGGCCACAAATTTAGATGGGATATAAGAAAAATTTCTTCATGGAAAGCATTGTCAAGCACTGGAACTGGCTGCCCAGTGAAGTGCTGGAGAAACCCTCCCTGGAGGTGTTTAAAAGACATGGAGATGTGCTACTCAGGGACATGGTTCAGTACTGGACTTGGCAGTGCTGGGTTAATGGTTGGACCCAATGATATTAATGTTTTTTAGCAGTCTGATTGATCCTATGATGCAAGTCAAAAATTTGGCAATTAATTAACCTTTACTGAATAGGCCCTTTTCTGAAACTCTATAATAGAATTATAGTCTTACGGCAGACACTAAAGCAAGATGTCTTTTTGAGCTAAAAGCCAAAGAAATGGAAAATACTACATATTGTAAATGTAAGACTTTCTTTGACTGATAATTTTGAATTACACCAGAAAACATGCCCCCATCTCAGCTAGTAAGCAACAGGTAAACCAAACATTTTTGCCTAGCTATAGCTTCAGAACAGGTATTTTGAGATGCTCAGCAATTTACAACTTAAGCACATGCTGCTTCTATCATTTCCAACTCAGCAGTAATGTTCCTATTACAAATCAATGGAAATACTAACAATAAACACTGAAATCAGTTTACTAACCTATCTTTCGAAAAATTCTCTTTTATACTTTTAGAAGCAAAGAAAATGTATCATTTACACCATGGTAACTAGAATTTAGATGTGTAAGACTGGAATTCTAATAAACAGTTAAAAAGTGCTGTAATTAGTGATAGTTAATAATGAATGTAGGCAATTTTAAGTACTAAAAATAATTGCTTACCTGGGTTCTAGAGATCCAAGTTCCTCAAGGCAGGCACACAGAGGAACCTTACTCAGAGGCCAGGACTCTGAGTCTATTAGCTGAGTTACGTGATTCAAGAGTTTCATCTCATAGTCAAAGTCGAGAATTCTCCAATATCCTGCCAAACAGAGCAAAATACTGTTAGAAGAAAAACATTAACACCTTAATTCTGTTGCCATTAAGATATATTACAGGAGTCTGGAGATTCAGGTCACACCTTTACAACATGCAGCAGCATTGTGTCTTTTTCAAGATTAACAGCTGAGAAGAGGAACTAAATAGTAAGAGCAAAAGCAAAGGAAAATGAAAATTAATTATCTCAACTGTTTGTAATTCTTTAGTAGATTGACTGCCACAGATACAAAGACACTACACGTATCGTTCCAAGATGAATCACATGTGGAGAAACTAATAATTAATTCAGGAACAACTTAATGAACAGAACTGGCTGCATTGGCCCTACAAAGCAACAGGTCAGGTCCAGAGAAATTCACACAAATCCAGATGACTCTAGGACTGCCATCACCTTGTGTCCCAGTGAGGGTTTGGACATGGCCAAGTAAAGGATTAAGACCTGTCCTTAGGTGAGGCGCTTGCTCAAGCCTTGCCTCATGTGGTGGGAAGACACTGAGATAAACCCAGTCCAGGAGGAAGAAAGGACTATGAAAAGGATGGGGTTACCTAAGAATCAGCTATTTTTAATTCTAGAACTTCTGAAAGCTGTATCCAATCATTCATGAAGAAGGTGACCAGCTAAAAAATATTCATGCTGAGGGTGGGTTACTCTGATGCCAATGTTTGTAGGAGCAAAGCAGGAATTATCCTGAAAAGAGAGAGACTGGCAGTGCCTGCTCAGCTCTGTCCTTCTGATCAGATTCATAGCATCAGAGGACATGGATCTATGGAAACAAATCTTACAACTTCAAAGTAACTTGCACCTTGAAGGATGAGGAATATGGAATGGGCCTTGGAAAAAAGAGATGTATCTTGGGGAAAATGGCAGGGCTATTTCCTCACAGGTAATAATATTTGATACAAATACCTTCAATTTTGCAGGCATCTATAACCTGCAATTGGTGGAGTATTTCTTCTTCACTTGCTTGAATCAGACTTAACAAATCTTCTGTTGTATACTGCAATAAGGGGAAAAAAAGTAAATAAAAGAGGTTATTCTTACTCCCTCTTTGCTTTAGCAACCATGATAAATGCATTATAAGCTAAATGCATTATAAGCTATTAATAAGGTAGATGTTTTTTCCCCCCAGGCTCTGAATTTTCTAAGGTTTGCCACACTGAAACTTTTCCTGTAACTTAAAACGTTTTCTCAAAGGGTTATTCAACATAAAACCCAGACTAACTATGGGAAAGTCTTTGTACCAGGCATAAGCACTACATCTGTATTCCCAGAATGTCAAACCAGCACAAGCAGATATTGTAAGTAAAGTGTCCCAGCAAGAATGAAAAGTGAATGTGTTCTGGCTTTCCTGAAATAATGTATTTTAATCTGTGAGATTCAAAGAGAAGGCAAAGCAAAAACCACTTATCACTTTTGGATAGAAGTCAGAACCTGCACTGAGGGAAAGCCTCCTCCAGCATGACCTCAGCAGTGAAACGTTGTGTTTTGGTGTCTGCTCATCAATTGGCACACAGACAGCACAGACCCAGCCGTAACACAAACGCCTCCCTGCAGAACAGTTCCATGCTGAGATGGGAAGATGCTGTGGCATACTGTGGTAAACACGTGGGTGGAACACAAAGTATCACAAGGAGTGAAGTAAATGGAAGAAATACCAGACTTCAAACCACAGGAAACAGGGCATCAATTTCTTTATTCTCATTACAGCCTATTTAGTCAACTAATATTAAAGTTCTCTTGATTATAGCTTAGGAATATTTCCTATCAGAAAGAAAACCACTAGATAAAGTATTGGACTGAGATCTATCAGACTATGGGAACACAAATGCAACAAAGCAATACAAAGTTTGGAACATCCACTTGTTACAAAACCATTTAATAAACACAGAAAGGCCTCCACTTCCTGCTATGCTATTCCTATCAGAGTGTGTTGAAATATTATCATGCCAAGCTCCCATCAGGATGTCAATCAGGGATGACCCTATTATACAGTACTTAAAAAAAACACTGCTAGCAACTGAGAGCAAAAATATCCCCAAACAGTATGTGTGTTTGAAAGTTCAATGCTGCCATTCAGATGCCTTGCACAGAAATCCTTGGTATATGTTTCTACTTTAAGGCCAGCCTAGCAATCCCATCAGCTTTTTAAATACATCACTGCTCTCAGCTCTGATGCTTTTAACAGCTGCACTGCCCTTGCAAACATAAAATGGAATGGGTTGACTTGCACCATGTCCACACCAGCAACTTCCAGATAATGTATTTAATATGTTTCTTATCCTTATTCTTATCAGATGTCTATGATCATCTGAGTTTGCCCTGTCATTTCACTGTAAAATTCAGTATTAGCCTATTTATAAGCTTTCCTCTAGTTTGCTAAATCACAACACTATGCAACAGGTTCCCTAGAGTGCCACAGATCGTTATGGCTCTTTTGCCAGGGTTCTCTGTGTACGATACAGTCCTGAGAAGCTTACAGTAAACAACCAAAAGAAAGTAATTTGTTTTCAAACAGAGTAAAGGTGGCCTATTAGTTCCCACCAAATGATAAATGCTAAGTGCAAGCAAGCGGAAATCATTGCTACACATAGATTGTTTGGAATTTCAGTGAGAATTAGTCTCACAGGAAAGAGCTTTCCCCAGGAGAGCTTTCAGACTCATTCAGGAATCTGAAATGATTCAAGGTAAAGACTTGTTAACATTTATCAGATACATGTAGTTTTTCTCCAGTTAGCTCATTGAGGAAATACATTCTCCTTCAACAATAAATTATGATCATCCTCAAAACAGGGATTAATGTTTGGGAGACACTGACATAATAATCAATATCATGGATAAATATTATTTCATATTATTTTTTTTTTGTGTTGCAAGCCTTTGACAATGCTTATAATTTTTGGACAATTTAAGCCATTTAACCTTTGCCACCCCTTATTTTGCTGTCCTTCTATGCCTAGATCAGAGCAGGCAGGCAAATCTGGGGGCAAGATTCTGTAACTAATCAGAAATAAGACTGTTAATTGTCCAAGAAGAGAGAAGCATCATGTTTCTGCAATGGTGAAAAATAACACCTGTGTTTGCACATCCAAGCACACACTGATGGTTTGTTGGTGTCAGCTTTCATCAAGCCTCAGCATAAAATACTTGGGAGCAACAATTATTGTTTTTAAAGTCAAAAGGAAAACCAACCAAACTAAAAAAACCCCAGAATTTTTATCAGCTTTTTATCTGAGATCATATGCTGCACAGTCCAGGTCTCTCCTTTATTCTTTAGGTCCCAAATTACATTTCCTGGAAACATGGCAGGACAGCAGGACAGGGTTTTATTTGTGTTTTTCCTTTTTGTAGTGTCAGTCTTATTCCATACCTTATGTTATTCCTGTTACTCTCTTCAGCTCCCTTCTTCTCCCTATCATCACCAGTTACTGACTGGCAAGCAACTTGTACATGGGTGTGCTCTGACCTCATACATGACAGACCACAAGAAGAACAAAAGGGCTGCATTATACCTTAGTAGTCCTGTAACTCTCAAGGAATTTAGAAAAAATTCTGCAGGTTGTCCTCCAAGAAACTTCCCATCGGAAAAGGGAAATGCCCAGTCTCCTTCCATGTCCTTAATTTTCCTCTTTTGGCCAAAAAAAGGTTGCTTTCCTGTACTCACTGGAAGTGCTAACAACAATCAACTTATTTAGAACTTAAGGGTTAAAAAATCAACTCAAAGAAGCACTGTGAGGAAAGGGATTTTTCCACTTAAGAATGTATTTTCACTTTAATTTGCTCATTACCAATTACAAGAAAGTTGATTTACCCTTGAAAATGTTGACGTCTGATCTTTCGTACTATCAGGCCCTTCATATGGATCTTCCATTAAAAGCTTCCTCAGCTTCTTCAGTTTTGGTCGACATCTCCTTAATTCCCAATAGTTCTTGGAGAAACCAGCAATCTACCAGAGAAAGCAGCAACTCTTTTAACATTTTAATGTAGCATCTGGATTCAAAGCTACTTACCAAAAATTATCAGCAAGCAGTGTTAATCCAGTCATTGAATACAAGAAACTATTAATAGGGTAATTACTTTAAAGACAAAACAATCACTGCAATGTTTTCAATAAAAAATTTACTATGAACGATTAAATATATAATAAAAATCCACTGTTGATTGATAAAAAATATGTTCACAGTGCATAAGACAAAGGTAACAACTCAAGTGTGCATGCAAATGATAGGAAATCACCACAGGATACATTTCTGCACAATTCCTCTCAGAACTGCTTTTTGTCTTAACAGTAAATTATATTACTGCCATAAAAGCCCTCCTGCATTAATTAATCTGTGTCTACTGCTCCATTTCTTCCCAAGCTTGGGATCTACTTCATGGCTTTTTAAGACCTTATTGAATCATCACAGCCCTAAGTTCTGCAAAGCAGACATGAACAAGGACACAACTGACAGGACATCTCTGTTCTTTGCCCTGAGTCAACACACAAATGAACAGTGTGCAACAGGAAGCTCGGCTGTGCTTGATTCAAGAAGACTGACTTACCAAAGCTTTCCTTTCACAGTAGTCCTGAGGTGTTTCAGAGGGTACAGCTTGGACTTTCTGTAAGACTCTTTGAAGAGACAGACTATTGGAAGCCTTTCAGCATCATTTCTGCCATTTACCCAACTGACAGAAATGGGAACAGAATGGCAGAGGCAGAACAGGCTCCAGTTTAGTGACTCCTGACCCAACCACTTATCCCACATTAAAAATGTTTCCACGAAAAAGCCTCTAGGCAGTATTTTAAAATACCCTAGGTGTTTTACCAGAGTACTTAGGGTATTTTAGAAGACTTAAATAAAAAAAACCCCAAAATAACTAAAACTTTAAAACAATGTTCCATTTAAATCAACTATAAGCAAAACCACTTATATGTAGAAGAAATCATATACAAATTCTAATACACAGAAATCCCTCAATTTTAATCTAACTATATAGCTGGCTTGGCAAAAAATTCAGATAAACACCAATTTCCTGATAAACTTCCAAACTTCATAACGATTAGCATTTACTTAAGTGTTAGGCTTTTTTCTTGCCAAGCTATTTTCTGATCCATTTGGTAATAAGAAGATACTCTGCATAGAAAAGAAATAATTCTAATTAATATTCAAAAGCTCATAACCTGAGCTGAGCTGTGTGAGGTGAATAAAATGGCAGACGCTTTGGCTATGAGTATCAGCAAGTTGTACAAAGATCAGCACCAAGACTGCAAGTGAAGGGCAGTGAAGTCGCAAAGTACTGAGTACACATAGTATCTTTTGCTATGCTTCACAATTTGCAGTGTCAATGAATCATCTAACATTTTTTATTAGTTCTAACTTTTTAAATAGTTCCTAAGCAAATCACATGTTTGTAATGTCTAACTTCAGAGGAATAGTGAAATTATTAAATGTAGCAAAAAAAAGTACACAGAAGAATATTACTATTAAATGTAGCAAAAAAAAAAGTATATAGAAGAATATTACTTTCTCATTAATCTACTTCAGCTTGAATAAACTTTCTACATTACCTCATTAGACCTCATGGAAGAATGGATGTTGAAGTAGGATTATTTCTCAATGACACCGTTACGTCGATAACAGCAAATAATTAACTAATAATATTTGCCTAGCTATTTTTAATAGAATTTTATTACCTATGCTTCAGAATGGCAGAGAACAATGAATTATTAAACTGAGAACTCTGAAATCATTCACTCCGACAAATGTTTTGATCCGCTAATTGAAAGAGCTACCTTTGAATACATTTCTACATTTTAAAAACAGTATTCAGGCATGACATGGTAAAACCCACCTTCTGGAGAAAGCACTCCTAAAACTCAACCTGTAAACAGCTTATTTTAAAAACTGAGAATTATATTTTCTTTGCAAGCTCTTAATACCTACCACAAGTAATTACTATGCACTGAAAATAAATCGAAGTTTTAACTTCTTGGAAACAATAATAATCATACATTATGGAGAAAGTTCAGCTGCCTGAAGAAGAGCCCTAAAGCCACCTTAAGGCATAACAATGGCCCTGTGTAAAAAGCAAATTTACAATTTACAAATTACATTTACAAATACATCCTCCTGGAACTAGTCAATACATAAGCTACAGAGACTCATCTTTTCTCCATTGGCAGCCTGCAATGGCAGCTAAGCAATATTGCAGGGCATTTAAAATGGCATTAGGAGCCTATGTTTAGGCAACTGAATCCCAGCTGAGTTTCACATAGGCACCTTAGACAGAATCCAAGAAATTACAGAGAATAAGAAAACAAAGAATGAAAGCAAATAAGCCAAAGAACCCTAAAGACATACCTGTGAATGAATAATATTACAAGATGTTGGATCTGCATTCAGCTCCTCTGGAGTTTTGCAGCTGGGGACAAACAGCAGCATATTTGAGGTATCTGCTATTTTCATGTCGTAGGTTTTATCCTTGCTGCACAACACGGCATGTTCATCCTTTTCACCACGGATTACCAGGCTGGGAAAAAAAACCAGCACAGAAAAAAGGATGTATTTTTACCTCTGTTTCAGGATGAACTTACTAGACTTGTCTGATATTTTCTCACATTTATAAATTTGTAAAGAAATTATAAACTGCAGTTCTGTTTGGTAGCAGCAGTCACAGTTCACCAAAATATAAAGATGCAAATGTCAATTAATCTGACTGACTAGGCTTTTCCTTCTCATTTTAATGTGGGAAAACTCAAAAGACCAGCATTCAAAGTTTTCAAAAAGATCACAGCTGAACACCTGTAGTCATACACCGATTCACCTAACCCCCCTAAAACTCTGATTAAGTGATGCTTAATGCAAGAACGAGTTACTAATCTTAGAAATCAGATTACAACTACAGTTGTTCTTTAATGTGGACTGAAACTGGCCCACTGTGAAACAATAAAGTAAACAGAAATTGTGTCTATTGTGCAGAGCCCTTCAGACAATTAGTATCTATTTACTTGTAGGAAAGAAAATCATCTTCTAGAACAAACCTGGACAAAGAGACAATGCAAACTACCCTCTTCAGCTCACATACTTGATTAAGTAAAGATTCTGTGGGAGGACGTGATAATACCAAAGCAGGACCACGACAGGGGAACAGCCGGCTTCTCCCAGGCTACAGTAATTAAAGTGCTAAGATTCAACTGCTCCTCTTGTTCCCAAAGCCAGCAAGCATGAAGCTCAGCTGTGCCCCAGGGCATATCCTCAACACAATTCAGGCCTCTAGCAGATGATACTTTATCAGTATTGCTCTAAATAGAAACGGGCTCACTAAAATACATCTTGGAGTATTTTATCACTTTAAAGACTTTCCTTATGTTAACGGCATTGCAGTAAAGGAAGAAATTTAAAATTGTCTCAAAAGCTTATCTAGAACCTGCTCAAGGTCCAGAGTTTGGTGTCATAGAACCATCCTACCCTATGCCCACGCTAATACTGCACATCCTGCCCCGCTAATTTGTCTGTCTTGTAGGCACTGCCATCCATCAGGCCCGGAGAGTTGTAATAAGATAACCTTAAAATCAGGAGGGTTCTTTTAGAGACATAGCCTCTGATCATAGAATATCCCGAGTTGGATGGGACCCACAAGGATCACAGAATCCAGCTCGTGGCCCCGCACAGGACTGCCCAAAGAATCACACCATGTGCCCGAGAGCACTGTCCAATTTCTACCTGAACTGCGGCTGGCTTGCTGCTGTTGCCACTTCTTGGGGAACCTACTCCAGCATCTTCTGAGTTTCGGTTAGAAATGGAAGTTTTCCATAGAAAAAAAAGCCCCAAACAAACCCAAGAAGTTCCCTAGAGCTGTAAATAGCAATTAGTTTCCATGCTAATTGAGACAGGTTTAAGGGATTAAAGAGGTAGTTATGCAAAGCGCATCAGAAGAACACCAGAGCGGACAAAGCCGGCCTTACGAACATTCTCCCGCCGTACCTGCGGCCCGCCTCCAGCTCGGCGCACAGCCCCGGCTCCAGCTGCAGCAGGCAGCACTCGCCGCTGCCGGCCTGCGAGCTGAAGCTGAGGCACTGCACGGCCG
>JAHLSL010000011.1:11833684-11847096 GCA_025920805.1 Petroica traversi | reverse complement strand
TGCCTTGGCGAAGGGGCGGGCGGAGGGCGGGAACAGCTCGGGGTTGTGCTGAGGGAGCCGCTGCCCTCGGCTTCTCCGCCAGGTCTGATCCGGGACAAACCTCCCGGTTTCTGTCCGGCTGCTCGGGAGCGGGGCTGCAAAATGCGCAAAACTAAATAAAATGACAAAACACTGAAAACCAGGCCCAGTGTGGATGTCACTGCCGAGCTCTGAGGCAACAGAGAATCGTAGACGTGCCTAGGACGGAAAAGGCTGCCAAGATCATCAAGTCCAACTCTTTATCCACATTGGCAAATCCCCGTCCCTAAGTGCCCCATCTACATGCGTTGCAAACACCTCAGGGACGGTGACTCCACCACTTCCCTGGAGAGCCTGTTCCAGTGCCCGATCACCTTTTTTGTGAAGATATTTTTCCCACTATCCAATCTAAACCTCAGCTGGTGCAACCTGAGCCCCTTTCCTCTCATCCTGTTACTTCTTGGCTTGGAGAATCCATGCCTGGCTACAGGCTCCTTTCCGGGAGTGGTGATGAGCAATAAGGTCTCCTCTGAACCTCTTTTTCTCCAGGCTAAACACCCCCAGCTCCCTCAGCTGCTCCTCATCTGCCCTGAGCTCCAGACTCTGTGCCCTTTTCTGGACACACTCCAGCCCCTCAATGTCTTTATTGTACTCAGAGGCCCAGAACTGGACGCAGCACTCCAGGTATGGCCTCACCAGTGCTGAGTGCCAGGGGCAAACCCTGGTCCTGCTGGCCACAGCTGTGGTCCAGGCCAAGATGCCTTTGACCACCGTGGCCACCTGGGCACACGCTGGCTCATGTTCTGTCGTTGTTGACCGAACCCCTGATCCACCTGACAGCCTTCCAGCCATGCTGCCCCAAGCCTGGAGCATTACTGTGCCACTCTAAGTTTTTGCTCGGCACCACAGTATGGCAGCAAGTGTGGAGAGAAGGAGACTGAGTGTCCAAGCCACCACAAAGGGCCCTGACAGTGGGTGGGAAAGTGCTGCTGAGGCAGCTGCTACCCCCTCGCATCACTCAGCCCAGGTCCTTCTGTCCTTCTAGGAACAGTCTGAGCTACCTGCAGGTTCTCATCCACACGTGACCCCTTAGGAAAGGGCTTGCACAGCCTCCACACAGAGGTTTGTGCCCCCATGACTCAGGGCTCAGTTCAGGTTCTTGCTGTGGCCTGATGGGGCTCCCTCTGCCAGAGGAAGCTGTGAGGAAGTCCTTGAGCTAAAGCCATGACACAAATGAGTGGAAACCACAGGCACGCGTGGTTTTTGCAATGGAAATAATCTGCAGCTTAGAGATTCAGGTGGAAGTTTATTGACATCCTTAAGCCATAAGAAGAAAAACAGAAGAGGAGGCTCAGAACACAGCAGCTCAGCAGCAGTGGGAGTCAGACTTCTGCAAGGAGCAGCACAGGATGTCTCTTCCCTGCCTTGTCCAGAACAACTGACTCCTCAGGTACTCACTGATTTTTGCTGCAGGGCATCTTGACACTCAGCCTGTTAGTGAGTTAGCCCTAGCTGCCTGCTGCGTGCATCAGCAAACAAATAGTTACTCAGTGCTCCTAAGTTATGTCTGTCCACTTACACAGAGTACCTCTGTGCTTGGTAAAACTCTGCACCAAACGACCCAGATGAGGAGGTCATAGCCCGTTTTATGTGGGAACCAGGAGGAGGAGCTGGTGGGATGGAGCTGGCTCGGTTCAGTCTCAGCCCAGCAGAGACCAGCTGCTGTTGGGTGTGACTGAGTCAGGCATCTTCTGCCTTCAGGTGGTGCCTGAGTGGTGCCAGTGAGGCAATTGGCCTTGGAGGAAACTTTGACTGAAGTTAATAGGCAGTTACCTCTGTCACAACAGATGTGCAGTGGCTTGTTTAAAGACTCAGACATCTATCATGTTTTCATGTTTTGTTTCAGTTATTGGAAGGTGGAAATACCATCGCTGTGCATAGGAAACCAGAGACACTCCAACTTTTACTAGTTTCTACTAATGCAAACTGATATGTGTACAGCCCTATTTGAGATTTAACATTTTGCTTTAATGTAAATCTCTTCATGAACACCTCTCAGGTAAACCAGAAAATCACTTTTTACCAAGTAAATGCTCACATAGTTACTAACTGAATAGCTGCCTTTTTTTGCTGGCTTTAATTTATACCTTAATTTGTGCAATTTTACTATTACATTGCACACCTGCTTCTTCTTCTTTCTACTTTTCATTCTGTGAAATAAAAAAGTTCTGGTGTAGCCAAGAAACTGAATCCAAGGCATGGATTCATGGAGTTTGTATCTTAAGAGCCCTCCTATGTAACAGAAACTCAACAGGAATTAAATCACTGGATGTTATTCAGGAGTTGTCATTGGTCTGTGGTCAGGAGCATTTGTAGTAGTTTTTCATTTTTCTAGTCAGTTTTCTTTGTCCTGGTAGTTCTAGTTGAAGATGCTTTTTATATATCTTTTATATATATTTTGGAACTGAAATGTATATGCTTGTGCTGCCTGCCATCTTTCTCTACCTGTCCCTTGTTTACCCTCTGGAAGTTGCTGTTCAAGGTAATGAGCAAATTTGGGAGGTAAATTTCCTGGAAGTATGGTAGGAATCAGCAGCTGGATGATATATTGAAATCCCTACTGGGGGAATGCTGCTCTGATCCATTCTAAGAGGCAGAAGCCCACTGGCCTTTCACCAAACACATGGACATAAATCTATAGATATGTCTCATTTCTCAGGAAACAACAGGTATTATGTGTCTGTTTTCATTAAGATTGCTTTAGAGCAGTACCTAACTGACAAAATCAGGTTTGTCTAGGAACTCGTGAAGTTGGTTTCTTGAAACTTGGATGAATCATTTAATGAATTTGAATTGCAGAAAAAATGAGATGATGAACTATCAATGATGAACTATCAGTGTTAAAAGGAAAGGCATGTAATGGCAAGAGAGCATGATAAGATCCTGGAATTATTTTATATTGATGCTGTGGGGTTATTTATTTGCTTTGGAGTTTCTATAGCATAAATGAGTTCTGTTTTCAATTTAAGCTGGTCTGGTGGGCTGAAATTGTCAGGGTTCAGGAGCATCATGGAACCATCATGGTACAAGCTGGGGTGAAACTCACCTGTAGGAGAATGTAAGCAAGAGTTGAGGAAGCAGCTAATTCAGACATCTGGTTTAATTTATCAACTTCTATCAGTCCACCCAGGTGCCCATTGGAGGCTTTGAGTGGCTGCTGTGAATGTGCAGCTGTGAGGTGCAAGGTGTAACCTGTCAGCATAAGAGACAAGTACACTGAACTGCTGAATAGCCTCTGCATCCTCAGCTGGGATGGGAATGGGACAGGAATGAAGTCAAGCCTCAAGCAAGAGAAGCTTTGGCATAGTTTTCCGATTGACAAATGTTAATGGAAATTAGTGGTAGCAGGATGTGGTTGACAATCGTTGAGTGAAGTTAGCAAACAAAAAAAGATCACTGAAGATTGTTACAGTCTTGCCTTTGAAGTCCTTGGCCCCGTATAATCTTTCCCAGGACTCAAACATCAGGGATGCAAACTGTTAGATAAATGAAGGGCATCTGTAACAAATCAAATAAAAGAAATAACTCCAAAGCTCCACAACTGAAACACAGAACGACGAAGTAGGAGATAACAGTGCATGTTACCACTGTCAGGCTCTAGTCATTAGGGTAGCATGTTAGAATGATTTCCCATGTGTGATTGCAATTCAAGTGATTGGGAACTCCACAGTAAAATGTAGTGAGAAAATACGGTTACATGAAATGGGGTGTTCAAATGAAAAGGATGCACACACTAGAAATTTACAATGTCCTTCAAAGTACAACAGAGATAGCTGAGAAAATAATAAAAGAAAAAAAGATAAAGCCAGCACTGGAAAAACTGGCACAGTGCCAAAGCTGAATACAGCAACGCATTATCAGCTCAGTGATAATTACAGAATTCGCAGTTACAGTTCTTGGAAATTATTCCACAAGGGAGGCTCATTTTGATTAAAGCCTCATAAACTGTAGTTCAAGGATTTCTTTTTTCAGCTGGAATGTCATCTGCAATATTTAAAATTAGCATGTACGTTACATTTTCCCTCATCAAGGGACAGTTTCTCAATGTCTAAAAGTACCTGCGACAGGATGTGCTCATTGTGTTTCAGTACAGGTGACCACTGAAGCTGTAGGTGTGACTGGGGTTAGAGCTCTGAATGCTGTTTCAGCACACAGCAGACCCCTGTGAGACACTGGGAGAATGACTGTCTACAATGAAAGGGTTACATTCCTTCCTAGGAAGACAAAAAGAGGAAAGAAAGACCAAACAGAAAATATCATTATGCCATTGTATAAATCCATGGTGCACACCTATCCCGAAAAATTATTATCTAGTCTGTCTTAAATGTAAGAAGTGGGGATTACTGATGAAAAGAACAGAAAGTAATGGATAACAGGAGAGAATAAATTTCTATGCAACACATTGAGAAACTTGGAAGATGTGGTGAAAGTCAAAATTACTGTGATCCACAAAAGTTAAACAATTTCATAAATCTCTCTGTAAATCACAATATTGAGGTTTTAGTCATAAGTCGGGATCCTAGATAAATTCAGACCCCCTAAATCACCAGAGCACACACTCTCCTGGTCTCCATTGGAGTTGGTTATTGAGACATACTTTAATTTTTTTTTAGCTTATTTTTTTTAGTGAAAGGTAAAAAAAAACAGCCAAACGTATTGTATGTTGCATACCTGTATTCATTTGTATTACTGTACCCCAGTAAAACCATCATACCTGATGATGTCAGCCAGAAAAGCACCACAAAGCAGAAGCTAATGAGTCCAAGACTGAAACAGGGAAAATTTCAGCCAATTAGTAGAAGAATCAGATAGCTCATTGCTACCTCAGACAAGGCTGTCCTGTCTGTCTTAAAAGGCCACCAGGGAGATGCAAAACACATTCAAATTAGGAGAAAATAAACAGCTGTAACCAAACCTAAATATCTGCGTAAACCATACAATAGCTTGGAATATCTCGGTGACATAAAACTGGCCTGGAAATGCTGGAGAAGAGACACCCATCCACAAAGCTGGAAAGCATATGCCAAAATAGCCAGAGCTCAAACAGGATGAACACTGTTTGGAAATGACTTTGAGAATTTCACTGCACACCGTTGTGACAAGCAAGAGCCCAGATGCCCAATGCTTATGAGACAGCTAGCAATTACAGACCCATTTCATTGCTGTGTTATTTCTTTGCAGGGACTGCACATGTAATTGCAAACAAAGGCAGAGGATCAGTCATGCCACACTGATTTCATGATAAGGTGGGGAGAACCTGAGCAAGGTGGCACCCAGCCTACGTTCAGAGCTTCTCCCCGTCTCTGCCAGTCAGCCAGGACATTCACTGCTGTACAGCATGTCCTCACAGTGTAAACACTGGTGCAATGGGTGGGAAGGTGCTGTGATGTCTGTTCACATTGGCATGGATAGAGCAAGCTGGTTTTTTTCAAGAATGTAATAATTACAGGCACTCTTTTAAATGTCCGACAGCCATGTTAGTTCAGGCATGAGTACATCATTAAAATCTTTTGCTCCCTGTACATAATTTTCTGGGTAGATCTCCAGAGTGCATCTACTACAGCAAAGCCTGTAATTCAGACCCAGATGATTTTGCTAGTTGGGAAAATTAACAGCAATACTTTACTGCAGGCTCTAAAATTTAATCACATGAAACACCTGCTGCTAGAGACATTTGAAACGATGTTATCATTAATATCTAGGAGTTACATGACATAAATGCAAATAAATGTAGGTTTTTTTATACTGTGTAGAGAATTTTGTGGCTAATTTCAAGGCTTAGTCTGCAGACCTTATTAATAGTGACAACCTAAATATCAGTATGTGTCATCTGGCAAGTTATCCCACCATCTAACTTCTTGACTAGCTACTACCTGCATAGTACTAATCTCAGAGAGTGGGTGATTTCTAGTTTATTATGAATTTTTAAGGCATTGCTAGGTATATGTACTATCCCTAGCAATATATCCCAGCAAGCTACATACTTACACTTTCTGTATGAATCTAAAATAAACAAATAGATTAATCAATCAAATCAGACATTTTATGCAAAATATTTTTTAATATATTTTAAAATATTTTGAAAAACCCAAACAGGAAAATGCATCAAATATTCTATGAACAAATATCTGATCCTGTTACGTTCTAGGTATTTCTCATCTTTCTGCTTTTAGGGCCTTCTAGTCTCACTCTCAGTTGTGATGAATAATGAGATCTCAGGCTTTTACCAGCCAAAAATTACCAGTTCACTCGATTTTGTCATTCTCAACTTTCTTCCCGATGCTGAAAAGATAAATGAGCAGTGTATACCCTTCCCATCCATCTCCCCAATATACCTAGAAGCCCTTCTAGACCCATGCTCTTTTTAGCCCCAAACCATCAACCTGACATGAAAGTGGAAAAACTCTGCAGACATCTCTGCAGGAAACAATTTGTTCTGAAGATTTCCATCTATCCACCTCATCAGGTACTAAAGCCTATGCCTAAAGCATCCCATGTCTATTATATTTTTGATTTTTTTTTGTGAAGATGCTAACCATCTGTATTTTTTTCTCCTACTGCTGAATACTGGAGTTTGTCATGAGGATAAACATTTATCCATTATAATCACTGCATAAATTTCTAGCTCAATTTTTTTCTTACAACTCTGTGAGTAATGAATATATGTGAGTATATCACAAGGGCTGTCAATGTCTTGAGATGTTGAACAATTTGACATCATTTGGTAGGCTATAACCAGGATAACACAAGTAGCTTTCCATTCACTGGATGTTTTGGCCTCTCAGATCCCCAATCACTGTTGACTCAGAGAAGTTAGTTCACTGCCTGTACACTTAGGAGAGATCCTTGTCCTCTCACCTTCTCCTGCCTAAGGCTTGGAGCCTGGGTCATCAGTTTTCTATATTGACATCTTTAAGGGTGACAATTTGGAGGGCTCCTCTCCCGAGACAGAAGTCAATGCAGAAGGGAGGGAAGGTCTCTCTGACAGTGAAGCCAGTGTATACAGGGGGAAAACTCTGAGGGACTTCACAAAAACATTTATTCCTTCCATCTCCTCCCTCACCCTGGCTTTTTGCTGCTGTTCCAGTTTCTTTCCCTCTGTTTTCTCTAGCTCAAGTCCTACTTATATTCTTAGTGGGATGCTTTTCTCCCCAGTCCTCTTTTCTTCGCTGGTGCTTCCAGCACCTTTTTATCCTCATTTCACCCCTCTTCCCTGTGGGAATGCACCTTGGTGAAATTTTCTTCTTGGACTCAACAACTAGAGACTGATTTATACATGCTTTTTTCTGGTAAGCTGTTGAGAGCAGAACAGTGTTCCCACTACAGTTCAGCCATTGGCAATATTATTTATCAGGTTATCTATTTCAAGAAACCTGAATTTGGTCTTATGAGAAAACCTTGATATAGTTCTGTTTCATCCCAGTTCTGTCTTCAGTGTCTCCCTCCAACAGTTTATTTGGCATCCAGTTACCCTGATGTAGAGTTGCAAAAGAACTCTTTCTCCATAAACAATTCTGGTTCTCAATAGCAATAAAGATACCTTCCCTTTAGTTCAGTAAAGAGGGACTGGTCATAGTGATCATTTTGCTGTATCGTAGCACAATGCGGATCCTGATTTATATTAGAATCACGTTCTACTGAGTTAATCTCATTGCTTTAGCACTATAGGACATCCAAAAATATTTCAAGAACCCAGAAAGTCCCAGAAAAATGTGCCTTCCTGAAAGAGAATATTGAATTATCTAGTGTTCTACTGAGTTTCTCATTTTTACTAGGTTGGGCAGTTATTTTTGGTATTCACAGGGGAGGGAAATTAATGATGGAGACAAATATGTTTGTGGTTTTAATTGTGTGCAAAGACTGTATTGCCTGAAGATTATTCCTTTATAAAATTATCTTAATTTAACAGTCTTTTCTTTTGTGAGGCATCGATTCACTACAATTTTCTGATTGGCATTTTCAAACTTAAATTCTTGAAAGGGCCACAGGGTGGCGGAGCGATGAAACACTGGCAACCGTTCTTTGTGCAGACTCAAGTCAGGCGTGGCAGCGTAGCTGCTGTGCTGGTTATCCCGGTGGAGCCGAGTGATTCCATCGCTTTATAGGGTTCCCGATGTCCCGCAGCAGTGGTGGCACATTGTCACTGTGCCGTTCTGCCTGTGCTGTGCTGGTCTGTGAGCCAGGGTAGCTGCTCCGCTGGTGGGTGTTCCTCAGGCACAGGATGTCTCTGTGTGCCCCAGAGCCTCCTCTCATGAATGACACGGTGGGATGTGGTGAAGGACAGAGACAATGCTGAAGCCTCATCATTGTGTGAGGAGAACTGGGATTCTGTGCCTCGTAAATGCAGTTGTTTGGCATCTGTCAAACAGTTTGCCTCTGTTCCTAGCACCAGAACCACATATCCCCAGAGACGTGCTCTGCACACCTGCACCCACCACCTACCCCAAGCCCTGGCTGTGATGCTCACCCTAAGAAACAAAGAGCCAGAGTATGTTCCATTGTGGGCAGTGTGGAAAGAGAAACAGTCAAAAGAAAACTTGTGCTGAGAAGCATGGATAGATAGCAAAGGATACTAAGGTTTTTAGACGTAATCTCAGCTCTTGGGCGTAGTCTCCCAAAGATCAAGAAAACCAACCCAAGCCTGAGTGTTCAGGTCTGATCACAACTCAGTGTCAAACCGCCAGTTCAAGCCACAGTGCTTTCAGCAAACAATTTAAATTTTGCAACCAGACATGAGAGTGCATTAACACAGATGCAGCTGGGGGATGGCTTAAGAAGCTGTCTTTTACCACAGAGCTAGAAGGTGTTGTCTTCACACTTGAGAAGTGGTTTAGAAAGCAGTTTCTTTTCAGCTCTTAGTCACACTTCCCAGATAACTCACACCTCCCAGTCCGTGCATTAGACTGGATACTACACAAGTCTAGGACTCTGACCTGGACTAAACATATGATATAGATAAAACTCTATCTGAACTAGTTCTTAATTGCTGTTAGTTAAAAAGCAGAATAAAATAAAGAGAAAACAAACAAAAAGAACTATTGGAAATACATGTGAACTTCTTCAAAGATTAACCTGAGGTTTCCAGCAGGTTCACAGGTGCTTTTTGATTAATAAATATTTTTGTGATGTTCAAAATTAAAAATCGTTGCAAAAAAAAAATTGAAATAAGAGGAATTAGAAGATGTTGCAGGTATAATAAAGTAGGGGGACTTGAGTGGATAGAGTAAATGGCAACATGCATTGGGTAGTGGAAAATACTGGTTTAGCAGAGCATACTGTCAACTAGAATTATTTGGGTTACTGGTCTGATGTGAATTTCTGATCTTTTATCTTATTGAATCTGCTTATTTCTATAAAATATTTACCTGCTTAAAAGAGCAAGCACTAAAGCAGGTACCCATCTCTTGCTCATGCCTTTGCTGTCAGTCTGCACAAAAATCTCACTACCTCTGTTTGGCCTAGTGAATGTTTGAATATTTAATGCAAAATGGAAAAGCTGTGTAGGGACAGGCTTAGAAAACCCCTTTCAGATTGTCTCTGTGTATCTCAGGATCAAAATGCCTTTTTCTCCACGCTTCAGCTCACTGTTATAACAACTACCAGGTCAGTGACACATAAAATACAAGAATCTAAACTGATATGAGTCTCACTCTAGTGCTGAAAAGTTGGACAGACTGTGAAAAATTCCTTCTGGTATCTCACTGTGGAGGCTTTGCAGGAATTTGGATGCAATAATAGAAAAAGAGAAGTTTAAAACATATCCTTTTTCTTCTTACTTTTTTTTCCTGAAAACTTACTAACTTTTCCTGTGGTTTATCACAAGACTAAAATTAGCTAGGCCAGATGCAGTCTGTCCTTTGAATCACACAAGCACTGATTCTTATGACCAGTTCCTAGCAGGCAACTGAAATGGTTTAGATCAGCAATGAATGTAATCTGTGCACTTCCACATGTGGGAAACACTATTGTACATAGCCTGTAAAGAGGAGGGGAGATTGGACAATACCTGGTAGTTCCTATGGTGCCCCTTCCCAGGCCTCTAGTGCTAAGGAAGTCAACCAGTTGAAACACAAAGACAAGTGAGCTCTCTCTGCAAATAAGCATGGGAATACAGAAAAAAACCCCTTCACACTAATTTTCCATGAGTGTTGCAATTAGCTACTTAGATAAAAGGTCAACTTAAAATCCAAAAAACATTTTGTATTTGTCTTTCTCGGCAAAGAGAGCCAGCGAGTATTTTCAAATTTGATGTCTCTTATATAAATGATGTTAGGGGAAAAAAACCCCACAACCATCCAACAGCTTACCTCTAATGCCTTTTGTCCCTGAAGTGCTTCACCATCTTTTGCATGTGTCATTTTCCTGTTTAAAAAGCTCTAGTCATCCCAGCAAGGGAAAGCCAAACAACTCTATATGGGACTCAAGAACAAGGCTGCAGCAGAAGTGAGAAGTATAGACACGAATACTTGTAATTCTTTCATGAGCATGTCTTTTGTTAAAATAAGCTTGACTAGTGAGACTAAAGAATTAATTTATCAAATATCAGATTAATTTATCGAGTCAAAATGTAGGCCACAGATACAATAGTCTTCAAAGCAGTGAAAGCAATATGCTTATTTCATTATGTAAACATCTAGTGTTTCACCACTTGGGCATTTACTAAATGAGATAAGAAAGTTTATACAACTTACTAACATGTTTTCTAAACCCAGTACTCTAATACAATGTGCCCATTCATGCATGAGGGTCCAAAGAGCGTTGTGACCTTGGTGGTTCAAGTGTGCAGCTTTATACCTCACTGCATGCCAGAGAGCCTCTTGTGTCATCATCAAAAGTCACTGGAAGGCACTGAGCTACCCCTCACACCTGTGATACCAACCCTTTAGCAGATCTATGCAGCTTTTGCTGCTCTCTTGATGTTGTGGAGGATGAGTTTTGAAGTGTCCCAGGGCTCCAGCCCAAAGATCTCTCATGCTTTTGGCTGAGGAATGCCTTACTAGTGGCTACCTCCATCTCACTTAACTTCAGCCATGCTAAAGTAAAACTCATGTATTCTTATCTAAAATAGGCACCAGCTTCTAAAATTGATCCTATATCCGAAAAAAAAATCTATCTACTTCCCTGAGGTTGTCTCAGAGGGATGCTTATCTCTCTCTTGTTGTCAGGATTTCAGACTCTGCACATGCTGTCCCACCTCTTAGAGGAGCATTTTAGTCTTCATGACCTCTCCCTTGGGACGAAGGGTGAACACATCCAATTTTTTGTTAGGCCTTATGTTCTGTAGATTAAAAACAAATTGCAAGCATCTAATAAGGTTAATTTGTGTAGCTTTTTACTGGCTCTTGACTGAATGTGACCCTTCACGTTGACCCTTCAATTACCCTTTTTTGGGTGACAGCAGGCTTGGAGTGACTAATAGCAAATTCCCTCCTCTCACGATAACTGTAACTGTAAGAAATTTCAGCGTGAACATGTGGAACAAATTACAAATGGGATATCAGTGTGCAAAGGCCAACACAAAATTCTATAATTATTAAATAATCCAGTACAGGAATTTGCACTGGCCTGCATTTTGCAAGTTGCAAAATTGTGCAGAGAAAGATATGGATTTCAGGCTGCAGTTCCTCAAGCACCCTGTCCCAATACCTTGTCACTGCATAACAATAACTTCTTCTCCCTCTTCCTCCTCTTTTGTTCCTGTTTCAAGTTGCCAAGGCCCACTCTACCTTGATGTTAGCTCTGGCACTCATTGCATCCTGAAACCATCTGCACAGCTCTGCTCACTAGCTCAGAAGAAAGTTCTCCACTTTCTGTTACTCTTCTGCCTGTTTAGTGAATTGAATTGTGACAAGCAGAGGTTCTAAAAGTGGGAAAATTAATATAAGACACATTGCAGATTGTGCTGCCAGAGCCTGGAAGAACAGTGTATCTCCTTTTAGCAGCAGTGAATGGATGAAAACAGCCAAACCCAGGTGATGGAGCCAAGGACTTACCCAGAAATGGTCTGCAATGTACATTCTCTTGAAATTGTCTTTCCTTCAGTCATGTGATAAAGTACTTGATAAAAATTGCTGTGCACATTCTTTGTCTTAAAGATAAGGTCAGATGAGATGGTTGTTTCAATTCCCTTTTTGTTTCCAACTCTGTGAATCTGTACTTTGTATGTTTGCAGTATGAGTGGAATTAGAGGGTGTTTGCAAGTTTTCAGACTAAATGTGTGTCTTCCAAATTTACAGAAAGTAATCTCAAGCTGTAGTGCTTACAGTCCTAAGATGTCCCTGTCTCTGGCCCAAATGAATAGAAGGCAGATTGTGTTTTTCTCCCTTTGCCATTCAGGGACCTCTTTGAGACTTACAAAGGTGCTCATTAAAAGGATTCTACTGGATTGAACCAAATGTCCATTTAGTCTTGCGTTCATCTCAGTGGCTATAAACAGATGCTTAGGGAGCAGCAGGGAAAACACACATGAAATGTCACACAAGTGCTTGCCCTGTGAGACAATTATTTTTAGAACAGAGAATTTCCTGAGCTGGATGTGGCTGCTGTCTGCTTAGTAACACTACGTAGATTTCTTTTCCAAGTATTTTTCTCCTTGGTTCCAAGTCCATTCTTTTACATCCAGTGCTACCTTTGGTAATAAATGCCACAATTCTACTATGGGCCATGCAAACACCACCTTCTCCCCATTGTCTGCACTCTGGTTACTACTAGGTTCACTTGATTCCTTCTTAGTTTTTGTTGTGGTTCTATCATTTTGGTTCTGATAACAGTATTGCAAGTACTTTAGCAGATGCAATTTCCATGCACACAGAGTATGTGCAGGCAGATATAAAGGCAATGAGAAGGCAATCAAGGTATTGCATGTGTTTGCAAATGAAAACCATGGTTGGACCACTGCAGAAGATTCCTCCTCCTGGACTTTTTTAAAGAAAAGAACGGGTTTTTTTCCCCCATCAAAAATGTTGACAGTGTTCATGACCTTGCAATTTATTTCCCGTAGCCAAGACAAGATGTTCCCCTGCCCTCAAGAATTCTGCATCCTCTGTCGCCCGGAGACAAAGAGTTGACGTGAGCAGGGGACCAAGGTTTGAAAATAACCCCTGGGTGGCAGATAAACGGAAATGTGGACAGCTGGAGGGCAGTAACAGTTTTTGAGGGTGAAAACCCAGATCACCAGCTCCCTTTCTACTACCCTCCCTGCGCTGTTTCTCCAAGGATCCCTGCCAAGGCGCAGCCCGCACTACCTGAGCGGGCAGCAGTCGCATCTCCGCCCGCGCGGTCGGATCGGCTCTTCCCGAGCTCGCTGCTCCCCGAGCAGCCCGTTCTCCTGCCGG
>JAHLSL010000011.1:11748828-11833284 GCA_025920805.1 Petroica traversi | reverse complement strand
CTCGGGGGGCTCTGCCGCGGGCACCTCTGCTCCCCTGCGGGGAACGGGGGGCGGCCGGGGAGAGGCTGCTGCGTCACTAAAGGCATCAAACGCCGCAGGCGAGTGGCGTCTTTAAAGATTAAAAACCTCAAAGCAACCCTAAGCGATAAAGTGTCTCAGCGCCCCACGGAGAGCGCAGGGCAGCGCTCCCGCACAGCCCGGCCGGCACTGGCAGCGGCTCCGGGCACTGACCCCGCAGAGCTGCGCCTCACTCCAAGGGATTGTTTTTATTTTGCATCAGCTGGTCCCAGCAGATGGAAAGGGATCCCTACTGTCAGTGCCAGCAGCAATTAACAGTGCAGTGTGACTGGAGTTGTGAGCAGCGCAGGAGCCTTGAACAAAAATGCCTGACTCAGTTAATTTTTAATTTCTTTGATATATGCTGGCTATGTGTTACCATATTCAATAACCTATACAGTACAGAGAAGAAAAAGTAATTTTAATAATTTTGGTTTGGTGGTGGACCATCTTGTGATTCAGGAAGAAAAATCCCATTATAATGTGTTATATAAGTAACTAGAAGGAGATTTTTCTTGAATTTTTAAAAACTTTTTGCTTTGATGCCAGACAAACCCTGCAAAGTGATAGAAATGTTCTCTGCTTTGGGAAGATTTGGGAGATGCCATGATTGCTGCTAGTACAGACACTGTTACTGTTTTGCAGCTACAAAGTAAGGAGAAGTGCCACTTTGGGATGCACACCAGCAATACTGTTTGGCAAGTAAATGTTATTTTGGTGATCTGTCTGCAGTACACACCAGTGCCTCCTCCAAGCTTGAGATTCTGCTTCAAAGTGAAGTGAATTTTAGGGTAACAGAGTGCACTGGCACAGGTCCTGCACGGTGGATTTGGTGCAGAGTTGTCCATCCAAGTTCCAGATAAGAATCCTGCTGTTCCTAATTTATGTCACTAGAAGTTGAAGATTTGAGGCTAATACAAAATTTCTATAAGGATCACATTAACCTTTCTGATACCTCATAGTTAAATGTAAATGCAAAAGCTTTGCAATCTTTCCCTAAGGAGAGACTGAGGAAATGCTATCAAATCAGGCCCCTAGGATCAGCTCATCAGTGTAGCAATCAAGAATGGTATTTGTCATTTTATTTATTAAGGTTTTGAAACACGGTGTTCTTCTTGGGCAGTGTGATCTGCCCATACAAAATAATTATTGTTCATCCTGTGAAGTTAACTATGGACATTACTTCATGAATCTATAAGAAGTGGCTTAGATCTGCTTGAACTGGGAGTTCATGAACAAGTCAGTGTGTACGATGTCTGGCTGCTGCTGATCAGGGTGATGCACTTTCCTTCTGGCTCTTTTCCTACTCCCCAGCAGTGTGGTCACACCTCCTCTTTGTGCTGGCTCAGATAACCTCTTGGACTTCTTGAAAGCAGAGCCAATGTGGTGATTTGGTGGGTAGGTTAAATTTCTGATCTGCTGACTTCCAGAAGCCACAGAAGATAGGTGTTGGAGATGTGGAGCCAGGAGGAAGAAGTGGATGTGGTGGAGAAGACACAAAATTTCCGTTTGGATAACAGTGAGCTGTTGGATCAGCTGGAACTGTTTTGGAAAACTGCACCCAAAATTATCTCAATTTTTTCTCAACTTAATTCTGTTTCTCTGTTGGGATACTCTGTGCAAAGGATTTGTATTCTTCAGCTTTCCAGGCAGTAAAAGCCCCAAATAAGTGATAGAAAGCTGGCTGGCAGACAAGTTTCAGCCAACCCTGCATTTAAAGATTCTGTTTTCCTGTCCAAGATAAGTGTATAATTGTTAATGCTAAATGAAAATGTGGAGTGTTCTCAGGATCAAAGACAGGCTGTATCCGCAGCCTTTGGGGCAGGCAAACAGATGATAGAAAACCAGCACACACGTGCACTGTACTCTATTCTTATTGATGCTTACAACTGCAAGATTCCCCAGTGGGAATGATGCAGCCAGACAGGTGATTATGTCTGTATTTGGGTGAAAGTGCATGCAAGATGAGAACATAACTTAGGAGTAAAAGTGTAAAACGAAACTGTGAGCATGGTGTTACTTACACAAAAGCAACCAAGTGGAGGTATTTAAAGCACTCTTGTACTAGACCAAGCAGCACGTGTGTCTAAACTCAAATACTTATCAGAGCTGCTTGATTTAAATTCCTTGCAAAGTTCCTAGTGCCTGTCTCCCTCCAGCCTCACGTGTTGCCTCATAGCTTTCATTCCCATGGGCTGTTGCACGTCTGTCCTTCTCTGGCAGAGATGCAGTGAGGGTTAAGGTTGTCTGAGCAGTACCTTGGCAAGCCTGGCTTTGCACACTGGCAGTGCCTGTGGTGGGAATGGAAGCACTGTGCCCTCTTCCACTCCCTAGAAAAGTGCACAGTAGCTGGGGGAGGGAAAGGAGTCGGATAAAGAGTTTTTTCTTCTCCTTGTTCCTGTCTCTTGGTTGCTTGTGGTGTGTGTTTTGCCTTTGCAAGGTCAGGAGCCTCTGCCCCGATGTGTGTAATGTCAGCTGGCACCCAGGAACTTGGCTGCTGGCACAGGCTGGTGTGATGTATATTACAATGATGTAAATCCTGGCCCATGGGTGGGGTGATTTATGGAAAAAGAAAGGAGGTCTTGGGCTATATGTTAGATAACATGGTAAATGTTTACATCTAGTACTGTCCTTTGCCTCCATAACCAGCAGCTGTCTGAGTAAATGCCTAACTCTTACATATTTTTTAAAGTGAGGACTTCCGAAGTTTGGCTCTTTGCAAGCCTTTAAATCATTAAGCTGACAGCTGTGAAGGAAAGCTGAAGATTTCAGCAGTGTGACACGCCAGAACAGACCCTTTGGCAGCTTCTGCTGCCATGCAGGAGATTAGCAGGAGCAAGGCGAGAGCTGGGATGGGCATGATCTGGCTGTAAGCTTTGGCACTGATGGTCTGGCAGGGACAAACAGTGGAGGCTCTGGCTGCCTGAGAGCTCCAACCACCCAAAATCTCAGCTCTTCGCCTTGTTCTGCTGCAGAGACCCCATAGCTGTTCAGTGGTGAGCTCTCTCTCCTGAGGAGGTTGGAACAGCACTGCCCTTAAAAGGCTCCATAAGTTACAAGTGATGAATAAGGAACTGTCTCCTGAAGAAACTGTGGGCTGTGTTTGAGAGGATCACAGGGTCTTCACATTACTCAGCACTGGGAGAGCCCTTTGAGGCCTCCATCTGCTACATCCCTGCCTGCAAATGCGTGCCAGGGAAAAGTGAATGTCCCTGAGCTTCCTTGGCCTTGCTGGGAGTGCCTAAAGGAAGGTGTCACGTCCTTAGTGCTTTCGATAGTCATTGTTGGAAGCCTAATTATGGCACTACTGAAGTTGTTAAGAATTTTGTCAGAAGCAGAGCAATTCCAAGCTCATTTCCCTCATGGCTGAAGGCAACAGGTTGTGCCCATTTCAGCACTGTTTGGCAGAAGGATTAAAGTACTGTGTCGGGGTTTGAGCACTGACTTCGATAGAGCTGATCTTGCCCTCTGGCAACCAAAAGCAGTTCCAGTGGGCATGTTTTGATATAGTTGCTGGTTGCCTCTCTTACAAATTAGGGGTGTCTGAAATCTCATCTGCTAATTGATTCTTGATGCTAGATGGTCATGAAAATCATGTGTATCTCTGAAGAGCCTTCATTTCTTGCATAAAATGGGCCCAGTAATTCAGGGGTCCTGAGGCTTCAGTTGACCGAGCAGCAATATTTAAACACCTGTTATTGCCATTGCATATAGTGAACAGTTCTCTGTAGTAGGTGTAACTTGAATGACGTTTGGTGTCTTTGCAGACTTTTGGATCCCTCTTCATTACCAGCTTTCACAAGAAGCTACGTCTTTCCCTATCCTATGTAACTTCTGTTACATAGTTGAATAAATTATTACGAGACTTCTCTAGATGAGGCAGTGATTTTGATAGAATAGGTCTTATAATCAGCACTGTCATTCTTTCTACTTGGAGAAACTTGAAGCATGTTTCTTAGAGATTGTTCTTTCTTTTGGAAGAGGCAAAAGATCCAACAGAAATTTGTTTTCCTTTTTGTCAGAGTTGGTATATGAGTTTTGTCTTACAAAGTTAGAAGTTTTACATGGTAAAATGCTACACATTTTGAAGCTGTAAGACAAAACCAGTTTCACTGGTCTTCCAAAGTTTTCACTTCAGGAACCTTATCACTTTCAGAAGCCATATTAGAGTGCATAATTTTCAGAGTCATTAACTTGTGAAGGATGGCAGCACCTACAGGGCCATAACTTTTTTCTTATTCTGAGCAATAAACAGTCGACATTTTTTCATGCTGGTAAATTTGAAAAGTTCATTAGCACTCTCAGGTGCAGAAAGTCCATGGCACGTAGCAGTGACAGTTTCTAGAGCAATGGTATCAAAAGACCCTTAGTGTTAATGAATTGCTATGATACAGGATTATATAAACTGTATAGTTACAGAATTTATTAAATGCTGTCACTGTGTTTGAAAGTGTGTTAAGACTTTGGTGTAAGCTTAGACTCTAAAAGGATTTGAGATATATAATTGTCTAGAGATCACTTATTCTCAAGTCATATCCCTAGATGTTAAACAAATGTCTATGCCATTTGAAGAATTGACAGAATTTCTTAAAATGAGATTATATAATCTGTGTAAGACAATCCAATTTTTTACTTCCTCCTCAGAGAATGATTGTATTTTCTACCCCTGCACATTTTTCTTGCAACTTCCTTAGTTCTTCACCAGTGGCTGTATTTCCCTTAGCCGAGAGCTACTGACTGGGTTCAAAACTAACCCTGAAAAAAGTAGTTCTCAATTGTCTCACCTGAGAAGACCCTTGTATTCTCACTTCTTCAGGGTGGATAGAATACAGAGATTATATCATCAGATCTCTGTGGAACAGACTTCTCTAGAACTCTCTATACAAATAATTTCACTTCCATCAATTTGTTTTCTGAAATCAAGCAACCAAAATATTGTCAGCTTTCTCTGCGAGGTTACACCAGAGAGATACTGAAAGAAAATATGAAGAAGATACACTGAAAGAAAAGATGTCAAAATGACAGTTGGTAAAGCTGCAAAATGAAGTGTTCTGAAGTCAGGTTTCCCACTAACTCCACCCTATAACAACAATTTCAATTGCATATTCTTATTACTATAAATTATTCCATTTTTTAAAAAAGGGCACAAATTTATATGTTCATTTTTTTCTATAGTCTTTGAACATGATGCACCCTTTCATGTGTTTCAATCTTGCCTATTGGTACTAATTCTAACAACAAGCCCTATCTGTGTACATATATATATATATATATGTGTGTGTGTGTGTATATAAATATGTATATGAAATTCCTGGGCCAGGAATTTCAATTTCTTATGTCCTTCAGTAAAACTGGGGCTATTCAACATTTCTGGAAATGAAGATGTAAGGCTTTGTTTCCTTAGTTCTTTCCTTTTAGCTATGCCTTTTAATAATCCAGTTATTGCTCTCAGCAACTTTCCTCAAGTGCAGCTCAGAGATCAGGTAGTTAACAACACATGTGCAAATAGTGATCGTTCTTTCGCTATGTACATAAGAAGGCAAATGTTGTATGGGTGGTTTGTGCTGTATATTTTATGGATTCCATTCCAGATGGAGTCAATCATTAACTTTTGTCTCAGGTTAGCAGAGATCAGTAGGCGAGTTGATGTGTATAGCATGTGCAGGAATATTTTTTATTTATTTTATGTTAGAGGAGCTGCCTATGAAAAAATGAGGGAAACTTGTTTCAATATTGATGGACACACAGGGAAGGCAGAATTAATGTGCCCAAATCAATCTAGGTTTGCATTTACTACATGATCCCTGCTTCTATGAGAGCAGTGGCCACGGGCTGGCACCATGACAGAGAAGTGCTCCTGTCACTTGTCATTATTATTTACTATTTGTGTAGCGATAGTGCCTAGGAATATAAGGAGTTTATCAGGTCTCAGTAGAGGTAGCTGCTGTATGCTCTGAAGAAGAATAAAGCCCTTGCAACACAAATCTTGGCTGCTGTAGGTAGCAGTGTCCTGCAGCAGTAGTGGGTTCTGGATGGTAAAGGATGGTCTGTGCGAAGTCACCAAGGTGGGATTCTGTCAACACTGGGATTTCTGGTCTGGGAGGTCAGACCCCAAGCCCAAGAGTAACACGCAGAAAGCACAGAGAAAAATAACTCCCAGGTGTGGAGATGCAGAGAGGACACTGTGTATACTGAAATGGTAAGGAGCTCTAGGAAGCTCTTCTTCAGGAAAGGATCTGCTCTTGCCCCTCAAAGTCACATCAGTAAAGAAAGAGACCAGACTGGAGCCAGGAGGGAGGTTAGCCAGCTTTTACTATTGGGTAGATGGACAAGGATGAGGGAGGAATTGGTGTGTCTCATTTTAATTGAGGTGTTTCTTGTATCTCTAGACTCCAGGACCTTTTGAAATGTAAAATTCACAGAATTTCAGTGCTTTCTGTGTTGTAGAACTTAAGAAAGTGAAGGATATTGTCACAGCAGCAAATGTAAGCTGCAGTCCAGCTAAGTTGCTGACATAGGCTTATTTGTCCCGATCATTAAGTGTCCAGGTACTGAGTGCCAGCTTGGTGGTAGCTCTGGGCTTGGGGTCTGCTCTCAGAAAGAGACATCCCCTTCTGAGGCTCAGGGCCCTTCTAACTTTCTTGCTCCTTATTCTGCTTTTTATTTTCATAACCCTGGTATTATTATTCTGCTAGTTCTCTTGCTTCTACCATCCTGGCAGAGCAGACTTGAGCAATTCCCTTTGCTTGCTCAAAGATACTTTTTTTCCTGTGTTCAAGGCCAGTCATTCCCTCACAATAAATTTAGGTGGGAAGAGGTTAAACTGATGAAGAATTGGCAAAGGGGATGAAAGGCTGGGGAAGAAGCAAGAGCTAATCAGGTTTGGTTCATGTATCTGGTCTTTGAAGGAGAACTGTGTTGAGCCTCTAAAGGTTAATATATTAAGACAGAAAGCGTAAAGCATGAAGACTTAGCAGAACCACTGGAATTTGTTGAGGGAAGGATGCATTTCACGTGTTAATCATGGGTTGTTGGTTTTGTTCTTAAGCAAGATCTGGACATGTAAACCATATATTTTTAACAATTTTAATGTATAAACCACTGGAATTAAATGGGCGTTCTCTTCTTCCAGTTCCCTCTTTTGTGCTTCCCCTCCTTTGGACTGGCTTAAGCATCTCTGGACCATCACCATATGGTGACCTACACTGGGGAAGTGATCAGCAGAGCTTTTGGAAGGCTGGTGTTTCAGTTGGGTCAGTTTTACAAACCAATTTACTACATGACCACAAGAAAGCTTTCTCTGAAGAAGTACAGGGGGTGAAATGGGTGCTGGCTCCCCCCATGTCACTGCAATGGGTACAGTTTGGGGCTGTGGTTTGCTGATAGAGCAGATCCAACTGCAGGCTGCTGCTGCCTGCTCTTATCACTTCCCTTGCACTTCACATGCATGTTTGTCTGGGATCAGAAGTTCAGGGAACTGAAGCAGCTGAAGCCAAATAAGAAAAATTTGACTTTCTAAACAGGTTCAGCACTGGTTCCTTCACTGGGGTGAAGGAGACAGCGGAACCACATGGTCAAGTACAGGGAGAGGGAATGGTGGCAGCAACGGCTGCTGGGTTTGCTTGATCACCCCCTCAGGGCTTAATTTACTGGATTGCCATTAAAAAATTTCAGACTCCAGTAGAAGACAAATTGTAAAAATGGTGTTGGGTTTAAAATGCCCAATGCACATGCTGTTACTGGACAGAAACAGAGATGAAGTTTGACAATTTTTTTTTCTTTCGAGGTTTTTAGTTTCTGCACTCTTGTCACAGTATTGTGCATGAATGGATGCTCAAATGCTGACATTTCATGTGTTCTGAAACTGTGCACTTTGCATGACCGGCTTATCAGCAGTGTGGCAGCACTACTTCAGAAGGCAACCCTGACCTTAATTATCAGCCTTTTACAGTTTTCATAGTTTGCATCTTAGCAGTGCTTCAATCTAGTAAATGCATTCAGATCTCAAAGGTGCAGTTTTGAATAATTAAAAAATGTTCCTGATTGCAGTTGCTAATTCAGTGTGAACATAGAAATGGAGATTACAGCCTGTGTTTCCCATCACAGGCTGTAATCTCCATTTCTTTGCAGTTGTGTGGTTGGGTACATGGGCTACCAGAGCTGTGTCACAGGGATTTGCAGGCAGGTGAGAGTTTTCTGGTTTCTGTGAGGAACCAGAGGTAGGTCATGCTGTGGGTGTTTCAGGACTGTTGATAAAATGTGTCTGGCTAATGCTGCAGAAAAGAGAGGCCCAAGTCCCTTGGACTGAGGGTTCTGCTACATGGTTGGTGCACTGCACTGGTGCATGTCTGAGCCTATGATGAACAGTCTGGAGGGCTCAGCCATGGTATCGTGTCAAACTAGTGCTGATGACAGTGTAAAGGGTAAGGTCATCTGGCTTGTGAGAAACCAGTGGGACTGGTTTCTCAGGGAATCAATTCTTGATGTTAAAAGTACAGCTCTGCCAGTCCAGGAGCCCCTTCTCACCCCCATTATCCATTCTTGCCCTGCTTGACCCTTGTTTTTGCTAGAGATCATAGCAATGCTAGACAAGGTTTGGGTGCTCCATCCAAACAGGTCTGTTTGGGTGAGGGTGCCTCATCTATTAAGGCAGCAAGCACAGAGATGCTCACTTAAAGGTAAAAAATTAAATGACAAACTATTACTAAATTGCTGATCAGAGAAAAAGCCAATGCATCTAAGAGATGGGATCTTGGAAGTCAAATATGGTAATACTGTGTTTGGTGTGACAGAAGAGGAGCAGGCATTGGCAGGAATCAGGGAGACAGACACCATTGTTTTTCTCAAGAGCTGTGGCAACTGTATTTCCAAGCTGTAATGCTAGATAAGATTCAAACAAGGTCATGTTTGTTGAGGACAGTGCATAGATGACTTGAGATGGAAAATAATAGGGGAGAAGAACTTGAAACAGAATTTAAACTTTTCTGGGGGAGTGGTATAATTGTCCTGAAAGGGGCATTGCACAAGGAATCTGCAGTTCTGCTGATGCAGCACTATCATTTATTCTGTATGAATCTTGTATGCTGTGGCTGGTTTGATAAGATTCTCCCATCTCCAGTAACACAGTGGCCATCTAGCATAGTAGTCTCTGACTTTGCGTTTTTGAGGTTTGTGTGGGTTTGCTACCTTGCTTCTCACACTAAGTACGGTTGCCAATATGGGTGTTTTTCTGTAGTGTTTCTATTAGTGTTCAACTGAACTGTTGTACAACCCTCTGGCGCTGTGTCTGCACCACTTTCCAGTGTGTTGGGCCAAAAGAGTTTATTGGCAGTTAAAAAGAAGTGTTTGTATGTTGTATCTGTTGCTCTTCATGTTGTGATTTGTTTCTTCAAGGCATTGTGGCTGCTTAAAGCAGGCCTATGTGTCCCTTTGTGTTTATACGAGCCAGTCTTGGCCCTGGTTTAAGAGGCAAAGTGAATGCAAGACATAATTACAATATGGTTAGTAAAAACAATAATTTTTAGTTTAATTCCAATGAGTATTGCAAAATATTCACAGGAAGCAGAATTTTTGAGGGCTTATCTGAGGAATCAGTCCAACATTTATGCTCATCCTCTTTGGAAGGAGACTCTGACAGCACACAGCTGACACATCACTCAAAGTTAGGATTGCAAATAATGGAAATTACTTCTGAAAATATATTAGCTAGGCATTATTTATAGCACTGATTGTCAGCTGTGGAACAATTTCCTTTCATTTTTTTCTGAAAAGATGCTTGTCTTGATAATCATGCATCCTTTTCTGTAGCAGCACGTAATTGTATAGTTTAGAAACTAGGGCGATATAATAGAAAGCTGTTAATTGTTTCCTGATGCTCAGGATGTTATTAACTTGCACTTTCCTCTAGTTGAAATTAATTTCTTTTTACTAAGATGCAGAAAAAGTAGCTCTTAGCTTAAACTGCTATTTTGCTGCTTGTTCAGTGCAAAGAGGGTGATTGTCATGGGAAGAAGCTCAAAGTAGCGTTATCATGTACAAATCCCAGAAGAGTTTGTGCAAATATGATCTTGAGGGTGTCTAGAAGCTTAAAGACTTGGACAATTATTTTCAAAACTCATAGCATGTTGGACAAACTCAGACCTTTCAAACCTTTTGGGAAATGGTAGAAATAGATGGGATTAAATGAGGTCAATAAGTAGCTCTCTGTGACAAGAAAAATGAGTCCATAACAGGAGCCATTGGTATCATATTACTACATGTCTAATTAGACAAGGGATGAAAATGGGATCTTAAAAATGCACTGAACAGAAGAAATAAAGCAAGTTTTAATAAAAGCTTTATTTTATTTTAATAACCTTTATCTATCTATCTGTCTGTCTATCTATCTATCTATCTATCTATCTGTCTTTAATTTAGGCAAAATTATGCAACTCTAAAATAGACTGCAAAAATTTGTCTTCCTACAATACTTAGGTGGCTCTCCGGTTGGGGTTGGATTTGGGCATGTGATATACAAGGAGCTGCTGAGGGCTGGGTCTGCTCAGCCTAGAGAAGAAAAGGCCTGGGGGATTCTTCTGGTTGCAACTACTAAAATGAGAATGTAGGGAAAGGGGGAGAGAATTTTCCAAGGTGCACAGGATGGTATAGGAGACAGTAGTCAAAATTTGCAAGGGACTTTCTAATTAGATATGTAGAAAGAATTAGTCTCTGTGAGGGTAAGTAAAAAACTGGAATAGGAGTCCAGAGAAGCTCTGAAATACTAAAATCTTGCCTGGACATGACCCTGAGCAACTTGTACTAACTGGTTATACTTTCAGTATAGGTTGGACCAGATGACCTCCAAAGATCCCTTCCAACTGAATATTTTATGAAGGCATAGTGTGTTGTCTTCTTTAAGCTGTGGTGGCTGATATTATCAGCTTTTTGTTATTGGCTGGTAACCAGAGATGATTATCTGCTCAGTGACACTGGTGGGAGAGCTCCTAAGAATGCCTTCTAACCTACTTCAGTGCAAAATCAGCTGGGTTAGTTTGTACTGCTGCTCTCGCATTGTCCAGCTTTTTAAGCAAATTTAATGATGAGAAATGTATCCATTTCCAATTAAATTCCAAGAACTTTTGAAATCTCTCTGTTTCAACTGAGATTTTATAGGAAGATATGGAGGTGACAGCCTGACTCCCTTGACCTCAATGTCTTAAGTTAGGCTAGGATTTTACCTCAGATCATGTGAGATTCATCAAATGCCAACATCACAACTCTTCCCACCACAAAGATTTCTTTCTAAGATGTTTGTGATCTGTAGATTCATGTCTCAAGAATTTGGGGTACAGAAATCGAAGTGCACATACTTGGGACATTCTGGTTTTATAGCAATCTTTGGAGAGTGAGAATAGGGAAAAGGTTGGAGAGAGTGTAGAGGGCAATGTGTGCTGTAAGGCCAGTAGGTCACAGTGCCAGAAACCCTGCTGGCTGTGCCATGTTGGCATTACAGTAATCTCAGGGCCAGCCACCTGCTCCTCTTTCTTGCTGCCTGCATGACACTCTCAGATTCCTGTGCATAGTCCTGCAGTTCCAACCTTGCTTGTGGAAAGAGGATTTTCATTCACATACTGAGGGAAGAAGGTGTTTGAGCTATTAAAATTTTCTTCCCTTGGAGAGGCACATGTCATCCTGTAGTCAAAGATGAGTGCCCAACTATTAGCCCACCTATTTAAAAATAACACTATTTCTTTCAGCACACACAAAACAATGGGATTTTTGCTTTCTCTGTATGCCATTGTGCTTTATCACAATCTTGCATGGCCTAGATCTTTTAAAATATTTCATCAATGGGGGAAAATCCAATCACTTTAGTTTTCTATAGTTTTTTATATAAAGTGTTTTTGTCCAAGAGCTATGCTTTTGAGTAGTGCAATGAATCAAACACCAGGGACTGAAAGATAATTGCTTGCATTCCCTTTGTTGGGCTACAGAAAGGCTAGAGCTGCTCCAAATGAATGTATTAAGAACTTCTTTCTACCTTTTTTTTGGTTGAATCTCTAAATCAACACCAGCTGAAACAGTGTTTCCTACGTAATTTCACATGAAATATGTTTATACTGTGTGTTGCTTGCTTTTCAGATGAATATGAAACATCTGAGTTTACATGGGGCCGGTAACAACAGTACTCTTGGGAAAGATATTATAGGGCCAGTGGAGGATGAAAGAAAGGATTGCATAAACTTTCAGGAGAAGCACGATATACATGGAAAGAAAAATTTATTTAAACATATAGTGGCTAAGGAAACATTCCAGTGGAGTGGAAGTTGTGAAATTTTGCTTGCAAGCTGAAAATTACACAGCATATCTTTTTATGTGAAATATCAGTATTCCCTCTCAGAAAGTGAAAAACCTGTAGAAAAAGGCACAGAAAGGAGCTGGACACTTGATCAATGGTTTCATGTCTTCAGTGGCCACAAACCTCTTGCAATTTCAACAGTTCATATATGCACAGCCTACTTTCATATGGACTGAAATGCTGTACATCTTTGTCTACGATCTGTACAAGGGGATCAAGGCCCCCCTCAGCAGGTTTGCGGATGATACCAGGTTGTATGGTAGTGTTGAACTGCTGGAGGGCAGGAGGGCTTTACAGCGGTATTTGGACAGGATGGATCAGTTGGCTGAGGCCAATTTTATGAGATACAACGGCAAGTGTCAGGTCCTGCATTCTGTTCACAACTCCATACCATGCTCCACACTTGGAGATGAGTGGCTGGAAAGGTGCCCGTTGGAAAAGGACCTGGGGGTGCTGGTCAGCAACGACTGAACATGAGCCAGGATGTGCCCAGGTGGCCAAGAAGGCCAGTGGCATCCTGGCCTGGATCAGCAATACTGTGGCCAGCAGGACCAGGGCAGGAATTCTCCCCCTGTACTTGGCACTGATGATGCCACAGCTCAAATCTTTGGTTCAAGTTTGGGCCCCTCACTACAATAAAGACATTGAGGGGCTGGAACACATCCAGAGAAGGGCAATGGAACCAGTGAAGGGTCTGGAGTACAAGTCAGATGAGGAGCAGCTGAGGGAGCTGGGAGTGTTTGGCCTGGAGAAAATGAGGCTCAGGGGAGACCTTACTCTCTCCAATTGCCTGAAAGGAGGCTGTAGCCAGGTGGAGGTCAGGCTCTTCTCCCAGGTAACAAGCAACAGAACAAGATGTAACGACCTCAGGTTGAACCAAAGGAGGTTTAAATTGGACATTATGAAAAATTTCTTCATTGAAGTGGTGATCAAGCACTCTAACAGGCTGCCCAGGGAAGGGGTGAAATCACCATCCCTGGAGGTATTTAAAAGGCATGTAGATTTGGCACTTAGGAACCTGGTTTAGTGGTGGACTTGTCAGGGTTAAGGGTTGGACTCAATGATCTTAAAAGTATTTTCCAACATAATAATTTCTATGATTCTGTGATTCTCTTATTAATTGGTTTTGGTTGCTTTCAAATTAAGACCTAATGAACACTGTCCTTTAATATCTTGCACAAATAAGGGACTAAACCTTGGCACGTGCTCTAGCCATCTTCCATGTGCCTGGGCAGCTGCAACAAGAAGTGCCTGTGGTCTGTCCGCCCAATTGTGCTTGTTCAAATCATCTGAGGAGCAGCTATAGCCAAGCTCCTACAGATCTTCCTTTCTTCAATCCAGGTGATGTCAGGGCTGGTCTTGAGGTGATGAATTGGATTAACACACAGTGTTGGGCATTTACACCAATGATAGGTGAATATCTAGTTTGTGTAAGGCACAGTGCAGGCCTGAACCACTCAGCTCTTGTTGCCCATCTAAAGTCTATCTCTGTGCAGCATGTGTTTTGGATTCAAGTTGAGGCCCAAGACAAAGTTTGGAGTATGCTGTAAACATAACCATGTTGTTATAATCTAAATCCAGCAGTATTCTACTGGGGCTGATGCATGTGTAAAGCTGATGCTGTTACTTGGTGAATAAGAGTCAGGATGCGTGTTCTGAGTTATTAAAGCAGTAAGGAGTCACATTTTGAATTTACTGTCAGAGCTCATAAATACCTGTTCACTGAGCTTTCTGCATGTGCGGAGAGAGAATATCGCCCACAAGGAGAAATGGCAAACACATGGCCCAGCAATGGGAGCAAGCTGTTCTGTAGCGCAGCAGAACTTCTCTGGACTTCTTAAGGATTTACTTATTACTTTAGAAGAAAACTTCCATTTAATCTTAAGAGCAGAAGAAGAATGCTTCTGTAATATTTATCTTTTCAAAGCTTATATACTTTTGAGCTTTTGACAAGGCCTAATCAAACAAGACAAGATCCTTGATAGCGTCCTGGCAGAAGGAACTATTCATAAAGAGTGGCTGTGCCACAGCTGTGTATCTGTTCACATCATATATATGAGATGTATAGAAAAATGCTGAGCTAATCAAACTAAACCATCCCCAGGCTAAATTTTTGGAAAAGGAAAATATTTTAAATAGATTCAGTATTTAACTAGGATTTTTAATAATAGATTTTCCCTAATGATAAAGTTCTTCATTAGCCTACCAGAATTTAGGCAGTGAGCAACTTCATGCCGTTAAGTAATCCCCTTAAATTCACATACCATAATTCTTGCTGTTACGTGTTTGCATGACCTAGATAAAGAGAGAGATTTAAAGCAGATAGGATGGGTTTTTGTCATTAAAACATTTGTGTCAGAGAGCAATCCTTTCTGTGTTTAAAAAATAAATGCAGTAGTGTTATGTTGCAAAATTGTTGAGTAAAATCATTGTTACCATTGGCGTGCATTCATTTGGAACTCAGCATAGTCTGGGCCAGTCAGTAGATTTCCAAGACAATTTTCATTTTTTCATCTGCACATGGTGGTTTATTTTTTCATCTTCTTTTGGCACTTGCAATGAAATCTTATTGAATGTTACAGAATTTTCTGTAAGAAGAAAATGTATAAATGAGCAGAATTTTAATTAGGATTATGCTGCTTTGTTGCCTCCAGCTGACTGGAAAGGTCATACTGGCTTATATTTTACTCTCAAAGATAAGACAACTTAAGGGAACTCTAAAAGGCTGTATCACCATTTGATTTAGACTTCTAACCCATTTTGATTTATTCACTTTAATAATTACATACTGTATATTATTTCTATAAATAAAATAAAGTTATGTGGCATGAAATAAAATGAGACAAATTCCAGGCTAAGAAGAGCAAGCTGACTATGGCTATACAGACAGTATATATATACATCTTGGAAGTAACTTCACAAGATCTCAGGTTAGAAGCTGGAGGGTCCTGCAAACCTGGTGATCTGGATCTCGGGAGGATGAGTGAATGTTGCATGTGAAGGCAGAAAAGCCACCTGAGTTCAGATGTGTGGAGACTTCAGCCAAGGATAAAATGCAGAGCTGGGCTGTGGAGCTGGCAGAAGGATCCTCAGCCATTGCAGTTCCTCCTGGCTTCTAGACTTTGATTTGGTAAGGAAGCAGAGCAGACCCTTGGCCTCTGTGCATGCTGCCACCCAGCTGATAGGGTTTCCTCACAGCAGATCCCCAGGTCTGTCTTAACACAGTTGTATGCCACAAAGGTTGCAGTGTTTCCTTCAGATGCTGGAGGAAAACATGCCACTAGTTTATGTTGTGAGGAAAATTAATCAACATTGGGAGGTTTATGTCCCAAAAGGAGACAGAGGAGTCCTGTAACTTTATTCAAATAAAGGGAGAGGCCATGGGGTATTTCCCCTGGGGTGTCTCAAATTTTTGGAGGACACGGACTCCTTTTTACCCTAAATTCCTGACCCCATGTCCCCATTGGCTGAGGTGTTTGAGAGGTACAGACTTTCCAAAAACACCTGATACCTAAGACCCCCCTCTAATGTATTATTCCTCACCCCTTGTGCCACTCAGTGGAATTCCTTATGGAATTTATGGTTCTTCTCATTGTTTCTTTCACCTTCCAATATTGGGTTTTATTTATCTGCAGACCTTTGGTTCATTTGTAAATGCAAATTTCCCTCATTCCATTCATAATCAGTGGAATCCTCCCCATTGTTTCTTTTATCTCTCAGTGCTAGTTTTATCTACTGGCAGGACCTACAGTTTGTTTGTAAAGACAAGTTCCTCATTTTTTTCAGTGTTGACTTGGCCAGTTAAATCCCGGTGCTTCCAGTCAGCCAGGTAAGGACTATTGGATGCTTGCACAGTAAAAATGAAAACCAAGGAACACTCTGTGGCAAAAGCAAGGAAGCACGTTCACAAAATGGGGACATCTCCCATTGTACTTACAGCTCCTGAGCTTTGGCAAAGAATGTCTGTATATCTTCACATATACTTTTTAATTAAAAACTTTGATATAAACGGCAAGTGTCACAATATTTGTGTGGCAAGTGTGGCAGCATTTGAACATTTCTTTTTTGCTGCTGACATTAACCAGGATTTTACAAAGGCTGAATCCTGGTATAGTGCATTCAAAGGCCAGCCTCTGATATTCTTCCACCTTACAGTATTCCCAATGTTTGGAGATAGCAGCATAAATCATGTAATTATGAAACACAGGACTGGAAGGTCATCTGAAGAATATTGCAATACGTAATCCTTCGGTATATTTATTACAGTTCTCTGAGAGTCATTTAAATTCTTGCCTTGAATAAGAATTAGAAATCTTTTCTCCAAAACTTTGTCTAATTCTTACATTAGGATACCTCAGCATTACTAAATAGCTTTTCTTGCTCTCTGCTTTCAACTCACCTGAAAGATTATAGACAGCAATTCTGTTGCTCTCACTTTTTTTTTCTGAGTAAGGCCAGACTCTCGGTCCAATATCTTTTTCTCTCTGCTTTTGAGACTGGCTCATCATTTCTAATCTCAGAGTAGAGCTACTCATTGCATCTCTTTGAGCTGATCATTCTTGAATGAGATGTCATGAACAGTATTTAGATGATGTTCTGTAGTATCAGATGCAATGACACAAACAACTGTATTTCCCATAATTTCTGGAAACATCTCTGTTAGTACAATGTAAGGTTGCCCTTATGGTTTTTGCATGGTCTCAGCCTGTATTCGTTGCAAGTTTCACTACCACATAATCAGCTATTTCTTACTCTGTTGCTTTCAGCCTCCAAGTTCTCAGCTTTCAGCAGAGCATTTTGTTGTTAGTTTACAGCCTTACATTTTATAGTCTTACCTGTTCCTCCATATCTATTTATGAGCTGTAAAGGTCATCCTCTAATAATTTAAGTACCTCTAGGCAATCCAGTCAAATGGATCATTTAAACACTTTCAGTGTTTAAAAATCTGCATCAATTTTCTAGCTTCTTTTTACAGTTTAGTGGTCAACCAGTGAATTTCAATAGGCTTTTGGAAGACGGTGGAAAGAAGTCTCTTTAATCATGTCTTTGGTCAGTGTAGCATCCTGCATATTGTGATGTTGCCAGCTGGAGGAGGTAAAAAAGCATGTATCAGTATCAAAACATGGCAAGATTTTTTTATTATTATTTAAAGAAATTAAATAGTGTCTTTTCTAGTGAATACTTTTGCACTTACTGCTATCACAGCTTCCTTCAAAATAAAAATAAATCCTAGTATTGCAGTTATACTAAACATGAAAGAAAGGAAGTTATTAATTTAGAATGTTAAGATATAAACAAAGTTTGATTATTTTAATACAATATACTGTATACTGAAATAGTATTGTATCTCTGTGCATTTTAAGATGGACCTACATATTTGTTGGAAGTGAATAAAAATTTTTGAGTCATAGTCCCAGTACAAAATGGAGTTTGTTAACAATTGTAGATAACATTAAGTATTTTATTATTCATTGTCTTACCTGTCAAGTACTGGATATTTATGCTTAATGACAGTCATGATTACACAGCACAGTATTTGGATAAGAGTTTTGTGCAGAGATGGGAAACAGTTGCTAAAAGCAATTTGAGTTATTATTTCAGTGTGACGCTTTATTAATGATGAAGGCAGATTTTTTCTTGCTTTCAGCACGGTTGCCAAGGACCTTTGAAAGAAGTCCAAACAGTTGGTGCTCCTCTGAGAAGTGCAAAATATCAGGGAGAAAATCTCCTGCAGGTGTGTGGTTCTCAGGCTGACAGCAGCCATGCCTGGAAGGACTTTGAGCTCAGAGTTAGCCATATAATGTCCCAGCTAAACTGTTTGTCACTTATTTACAGGGTGGGAAAAATACCAAACTGCACTTACGATTAGGCACTCAACTCATTTCAGTTCTCCCATGAATTTCTTGGGTTATCTCCAGCAGATGATAACCCCTTTTACTGTTTGCACTGCAGGCTTGCTCAGTGCTGTGCTGCTTTCTTGGTGTTACAGATTTGCTCTTCCCCAGATGTGCTGAGAGATGAAAAGGGGTGAAAAGACCTTGTTTCTCAGGTGGTCTGGATCTTGCTGCTCACAGTGTGAGTGCCTGCCAAGGTCAAAGTCAGCTTTTTCCTCTGGGTAAGTGTAGAAGAGGTCCCTTGCTGTATAAGTGACCTCAGCCTGTAACTTCTTTAGTTCCCCTACCCCCTTGGCACACCATCCAGGAGAGGAGTTCTCACACAACAAGGCTTTCTGGGGCCCACAGCAGTTCGTGTCCTTGGTACAGCCCCTCAGCTTGACTCCAGTGATGCAGGCCTGTAGTTGAGCACCCTGTTCCCCAGCTGCTGATCTGTCTGTCGTTCCAGGTTCCTGAATGGCAGTGCTTGCAGGAATGTCTGTAGCAGTAGGGTTTGGGCTCTCTGACCTGTATTTGCCATGTTTAGCCCATTTCGCATTTCAAAGGAACATTCTTTTCTTCCAGCCCTGTTACTGAGATAACAGGCCTGCATTCCCTGACACAAATTTCATTGATTTTCACTGGCCTCCCTTGAGACCTCACTGCCTCTTCCTGAGTTTGCTATCCATAAAATAATTCCTTTACTGAGAGGTATTTTTGCATAAATCTACAAGAGCTGGTAAGCTTATTGCCATGTTAATCCAGTCATAGGATGTCTGTAATAACAGTTCTGCTATGGTTTCTGGTCTGTACTTTGAAATTTTGGTGGTTGATGGTAGAAGTCTTCAGTTTAGATTTGGGAAAATACCCTTGCAAAAATTAATCCTCACAGAACACATTGATTTAGTAAACCAAAGAATATTCATGCAATGGAGACACAGAAATTTAATGTGGCTATAAAACCACACAAGCAAAGACGGCTTGTTTTTGAGTGAAAAGTATATCAGTTTTTTGGGGATCCGCACAATAGTATCCCATAGACATTGACCTGCATACATTTGTCCCTTGGTGCATCCCAGCTCATCCATAACTGAGTGAGAAACAAAATTATGTCTGACTTCCATATAGAGGAGGGCTGTGATTTGCTGAGTTCTGACAGCTTCAGCTCAAAAATTGAGCAGCTGGAGTGGGACAGGCAGACTTCCACTTTTCTTATGATTAGAGGCAGGTGAAATAAAAACTTACCTGTATTCTGTGTTTTCCTCTTTATAAAACCCAGTTTTTTGCTTTCCAGGAAGACAGAATCTCTCAAGGCTCAAGTGCACAGGCAGTTAGATATATTATTCTTGTTTGAACACATTTTGCTAAAAAGTGAAATGCAAGTGAAATGGCTTGGCAGGCAGTGAGATTAGTCACTTCACAGCTTCCGTAGGTTTTACAAGGGGTCTCTAGTTTTATGACAGATCAATACAAACACACAGATTTAATTTCCTCTGCAGTCTGGAGTACTCTGGAGGCTGTGGCTTTGAATTTCTGGCCTGAGTTTGTGGGCTGAAAGAGAGTCTCTGAGAGACATTGTGTTGATTTCATCACTCTGAGTAATGCCTGTGTCTGTTCCCCAGAGATTGCTTTGATCGCTGACAGTTTGTAAGATATTATGAGTATTGGGGATGTCCTTGTGCAGCTTTGGTTGCAGGCTTAGTGGCTTTAGTAGTTTCTGAATTCATAAAAAAAAAGGCTTCATAAAAGAGGAAGCCATAATATTTTATTTAAAGCCACAGGGACACTGATGAACCATCATTTCTTAGGAAGCTTTAGGATTTCCTCTGGTTTCCTTGAAGTCTTTCTATCTGGCTCTATGTTCTGGCATCTCCTCACTTTGACTACACACATGGCTGTGGGCAAAAAAGGAGAGATTGTCCCAGTGATGAGATCTGCTATCAGGAGCTGCTTTGAAGACACCCTTTCTAAATGTATTTGATATGACAGAATTCCTTCTCTGCCACAGCGACCAAAACAGAAATATCTTCATCCTATTTCCAGTACGACCCCGTGTTTTAAAGGGTAATTTAGCTCCTGTGAATATCAAGTAACAGAACTAAGTGATTTCAGAGCTGAAGCATAAATAGAAAGAGGAACAGGCAGCAGTAAAACGCTGACACTTCAGCTGAGACTTGGCAAGCCCAGCTGGAAATGCTTGTCCCAGCAACACACACTGCATTCACAGAGTACCTTCACGATCGCCTCTGTGTACAAAGTTCATATCCTCACTGACCTATTTTTTTTTTTTGCTGACAGTGCAAAGGCAAAAGTTTAGTATAAAGAACATTTTAAGTAGTTTTTTCCTGGGTGTGTATATATATACACAAATGCCACCTTAAGCTCATATATTTTGTAATGAATTGGATTTAAGTTTTAAATTTCAATGGGACTTCTGCTTCTAAGTCACTGAGACGCTTTGGAAAATGTGATCTCCTAGTAAGATGCCAATCTACCATGCTGTAGACAGGTCATATGCTTATGTTAGAAAACACCAAACTTTATTTCCTCTGGGAGGATACAAAACTGCTCTATTTCAAACAGAAAGGAGCAATTCTACCTGCCGATGGAGCACCTAGGATGTCCCTTGAGAAGGGGTGGGAAAAAACCTATACTCTTTGGCCACCATGAATTGTCCTTATCTTTGGCAAGATATATATCTTTTGTTTCTCACAAAGGACATCATGACTAGTTTTCCTTGGAAATAAGTAACTCCTTCTCTTATTGAAGTTCTGTATATATATGAAACTTGTGAAAGAATTTTAAGATGGCAGAAACCACCTGCCTCTCTGCTTTGCCTCTCTGCTTTGCTTCTCTGCATGTAGGTGCTAATTTTCAAGGCATCTAATACAGTCTTGTTCAGTGTTTCCCCAAACTTGATAAAATTGAAGTACTACAATGAATGCTGCCTGGCAGTGCTCAGTCTGGGGTATTCACTGCAGCCAAGGGTGTATGCAAGGTGTAACACAGCAGTAACCCATGAGCATGCCAGAACTCCTCAGCAGCAGCTGAGCATGCTGAGGCAGGACGTGCATTGTGCCATGACTAATTGCATCATCGTTGTGCATTGTTCAGTAATTAGTAAATTCTGATAGGGATTTCTATTCTCAGTGATCTCCTCAGAGGTATCTTGTTCTTCCATTACCAAAAAAATAGTTTTATCCAAAGCATTGTGGGCAGCAGGTTGAGGGAGTTGATTCTGCTCCTCTACTGTACTCTGGTAAGACCCCACCTGGAGTGCTGTGTCCAGCTGTGGGATCCTCAGCACAGGAAGGACATGGACCTGTTAGAGCAGGTCTGGAGAAGGACCCTGAAGATAATTAGAGGGATAGAGCACCCCTTGTGAAAACAGACAGACTGAGAGCACTGGGGCTGTGCAGCCTGAGGAAGAGACCTTATGGCGGCCTTTCAATACTTAAAGGAAGCTTAGAAGAAAGATGAGGACTAACTTTTTAGTAGGGCTTGTTGCAATAGGTAAATTCAGACTAGATATAAGGAAGAAATTTTTCACCATGAGGGTGGTGAAATACTGGAACAGGTTGCTCAGAGAGGTGGCAGATGCCCTGACCCTAGAAACATTCAGGGTCAGCATGGAGGGGCTCTGAGCAACTTGATATAATGGAAGATGTCCCTGCTCATGTTGGACTAGATGACCTTCAAATATCCTTTTCAACCCAAACAGTTCTGTTTCTATGATTCTATTATATATACATCTTTATGTGTGTGTGATTGTTTCAGGAAGGATAAGAGGTGAAGGAGTGGAGCACATTATTAAAGTCTTCATACCATATTATCTGTTTAGGGTGTAAGGGACCAGCCTGTTCCTTTGCACATTTTTTGAGCCTTGCTAGGATGAACATAGGTACTGTATAGGATTAATTATTAGGAAAACTACCAGGAAGAGCAGGAGGCTTTTAGTTTTTTTTCATTAATGGAACTCAAGATTGCAAAGATGGCAAATGCTTTGTAAGATCTATGGTAGCCAAGCATGGACTACTAGACTTAATAGAGGGAAGTAGCTGGGTGAGGTATTTGGTCTGTGGTTCAATTAATGATATGCTTACTGTATTCATCCAGCATGTTGGCCTTTTCTGAACGAGTGGGTAAGGATTTATGAGACAATGCCTGCACAATTAGCTCTCCTTTCCACCCCAGAAAAGAGGCTTCTTCAAAATGCATAATGTCCCTTGTGGAAATAAAAATGCCCCTGTTGGTGAAAACCAAAATGCAAGTTTCATGTAGCTGCAAGTGCAATTTCGTCCTAAGTTAGTGCCTGATCTTCATTTCTATGCAAAAATTTAGATTCTTCTGTTATAATGAAAGTGCCTAATAGCAAATAACAATGTTCCAGAAAGCTCAAAACACATTTCCTGCAAAGCAGGAGCAGTGTGTTCCAAGTTATCTTGTTCCTTGCTATGTAGGAGGAAGGCACTTCTGTTTGGATCAAGAGTCCCTACACATTGTCAAATAGGAGCAACTTCTATTTAGACAAACCTCCAAGGAAACTGTTCTGGCATGCATGCTTGCAAATACAGCCTTTATTTTTTGTAAGCATGAGTAAGGGCCATGGATATAAATTTGTAACTATTAAAGACTTGCATATGCCTGTAAACCTTCACAGGCAATTGATCAAATGCTCTGGATCTCACTCACAATGTTTTCCTCAGGTAGGGCAGATGTGGCCCCACATGCAAAATCTGGCAGGTAATCTTGAATAATATATGGAATGATGTATGGGTGAGGTAGTGGTGCACGCAAAATTGTTTTCTAGAGTTAAGCTATTAAGTTGCAGAAGGTAGGTCAATGTTTCAAAGGCTTGATGAATTAAGGTGTCCCCCCATCACCTCTTGTTGTTTGCCTCTCTTCTTCCCCTTCTCCCCTGAAACTAGTCAGGGTTTGTCAGTCAGCTAATTCTCCTGAGCAGCTCTCGAGAAAAACTTCTAGTGAGAAAAATGTGTTTGATGTCAAGTTAGGTCTTTTCCAGTCATCATGCAGACTAGCTGACATAAAGTGATTAACATTACTTAAAGGGAAAACATCAAGGACTTTGGGTGAAAAGCCTGTTTTTCAATGCCAAGGGATAAAGAATTTACCACTTCAGTTGAGCATTGGTTCCAGTGTATAATTGTATTCACTGGTACATTTTATTCCTTTTTATTCCATTTGATTTGGCTTCTGATAAATACTTCTGAGCACAGACACATTTTTTTGAATTCCTGCCTGAACTTTTGATTGGCGCACTGCAATATATGCCAAATTACTTTACCTGATGAGGCTTCTATATTTGTAGTTTACACTAGGTACAATGTCAATTTATTGAGCTACTTCTCCTCCATAGAGTTTGATTTTTAGATGATTAGAAGAGGTGAGGGAGCCTTGACAAAGAGAACAGCATGCACTTCCAAAGAGAAAATCTGAATTCCCTTTGTGCTTGTTATTCCAAATAAATAAGCCTGGACACAATTCAGTATGGACATAATTGGTATAGACTGCGGAAGAAATTCCAACATTCATTTGGAAATTCAGATTTGTTAAGTGTTACATGGTCATGTTTTCTTTGACTTAATCATTTTGTATCCTCTCGGCAAATTTCGATTCATTTTAGTAAGAGGGTGGAAGTAATTCAGATAATGAAATATCTATGAGTTTTATGAATATAGACAAAAAGGTATACAGAGAGACCCTACAAATTTTATGAGTGAGGAAAAAAATTGTAGTGGGAACCTGTGTCTTTTCACGTGACAGATGAATTGAAATAAAAGCTCACCAACTGTAGGAAAGCCTGCAGTTGGAATTTAAGACATAAATGCTCATTTCTGGGGCTCTTGACTATTGACTTGCTTGTGAAATGCCAGACCAGTCCTGGCCTACTCCTATGCAATATGTGGACAAAGAATTTTGTTGTAGGGGCTTTCCCTCTTGTATCAGATGAACTCCATCCGTTTAGACTTACCCCACTAACTGAAAGCTGGGTTGAGCTGTCTACCTTTGTATTATACGCTATTTTTCTAGTTTTGTTCTTGCAGGTTATTGTGTGACCAGATGAATATTAACAGAACCTGGAATGTATTTTAATTGTAAAACTCTATCAGACATACTGATAATTGCATATTCTATAATTAAAACTGTGAATGCTTTTTTTTCTAAGTGTAGCGACAGCTGTTTGAGCACATCTGGAAAATATGCTTTTAGCAAAAGTATTTTAGCTCAGAGAATTTCACAATCCATGGGATATTTACCAGCATTACTTTCCAGAATACTAATCTCATTTATCAGTATTTTTAATATAAAATCTTGCTCTTTTTTTTTTTAATGATATTTGCAAATCTGTTTTTGCATTCACATCATAGTTTGGCCATTCCAGTATACTTCAAGGCTAAATGCTGCAGAACAAATCATTGCTTTGCTTCTAATTTTAGGCAGAAGCCTACATAAGTCTTGTCCGATGCCATTATAATATTTCCTTCATTGATTTCAGCCAAACATTTCCCGTTTTTATTATTTTAAAGAGAAATTACTGTTTTATACTGGAATTTCACTGCGATGAAAATTTCTCATTCTCCTGCTCTGTGCTTCTTGAGGGTCTTGTTAACACCTGTCTGTGCTATCACCCTCGTTCCCCCTACAGTTATTATAGCATTACTCAGGACACTTTGCAGTCAGCGAGATTGTTTACAAGGTAGGACCCTGGTCACTTGGAAATGAACAGCAATGTTTCTGTTTGTGATAGGGGCCCAAGCATTGTGGTTTCTGTGCTTTCCTCAGAACTGTGGTATAGACATTACAAAACCAGACATTCTGATATGATTCATTGAAATGGAACAAGTAAGCATAAAATTTCAAATAACTTTAAACCCTCTATCTGCTAATTTACTGCTAATGTTGCTTATGTTTTTTATTTGGAAAAAAAGACTAAACATAAAAATGCAGACCCTCAATGTATTACTCTAATCAGGATCTTGCATTCTGATGCAAGCATTTCAACCAACTAGCTTTCAGGGTGATGAGAGAGATTTTGCAGAGAGCATTTGTCAACTGATGCCTAAGTGAGAAATCAATTTCCTTTATTTGGAGTAGGAGGCAACTTTTTAATGATGGATTACATTGTGTTGGAGTAGCTTCACACCTGAATTGTAAATCATAAATGCTATCCTTGTTGTGCAGTTGGAGGCAAAATGCATTTACCCAACCAAGGGAGAAGCTACAGCTGCAAAAATTAATGAGATTTAAAAAAAAATCTACAGCAGGGATACTATAAAATAATATGGAATACATTAGTGGAAATGTGGGAAAATTAATTCCAAATTATTGACAGTTTAATTGACGTATGGGAAGTATTTTAATGGAGTTAATATGCTGTGCTGTTCTTCAGCTTTTTAAACTTTTCCACTGAGCAGAAAACAAGTTTTTCCAATTATGGAGTTTAAAGTTGAAACAAATGGTTGCTGTGGGTTCCCTGGTTGTGCAATGCCAGCACTGGATGTGTGACTGGGACTCTTTTCTGCCCAGCACCTGCAAAAACCATCCTGTGAGCAGGGTGTGGATGCCACTGCTCTGCTCTCATCCCAGCCTTGCTGGTTACAGAGGCTCTTTGCAAATGACACTCACGAGGTGATTTCACCCCCAGGCTCCGACTGCATGAAGAAAAGGTCATTAAGGATCGGCGACACCACCTCAAAACGTACCCAAACTGCTTTGTTGCCAAAGAGCTGATTGACTGGCTGATCGACCACAAAGAGGCCTCTGACAGGGAGACAGCCATCAAACTGGTGCAGAAATTACTGGATCACAGCATTATCCACCATGGTAAGTGCAGTATCAGCTGCTAAAAAGTTCTAAGCTAAATTTATCGACTGCTGTGAGACAAAGGGAAATCCTACTCCTGCTCTTCAGCCTAGTACGGGACAGGTAGGATCCTTTCCCTGCCAGAAATGGAGCATCTCCCTTGAGCTGTGCTGCTATGCAAAGTCACCTGTGTCCTGAAGGAGATGAGAGCCTGAAGAGGTGTGATGTTCTCCATGGCAGGGGAGGGAAGTTACTGGAGATTGTGATGCTGCATCCCTGTCTCCCTAGCAGCCCCAGCTGGATCATATCCCCCCTCTCCCTGCTGCCCTCATTTCCCTGCTCCTAAGAGTGCAGTTCTCCAGCTGAAAAATTCATCTGAAAAATCAGCCAGCAAAAAAAAAAGATCATTTTTCTCACGTGGATTAGCTCCCTGGCCGCAGCCCTCCCAGCAGCTGCACAAACATTAGTGCTGGTACAGCTGCAAGAAAGTTAGTGGTCCGGCTGTGCCCTGATTAATTTTCTCCTAAACTTGTTGTCTATTTGAGATCTGTTCCTTTCAGCTTCTTGAATAACAATTCATGCTGATGAAAAGACTTCCAATTCACTGGTAGCATTTAGTTGCCTTTTGGGGCACAAAGAGGCTGGGAAGCACACGAGCAAAGGAGATCCAAGGCCTCAATTTCAAGCCTATAGTATTACCCAGTTCTAAACAGCAAATGTACCATTTGTTTCTTTTTTAAGAAAACTGAGTGACTACGAACAGACGAATGTTGACTTTATGCAGAGGTCATTGTGTGTGCAGCAATGCTGCTGCTGTCTGCAGTACACTAACAACACCTTAATTAAAGTCAGAAATGCACATATTGAATGAGTGCCACTTCTACAGCTTCTGCGTGGCTATTAAATGAAAATTCTGGGTTGTTATGGAAACTGGGACTCACGGTAGATAGTTAAAGAATAAAGTAATTATAGGGTATTCAAATCTGTCTACTTAATCCTCTATTGAGAAAATGTCAGTGAAGAGTTGCGAGGATGCCTGAGTGACTTAATTTAATTGAGCAATAGATGTTTTATTGCTGAATGCTTGTTGAAAGCTCTAACAACCTTCAAGCATTTTCTATCCTAGCATCCAATTGCAAACTGTAGAAGAAATGTATATATGTGTGTATACATTAGAAATGGAGCAGGTGTTTCTTGAAAATGTTAATACATTGCACTCTAATAAAATAACTTGTGAAGTGAGCTTGGGCAGGTAAATTCAGAGTGGTTCCATCAGATTCTGTAGGATGCTTAGAGCATTCTTTCAAGTCCCATGTCAAGTGAAAGGGGCACCAGTTGCTGCTTCTGTTGTGTAGAAAGTCCCCCATGTATATGGGTTGACATCTCTGTTAGGAGCAGCTTGCTTGGGATAGCTTTCCCATCAGTTAATGCCCTTGATGGGGCTGTGTTCTACATTTACAAAAGCCCATGATCAGCTGCTATTTTACGACCTAATTTGGCATTTTTCATGTGCTCATATTGTATCACCATTTGCTAGCTGGCATGGCAGAGCAATTGAGACTATTTTAAGAAGGTAGAAGGCTTTGGTTTTAATTGTTTCTTTAGGAAGTCTCAGGTTTCCTACAGCACTGCTAACTGATACGAATAACTTTAAGAAGTTTGTCAAACCTTAAATTATTGGGCATTCTACTCTGGTGGCCTTTACCAAACAAGCCAACAGTTTGTTTTCATCAAAAGGTTTTCTGTGCATGTAGTGCATGGATGCTTTTTTGCTCTTTATGTTTGCAATAATACTCACAAAACTGATGAACACTTCTCCCCCTCACCCAGAAATTTGGTTACCTCTCTGGAAGTTTTCTCCAGCCTTTCATTAGAATGGAGTAAAGTTGTGCTCTAAGAAATAAAGAGGATTAGTGCTTGCTTTGAAGCTCAGCAGTGGTACCTGCTAAATGTGTCCTCAACAACTTAACGTGTAGATTTTTTTTTTGTTTAATTATTTTATGTTTCAGTCTGTGATGAACATAAAGAATTCAAGGATGTCAAACTATTCTACCGCTTCAGAAAAGATGATGGGACGTTTCCGCTGGACAATGAGGTGAAGGTGTTCATGAGAGGACAAAGACTGTATGAAAAGTATGTTCCATTCAGTATTCATAATGTGTTGATAATAGTGCCATGTGAGGCAAATGATACTTGTTAATCTAGTTTTGAATAGTCAGAGGCTTTCAAATCATGCAGGAATGGGTCTGGGTAATTCCATTACTTTAGCTGGGGGTCCTTCCCTCTCCTATTTTTCTTTTGCTTTTCTACCATATTCACTTGAGGCATTTTGTTTAAAATCTGATGCCCCAGATTGTAAATACATGCTATATGAGGATTCAATGTGAATTGAAGCCCTTGAAATGTATTCTGTAAAAATAATTGCAGAATTATTTGTCAAAATAATTCAAATAATTATGTAATTATTTGATATGTAAAAGCATAATCATAATTCCTAAAACATTAGAACACCAAAATGCATTGAACAAGCAGACACATGACAATGGATGCTACATACCTACAGCTTCACAAGTAGGTATGATTTTAAATCATAGGTGAGGTGAATCTTCAGTATTCCAGTGTGCAGAATTTCAACATCAGAAAAGTTGTGTTAAAAGCAATTTCGAAAAAACCACTAACCCAAACAAGAGCATCTAATTATGACTTCAAACGGATTATTACGCTGAGATACTGAATATCCTACTGGATTACTTCTGTCAAGTAACTAGGTATCTTAACCATACTTCCTAATGTAAAGTTAAAGACAATATTATTCAGGATGTAGAGATTTTGACACGGTACTTTCAAGCAGAGAGAAGAAAATGCACGTTTGGCATATGCTACAAATTATGCAAAAGTTGTTATGTGTTATTTACCAAAAAGCTTGAAGCATTGCTCTAGACTGAATACCACCCACTCCCCTGCTTGCTTGAAGCAGAAGTGTGCAGAAGCCAGGAGAGATGCTGTGTTTTCTTGATCAAGGAAATTTGTTTCCTTCTTAGAAGAAAGCACTCAGGAAACACCCAAGTTTAAAAGCTGATAATAAAATATTATTTTCAAGGTTAGCCAGCTCTGAAGATCAGTTTGGTGAAAGAACAGTGAATCCAAAAAATGAACAAATACTTGTAAATGCTGCACCCATCCTATAAAATTGCCCGAGACACAGTGACTGTGACTATTTAAAGTAAAAATAAAATAAACTGTATAAAACATAATAAAATGAATCACTGGAGAAAATCCTCCATTCTGTGCACTGGGACAGGTGAATTGAATCAGCCACCTTCAAACTCTTCTGTGCCTTTCTAAGCACAGCATTTGCTCTTTAGACTCAGTAAACATGCAGTATCTACAACCTGACCTGTACTCTGAAAAGCAGATTAGAGTGTCTACAGTACTTTTTTTTAGTTGATACTTCTATTTCAATTTTCCATAAGAAAAATATTTTTTTGTTGGCAAGGCTGATGTCAGTCTTCTGCTTGAAAGGAGCCACAGCAGAAAGAACTCTGTTCTACCAATGTCTGCTTCCATCACCCTTTCTCTGAATGGAGAACTATCCCCAAACCAATGTGTGTGATCCAGTTTGTCTACACTGTACTAGCAGAAAAGCATTCATAACTGTAGAGATTGTTCCCATCTTGGGATGAGATGCCAAAAGCATCACCTGTGTCTAAATATAACTGCATCCTTGTGAGGTGCTTGCTCCTAGGCAACATATCTGAATGGTTCAGAAACTTTTTAATCCAGCCCTGAGTGTTAAATATAGTATAAATTAAAAATACCTAGCATTTCAAAACCAGTATGTGACAGTCAAAGCTAGTCAAAATTCTCTGTTTATCATTGGAAGTATTTTATATTCTTGGGGGATAGGAAGGCATACCTGGACTATCTGAGCTTCAGATTGTTTATTTTAGCAAATACCCTGTGCAGAAGTCTCAGATTTTGTTAGTTCCCTTGCCCATGCACCTTTATTAGCAACACCTTCACAGTTTCACTGGATACACTTTAAACTCAAAATCTAATGCTGAAAGTCAGGAAGAGTTCTACAATGAAATGTGTGATTATGAAATATATCTGTTGTATCAGTTTGCTAATAATCCTGAGAAAGAAAATATTAATTCAATGCTATTAAAATAATTATTAAGTGGCAGCAACTGGAGAAAAGTATTCATGCACAAACATGAAGTCATTTACCAGCGTATTCAACTTGTTTATCAAAATGCCTATGGGCCTGATTGCAAGAGAAATACACCCATGCCAGAGGAAATCTATCCAAATCCAACACATTTTAAAAATCTGTGTCTAATTTTGTAGAGTTTGCTGATCTTCACTAGGCTTTGCTAATTTAAGATAGCCATAATTATTTCCTGCTCTTTTCCACTCTCTGCATTAGAGCTGGAGTATCACTATGTTCAGAAGCCAATGTAGTTTTTGCTTGCCAAAATTTCAGACGTGTTGCCCAATGCCAATCCCTGCAGATTTGTACCCTCAATGGGTAAAATGAGAAAAATGCTGTAGGATCAGCAGGTTGTTGCACAGGAAAAGGCATGGATGTCTTAGGTTCCTTACATTCTAGCAGCTGATTTGGGTAAATGCCTTGCTCTCTGCCCTGGGACATGGGAACATTAGAACTGTCTCTCTGCTTTTCTGTATCTCTTCTGCATGACCACAAAGCTCTTCATAACTTGAACTCTCTTTTCTTTTGACATTACCCCCTCCACCCACCCCATGTGGGCATCTTTGGTGGCTGTACCTGTGGGATTAGAAGATTTAAAATCCCTTCATTTGCACTGAAAATCATGAATCAGTTCAGATTCCCTGCCCATCATTGCAAACTTTGGTAATCCTTTCTGTGAACACGCTTTGAGGTTCAGGTTTATAACTAGAGATGAAAACTACTGTATTTCCTACAGTCTTGTCTGAAATTGTTGAATAGTTTATAAGATCTAAGATTGGTATCAGATTTCAAGGTCTACAGGACTGACCAGATAGATTGAATGAGATAAACATGTTTCCTGTTCAACAAAACTCTCCCTCCAAATCTTAAGTAAATCCAGCACAGACCTTTTGTAGCTTAAAAAAAACCCAGTCAAGTTGTGCAGACATCCTATTTTTATAATGTTTGCAATTTTCCGTGGGGTTTGGTCAGGCACACAAGATTGTTGCTTCTGTTGCAGTCGTGTTTAGGAGCTATAAGTCATTTCATGGTGCTGACATCAACTGAGATTTCTGAACTAGATTTTACAGTGAAAGAAGTGCTGATTTATGGTTTTAATTTCAGGAAATCTTTTAGATAATTTTGAGACTGCATTCTTGGAATCACTTTCAGTTTAACTCATCAGTGGTTAAGTTGCATTTTTCCTCTGGTGAAGTTATTTTGATAAAAACAAGACTAAAGATTTATTTTGAAAAGGAGGTTGAATTTTAGTGTTTAGCTAAATACATCCCTTTAAAGCAGGATAACACCAATTTTAACAAAATGTTTTGCCATTAATAGCCTCATGATTTTTTGAAACAAGGAGAAAATGGAAGAGTAAGAGACAGTTTCCAGTTTTGGCTAATGAAAGGCCAAATTTTTGATTGATGTATATTGGTACAGTTTTGTTGACAGCCATGGACTTAGAGTGATTTACTTCAGTGAGTGATGCAAATCCATGGATTGCTGTGTCTGGGCTTCTTAAACTGGCAATTTTTCGTGTCTGTTTGTTCACAAGTCCAAATCCTTTGCAGTGCTATTCTGGACAAATGCAGAAGGGTGTGAAATGTCAAACTGAGTGTTTTTCCACTTGATATTTTTCCAGATATCTTTTGTGTCTCTGTAAAAATTGAACAATTAGCATTACCTTTTCAAGGACCTTTCTATCTGTGATTTCAATGAGCTGGTCAACTAATTATAGCCTCATCAAAGAACAATTAACATAATCCTAAGGATTTTTTTATTTGGTGCCTGCAGAGCTTGGGTAACCAGTTCTGGGTAACCATGCAGCAGATGGTACAAAAAGACTCAAGCTTTGGGTTTCCATTTTTTTTTTCTGGGAGGGAAAATCCTGGTGAACAAGACCCATTTAAAGATAGTCCCTTGGAGGACAGTAGGTCTGTGTTAGATGTGGAGAGCATGGGACAAGATGCTGTGGGACAAGATGCTTGTAAATTAAAACATTTAAATATAATTAAGTCTGCAAGAGTTCTGGAATCAATATAATTCAGCTAATTTTGACTTTCTCAGTTCTTACCCAGCTCAGAGGTGCTGGCAATGACCCATCATCTAAATGAGCAGTTCATTGTGCCACCACTGACAAGCTGTGGCTGAGCAGCCTTTGCCTGGTTTGATGATCTGCTACCTGGTGGTCAGATCCATTAGGCTCAGGCCTCAGTGCTCATTAAAGTCAAGAGAAGAAATCTTTTAGGTGGAATAACAGAGGCTGGACCCTGTCAAACCTCTTCACTGTAATTTCAAAGAAGTTTCAAGAAACTTCTCTCTGTGTTCCTATGGCACAGATTTTTCTGATGCTTCCCAAAGGAGGTGTAGTTATATTCCATAATCTCTGGACATGCTCTCAGTTTCAGAAGCAGATGGCTCATATATGGATTTACTTGAATTTCAATTCCTTTATCAGAAGGGCAAAGATTAAGCACTTCCAGAATATGCCTTTTGTAGTTCAGATATGCCCTTAATTTCAAAATACTCGGTGAAGTATTTTGAAATTAAGGGCATATTAATTTCAAGTGAGACGTGTTAGTCTTACTTGGCAAAAATAACCTTTCCATTCTTGAGCTGTTGCTCTGAAAGTCTTACCACTAGTCCTATTATTAGCCTATGATAAATAAAATAGTTATGAAGAAAAATGAGGTTAATAAGGATGTTATGGTGCTCAGTCTTCCCACCAAAAAGTGAGATTCTGTATTGCAAAGAAATTATTCTCATTTCTTCTTGAAAACTGCCTTCTCTTTCAAACTTTCAAACTGATTTTTGCATCAACAAAATATTGAGGCTTTTTTTTTTTAATACCATGCCATTTTTGTAGGTATCTTGAATATAGAAAAGTTTTATTACTATCCTTCAGCTACTTACATACATGCCAGTTGCTAGGAGATTTAAGGGCATCTCATGGTGTTCCTCTGACTGGTGTTGCAAAAGGCCAGCTGAGGGACAGAGAGCTGTGAGCCTCAGATGTTAAAAAGTGTTCAGGTACATGTGCTACTTACTGACTGCAGCTGCATCAGCAAATGTTGGATGTGCAATATTTATCATCACCCGAACCAGAGAACTACCATTTTTCCTCCTCTTGAATTTTTCTGCAGCTATTTTAGAGCTTATGGAGAGAATTTTCAAAGTCATATAAATGACTTCGGGGCACAGTCTTGCTAACTGTAAATATTAATTAGGAAGCTTTGAACACAGTATTCACATTCTGGTGCTTTTAGGCAAAATTTTTTTCAAAGTTGATTATACAGTAACTTTTAGAGAATGTTAAACACTAAATAGGGGAAATGCAAAACCTAAAAATCTAGTTTTCTTTTAGGGGAAAAACAAGAAAGCATTAACTTCACACAGGGATATAAAGCCTAAATTTCTTGACTAAGCAGTTTTAATTCCGTTTGTAAGCAGATTGATAGCTTGAGGAAAGATTCAGTGAGTCAGTGAAAGCTTCATATGCGTTTGCTTAATATCAGTGAGATTCACCAGAATAGCTCTGGAACTGCTTTTCTGAAGGACCATTTTCCTTACCAATTTTCCCTCCCACCATCCCAGGCTGATGAGCTCTGAAAACACCCTTCTGCAAGCCAGGGAGGAGGAAGGAGTGAAGTACGAGCGGACCTTTGTGGCGTCGGAGTTCATTGAGTGGCTGATGCAGGAAGGAGAGGCCACGACGCGGAGTGAAGCGGAGCAACTCGGCCGCCGGCTCCTGGAGCACGGCATAATTCAGCACGGTGAGAGACCTACTGAGAGCTGCCAGCAGCTACACTCATGCAGCACTTTCTGCAGCTCACATCACGTGGAGGGGCACCCTGTCTTCCAGGTCACAGTATGTTTAGGTTATAAACGATTTCAGATAGGAGTCTAAGTAGCTATTTAGTAAAGGGGTGGCTTTTTCAAAAGCTCATTGTATTAGTTCTGAAAATGCTTCCTCAAATGCAAAGTATGGCTGGAATTTGAAACTGTATAATAACAACTTAAGGATGTGGATGAAAATCAATGCTCCTACACTTGAAGTAATGAACTTGTATAACTTGCTATCTCAACGTGTGTAATTGAAGTAAATAGATTTGTAAGGATCAAATAGGGATTAGAGCCATAAATAAGCAAAATTCTGTATGCAGCGTAAAAATTTCAGGGTCTGTGTATCTCCCTACTTGTAGACAGAACAAACCATAGTCTGATGCCAGAAAAGGAACCTTTATTCTTGGGCATGTAGCAGAGTTGTTCTAGTATGTTTGGGCTAGAAAAAGGATGTCATTTCTGGTTGAAGTGTTATTGTATTTGTCCTGGTGGTATAACTTCTTTGAGACAGGAATCAAATATTTTCATGGGCCTCTATAATCTGTCTGGCAGATGCACCTTCACCAAGAAGCTCCTTCTGTTAAGAGTTTTCTCTCTCTACTGCCCTGAGGGTGAAGAAATTAACACCCCTGGCACTAAACCCCATTTTACATGTTGTCATCATCTGTTCCCAGTGCACATTGCCCTTCTGTGACCAGGCATTTCCCACCTTGGAAGTGGCAGTGCCTCTGGGATCAATGAAGGGGTGCCAGGAGATGACAAGAGATTGGCAGAAGTTGTTACCCACATTACTTAGTGCGCAATGGGAAAGTAATCAGATCCTGGTGATTCGAGTGGTGTTGCATCAGCCCTAATTCTGACAGAGAACAAACTGATGATATCAGCAGGCTGTTACTACACAAGGTGCTAGATTGACTAGGTTGTTTGTTGGCTTTGCAAGAAAACCTAGTTTTAATGAATAGAGAAAAATGGGCATGTAAGTGGCCTGCACAGTTCTGACATGGTTCTAATCATGTTCACATTAACTTGCAATTACTAGGAGATACTTCTGAATGTTTACAGTGATCAGCTTCCAGTTCTATAATTAATCCTGAGCTTCCTATGATTTATAGGGTGCCAGCTGCTCAGAGCTTGATGGACTGGAAAGGTATGCCACCCCTCCTCTTTACAGCAGCAATGATTTCATTCCTATTTTTACCTGAGCATTTTCTGTGTATTGCATATGTGGTAAACCTGCCTTACAAAAAAGAAAAAAAGAAAAAAAAATAGAAGTGAAATTTATGCTGATAGAGATGTTTTTGCAGAGAAAATAAAGTCAGGACTTAACATTTGGTGCAAAGCTGGGTTTTCTTAGCTGCTGACATCTTTGCAGAGCTAAGAAAGTCAGGATGTGGCTTTTCTTGCAGATCAACCATTCTTTCATTAACCAAGGCAATTGCTCAGCAGGGCACGTTTGCAGGGAAATAATTTTGCTCCTGTCAAGCTGGGTTTCAGGGGTCATTCCTGACTGACACTGGCCCTGCTCCTTTATGGATAGCTCTGGCCATTCTGCAGGTTTATCCCCTGCCCGTCCTTTTCTTGTAGTCAAGAGTACGTGCAAAGTGCCCTCTTAGAAAGAGATTTGAAACTCATGAAGTAATGACAGGGTTTTGGGAATTGGCTGTTTGCTGAGGAAGCTGTCTTCTCACTTGCTAACACCAGGTCATGGCTCCAAGGTACTGTCATCTTCCTTACCCAGTTTTTATTGAGAAAAAGGTAACTGAGTGGGGATTTCACAAGAACTTGATGGGGAAGCTGAACTAAAACAAAACTGAGTGATGTCTTTGAGATGTATCTTCTATGAATGAGCATGCTTTGTACAAACTTTTACTTCGTGAGATTTCATTCATTCATTGCAACAATTTATCTAGACAGTGTTAGGAATATTGATGAAAGTACTAGCAGAATTAGCACAGAGATGGTTTGGGGTTCATCTTAGCAAGTGGAAATGATCTGTGCACTTTGAAGTTTCTTGAAATGCTGCTTTCCTCTAAGAAGGGAGCTCAAAGTAAGAACTTCCAGTACAGAATTAGGGATATAAACTGTAAAACAGCAGGAGTGGTATTCTCTCCGCAACACCCTCCCACCCATTTTACCAAGTTCTAGATACAATTAAAAAACAAAAGAAAGCTATTTTTCTGTGTTTTAGTACCATAAATTCATTTCACATACTGTGCTTCCTTTGTTTTGTCTCTCATCAGCAGTACCAAAATGTTACTTGACACTAATTGGCATCCTTGTTGGCAGAGCCAGCAGAAAGGCTCTTGACTGAACAGGAGTGTAGAATAAAACATTTCCTGTCCTAAAGGCAGTCTTTTTCTACCACTATTGTTTGATATCCATAATATGGAATAAAACAAAACTTACTTTATTATTATTATGAAGTATTTATCACCCCTCCTAATGTGATGGAAAGTAATAGAAATAGTTGCATCAAGTTGCCAATCTCAGTAGTAATTTTCCAGCCACAACCGAATTATGCAATTTCTTTTTACTAATACTGACTTTCATTTCAATTACTCAGAGAAGCTCTGTTCTGCAGCTGAGGCACTGTATTCAAAATGGCTTCCTGACATATTTTCTTCACTTTAATTGGTCAGACACAAACCAGGTTTCACACAGGAAGCAAACACCGATGCTAAATTTAAAAAGGAAAACAGTGGTTTAAGAGGAATTGTATAAATGCTTTAAAAGCATCAAATTCTCATTTAAAAATAATCCTCCTGATCTCTTTGGACAAATACAATTATACACATTTCCCCTGCTATAGATGAAAATGATGAAATGAATTTAAGTGCTGAATTGCTTCCTGCCAAAATCTCACTGGCCCACACAAATCACTGAGATTACCTCCATTGGTTAGAGCCTGGTGCTAATAATGCAAAGTTGTGGGTTTGATCCCCATATGGGCCATTCATAAGAGTTGGACTCGATGATTCTTGTGGGTCCCTTCCAACTCAGAATATTTTGTGATTCTGTGAAATCATAACCCACAAATCACTATTTTCACAAATAGGAGCCAGATTTCCTTTCCTGTGTATTGGTACCCCCCTGTAATACGGAATTAAACTCCCATAAGTAGCAGGGAATGATGCATTGTACATTTCTTGAAGGCTTGTGTTGGGATTGTAGTTGCTTGTAGTTACTTGGTATTTGTGAACACTGATGGCCTTCATCCAGAATACAGGAATAAAGATTGTGGGAAGAATTGTAAGTGTGGTGATGCACATACAATAAAGGCAGAGACAAAAGGTGCACAGAACACATTTCTCAGCTGTAGAAAAGCCCATTTCGAGTATGGTGAGATATGTAGAGCTTGGTAATATTAATAGATAAAACTTTCCTCTAGGAGACTGGGTCTTTCTTAGTTCTTCTTCATATGGACATAGTGGGACAGATTAGCTACTGTGATCAAAATTCTCATGCAGCAGGAGAAGTTCTCTGCCAGTTCCCAGCTCCCAGCTCCCAGGTAGATCAGGCCAAAGCAAGAATGGTCTGGGGGCAGTGGAGGAGAGTGTGGGCATTCACAGATAGTCACAGCCACAGCCCTTTCTAAGTCTGGAAAACAGAGAAAGGATGAAAGAGGATATTCAGAGAGCTCTTTATGGAGTAATTTTTGGCTCATACTTGCTTACAACCTCACTGAAGAGCCTGCCTTGGACCTGCAGCCACAGCAGCAGAACACTGCTGACATGGCAGGCAGAGTCTTCCTGTCCTCATCCAAGGACTCATTGGGTATGAAAGCTGAGGGATGGAGAAACATCTGCCGGCCTTGCAGAAATTTTTAAACTCTGGAATCTCCAGTGACAACGCTATTGACCAGATTTTAAATTTAAACTATTTAAGAGAAACCAGTGCTGTCTTAGGATAGCACCTACAACTTGCAAGATGTATGTTTGCATTTCCTCCATGGCAGAAACCAAACCATAGCTCATTTATGAATGCTGTTCAATGTATTGTGGAATGTAAACACGGGGATTGCCTTTTACCACTGAGGGTACCATGTGTGCCAGCAGCTGAGCCTGTAAAATATGGGGGCCTGAGTAGCAGAACTCACCCTCTCCTGCTAGAAATCATTCTCTCCTCTTTTGTTGTGGTTTCCCAAGCTGCTGCTGATCTTCAAGTCCATGTGCTTGGTGTAATTTCTTCCCTGACATGTCCCCGGCACCTTCTCTGAGCACAAAGTGCTTTGCATGGATGTCCACTTTGCTCCAGGGGGTTGGGATGTGGATTCCCAGACTCAGACCAGCAGCAGAATAGGTGTGGTGAGTTCTCAAAAAGCTTTGCTTTCCTGAGTGATTGAGGGGTGGAAGAGTCTCTTTGGGAGATGACAGGCTGGCAGCTGTCTTCTTTGGAGCACATGGTCTACCTAGACTTTAGTAAAGCCATGGATACTGTTTCGTGTGGCATTCTGCAGAAACTTCCCATGGTGTGGATGGGTGAACTCTTCACAGGGTAAAAAACTGTCTGGATGGCCAGGCCTGGAGTTTCCCCAGGGCTCGCTGTTGTGGCCCGGGCTCATTATTGTGACCAGTTCTCTTAATTATCTTTATTAAGGAGATCTTCATTAAGGGATCCATGGTAGCAAAGGTGACTTTGTGGATGACACCAATTTTGTTGGGATTATTGATCTTCTGGAAGATAGGAGGGTTCTGCAGACGGATCTGGACAGTCTGGAGTGATGGGCCAAGGCCAGTGGTATGAGGTTCAACAAGGCCAAGTGCTGAGTCCTGCACTTGGGTGACAACAACCCCATGCAAGGAACACCATCCCACACTCCAGGCTTGGAGATGAGTGGCTGGAAAGCTTCCCATTGGAAAAGGACCTGGGGTGCTGGTTCACAGCAGCTAAACATGAGCCAGCAGTGAGCCTGGGTGGCCAAGGTCAAGGGCATCCTGGCCTGGATCAGCAGTAGTATGACCAGGTGTAACAGGATCAGGTCAGGGATTGTCCCCCTGTACTCAGCACTGGTGAGACCATACCTTGAGTGCTGTGTCCAGTTCTGAGCCCCTCACTACAAGAAGGACAATGAGGGGCTGTAGCACATTCAGAGAAGGGCAACAGAGCTGGGGAAGGGTCTGGAGCTGAGGGAGCTGAGGTTGTTTAGCCTGGAGAAAAGGAGGTTCAGGGGAGACCTTTTCACTCCCTTCAGCTCCCTGACAGGAGGCTGTAGCCAGGTCGGGGTCAGGCTCTTCTCCCAGCTAACAAGGGACAGGGAAAGAGGAAAAGGCCTCAGGTTGCACCAGGACAAGTGTAGGCTGGATATGAGGAAGAATTTCTTCACTGAAAGTGTTGTCTAGAATTGGAACAGGCTGCCCAGGGAAGTGGTGGAGTCACCATCTCTAGATGAAGATGTGTAGATGTGACACTTAAGGACATGGGTTAGTGGTGAACTTGGCATTATCAGGTTAATAGTTGAGCTTCATTATCTTAGAAGTCTTTTCCAGCCTAAGTGATTATATGATTTAATCAGTGCTAGGATTTTATGATAGCAGTAGCTATGTGGCAAGACTTAGACATGATATCAATATCTTTGGCCTCCACCCTCATTTAAAATACCTTTCAACTTCAAAAAGTTTTATTGAAATAATTGCACTTGATCAGACCTGGTGTGTTCAAGGTAGACGTGTTCTGCTGGCTTAGCACAGAAGCAGGTGCTTATCTCCTTTCAGGAGTTAACTTTTTATCTGCAAACTCCACTGTGCAAATTGCTTTCAGAGATGGAAACAAACACTTTGCGATGACTTAGTGAGAACAGTAAATGTTGACACGTGCTATGTCTCTGTCTCTGCAGGAAAGTCTTCCATCTATTTTTAATTTTCCCTATTCTTTGCCAGGACTCTCTACCTTTATACAGCAGAATTTCCTTTGTGAAAATGATGATGCCTTTAGTTTTATGCACCAAGACACATGATGCAATTGAAAGTTTGTTATAATTGTGGAAGTGGATTAAATACCTAACAAAGTACTATTTCTCTGGCTTTTGTTGAAAAGCTTTCCTTCTCTTCTACAATTGCTGTCAATAATGAAGTATTTGATATATGTGATATATTTGACTTAGATGTCCAACTGCTTATGATTAGCTGATATTTCATTTACTTTGTAAATGAAAACTTGCCATGTATGTGAAATACCCACTTCCTTTATTCCAGATTTCTCTTTGGAACCACTTTCTTGGAAATATCAACTGCAGAGGGCAGTTTATAAGTATCATTGAATGATAACATAAATCCTTGACTTAATCATAGTATTTCTCCTCCAAAACTAGCACATACATTTTTTAATACAATTTTTCTAGTTGATCTAAAACCTGGATCATATCAGCTCTTGAATGTATCCGAGCTTTCATTATGCTAAAAATTATAAAACATCACATTTTTACAGATGATGCCTTGATTTATCTCAGTAAAACACAAGCCTTCAGTTAGTCTTTGATGTCCTGCGACACAACTTTGTTTTTGTTATAATTCCTGTTGCTGCCATGCTGATGTCAGGCAGAAGCACTCAATTGTTTGTGTGGCAGCTCTTCCCTGGCAGTTCCCATGTGCAGGGAAAGTAACCTCACCCACAGTAATTCAGCTGCTGATGCTAAATCTGGGGACCACTTTCCATATTTTTCATGACTTTGCCATGATTTTGTAAGAAGTCAAAGAATAAGAACCTCGTATGTAATTATATAAACCCCCAGCTCCTTAGTCTGTCAGCTTCTCATTGTGCTCTTCTTGTATTTGTCTTTATCTACAACAGGAATGGATTTGGTTTTTGAAAGAGCCACATGCTCTATGCCTTATGTAAATAACATATGAAAAATTCTTTTCATATTAACTATTGAATTCTATTTTTCTGACAGAGAATGGGTTTCAGTTTTTAACAGCTGCAACAAAAAAAAAAAAAAAAGAGATACCCAGATGGGCCTTTTCATCTTCTGCTTCCCTTGCCACAGACTGTACTTTCCATACTTTATTTGGAAGCAAAGAAAAGCAGTTGGCTATGTTCTGTAAACTTACTAAATTAAAGATGATAAATCCTCATATACAAACCAAAAAGACTGCTAAAATGTGCGTGATTCAACACTGGCTTTTCATGCTAGAGTAAGTAATGTGTATTTGAAAATAGACTGCAAAGAGATGGAAAACTGGCTGGAAAGACAAAATGTATATAGAAACACTTATCCACATACCTATTTTAAGGGAGCAGAAAAAACATGTTAATGCACTGATCAGAATATACCACTTCAATAAGAACAGGATACGCTGAATTTCACTTCCCAAGGAACTTTTGACAGTTTTCTGCTGTAATCCTGGTGTTTTAAAGACAGCATAAAAGTTGTCTAGACTGTTTTGGACTACATGAATATACTACAGTTCATTGAAACAGCTCAGAAAGCCCTCCCTAGCTTTACTCAGAGAACTGTAGTTATAGCACAGCTCTTTTTTTCTGGACCTATTTACAGTTCCAGGACTTACTTATTTCTGGACATACTTACTGACTGCACCCTTAGTAGGATGAGCTGGAACAACTCTCTGGATTTTGTTGCAGAGCCAGAATCTGCCTTGCAGTTTTATACAAGGGAATAAGTAGAAACAAGAGCAGTTTAAGCTTAGATCCATTGTCTCTTCAAAGTGAATTCCTTGTAATCCAAATAAGAAAAAAAATACAATTTAGTACAGCTGCTGAGATGGCTGAATACATGCACAGGTGGGCTTATCTACAGTCTGCATAACATATAAACATTCATAAAAGGTGGAAATGCAAGTGTTGTGTTTATGTAGTGCAGGGAATTGAAGACCCAAGATCCAGGGCCCTGTGCTCACTGAACATCTGTAGTCTCTCTCCCTGGATTTGTGGGAGATCCAAGCAGGTGGAATTCATCAATGTGTAAAAGGAAACTAATCTGAATAGGTGCCATTATTAAAATGCATTTGCAGTGCCAGATTAGTAGAAAAACAGGAAGGCTTTCAGAGGAGTGGGGAAAGCATTGTCCAGTGCTGAATCAAGTGCCAGTTACTCTCCTGCAGCCACACGTGAGTCGGTGCAAGGCAGGAGTGGAAGAGGGGCAGCACAGGAGAGGCTGGGTGGGCAGTGTGGGGTGAGGACTGGCCAAAAGCTGCAGCTGCCCTGTGCAGGTCTCAGCAGCTCTCTGCGTTTGCCAAGCCCACGGACTCACCACTGCTCTGGAAAGCCAAAGTGGACACACACTTTCACTGTTTCTCTGGCAAGGGACCAAAGTGGGCTGGCCAAAGGCCTGAGGCACAGAGGAGGCTGGCTCAGCATGCCGTGTGCTATCCATAGAGAGAGGCATTTTTTTTAAGGAACTCAGATTTTATGTGTTGATTTGTTTCCTTCCCTTTTAAACACTGGTTCTGCTTTGGAGAGGGGAGTGAGAAAGCAAAATGACATGGAGTGGGAGCCAGACCCTTCCCTGGGCACACTTTGGGTGCAGGTGGAAGCAGCTCCAGCCATGCTCTCCTTCAGATAACTCCCAGCCCCTGCCAGCCCCTGCAGCCTGTCGGTGTAGGTCTCATCATCCTGCATTTGTTCTTGGCATGATGCTGCTCTTTTGGGGTAATATCCTGCCACTCCAGAGGTCAAAACTGGTATGGTCGTCTGTGACTTGCTATGTGAAGGCACTCACTATTGCAGCCAGCAATAGTGAAGGTCTAGAATGGTCTCCTGCAACTTCAAACTGCATTTTTCATCATTTTAATAGAGGAAACCACTTCATTAAAAAGATAAAGTGTACTTTTGAATAGGCTGGGGCTGCTGCCTTGTGCAGTGAGAGGCTTGGAAAAGTGTTGTGCACTGCTGGAAAGAGTTCAGTGCTGCGTTCATATTTAAGTGGAGAAAGATATGACATATCCACACTGAAAAATCCACACACTCAGCTCATGTTTTATAGCCTCTTCCTCTTAACCCCAGCTCAAGCACACTCTCACACAAGCAAATAAGCATGCTCTTCAATGTGTCCTCTGCACTCTTGAGGAAAGCTGCTCATCTGGCTCCTCGTGGAACTTTGATCTCCTTCCCACTGCTCCCTCAACACGGAACAGCCGGTCCCTGGCTCCAGCCACGAGCTCTTGCTTGGTGACAGCCTTGTTTTGGGGACGTGCAGAGCAGCTGGAGTGCCTCACTGGTTGTGTCCTATTGGGGACTGCAGCTCTCAGCTGGTAGAAAGCATTAATCACTGCTGTGGAGATGTACACAGATTATCAGTGCTAAAAATCATGGGGAATTGAAGTGGTGGGAGGGATTTGGGGGGAAGAGCCAGTTATGAAAATGGCCTGATTTTTCAGGCATGAGTCATACCATTTATTAAAATAGGCTTTTGTACTTTCTAAAGCTTCCTCAGTTCTATGAAATCAGTGTAAAGCTAATATTTCTATCTCTGATGTGCCTCAGCCTCCTTGAAAAAGTGGAAAAGAAAAGGCTGTTTGAGCTCCATGCAGATCCTGGGATTTTATGTCAGAATCAGAAGCTGAAAGAAGATTTGCATGGATGTTACTATTTATATTTTATGTATCTGAACAGAAACTGTGAAGCCGCCAGGCACATGAACAACCAAAGCTGCAAAATTAAGTGCTCCCAAACAGAGAAAATCCAAAATAAATATTCTGATTTTTCTCATCTTAACAGCAACACAAATGGTGAATGATCAGCTAAAACCCTTGCCAATGAAATTTTCAAACTCTAGGGATAGATGAGACAGTAAACAAATAATTGAACTCTATTAATTAAATCATCATTACCCCAAAAGAGGTGGGGGTTTTGTATAGCTAATGATGTAACTACAAGGCAATGCATCTAGGAAGTGAGAACACAGGCTCCACTCATTGCTGTGGAGCAGTGCTGTGCAAGGAAAGGAGGGTGTGCAGGGCACGAATTATTCCCATTTTATGCTATTTGTGCAGTACAGTGCAGTAGTAACTGTGAGATGTACAAAAAGAACAACAGACAGTAAGAAAAGGGGAGTGAGGTTGTAATTGTGGGCATGCAGTTCTGATAAGTGGATTTTTAGGAAATATAAAGAAATTCTGAAGAGGACTCCAGGAGGGCTGAAAAGGCCATAATTTAGGGGGTAGTACTTATTCAGCTGATAAAATATACATTTGAGAGTTGGTTTCATGTCTTCAGAGATTTCTTTGCAAAGATTTTTGACCGGATCGTATGTAACTTTCTAATGAAGGTGTGACAAAATCCAGGGATTAGCAGCTAAAGTTAAGCAAATTCAGTTTTGAGTTAAATCTATATTTTCTGGCAGGGCATGTGACTGAAGGCTTGAGTAGCTTGTAAAGGGAAGAGTAAAGTGGTCAATAAGTGCTTTAAAGTATGAGTAAACAAAATATTTTGTAAGATTAAACGATAGTTGTCAAATTCTGGTTTTGGGAGAAAATTTGTGGCCTGTGTATGTGGGAGATTAGACGGGTGGGTTATGACCCTACCTCCAAAGTCTGACTCATATACTCATATGTTAATGTTAATGCCTTTCCTTCCAGGACCATAAATGCTCTTGTGTATTTTTATGGTTTTGGAGTTTTCCAGTCGTCATATTTTTACTTTACTCTCTTTGGTACATTTCTTTCTGTTGCATAAGTTACACATTGTAACATGAACATGTTGCCACCTGAACAGCTGTGAATTAAATTTGAGCAAGAAACATGAAGTCACCCCACCTTGCTCTTTGCATCACCTTTATAATGTACAAATACAGGTCCTGACACTTGCCAGCCATGGCTTGACTGTTAAATGAAATGGGTGCCAGTTTGCTTTTCTGTGCTGCACCATGAAGGGCAGGGAATTAATTCAGGAGTAGTAATGTTAATCCCTATCTAGAGCAGCAACTTCTATGAGAGGTACCTGGAGCAAGAGCCTTGTCAGCTGCCACAAGTTTATCTGCTACTGCCTCTGAGTCAACACCCAGAGGTAGCAACCTCTAAATTACCTTTAAAGAAACTGCTCCTGGGCAAGTCTGTGCAACCTTGTCATCATTCTGCCATGGGTTTGGAAAAGCTTTTCACTCCCACATTCCTCTGCTGCTTGCAGCGAAGTGTGGGCTGCTAAAGTGTGAGCTGAGCACCCGTGACTGCACCTGTACCTCTCACCCAGCAGCTGCCAGTGCAACAAACCCAGCCTTCTGTGTGTGCTCTGCATCCAGCATTCACACAGCTGTGACTTACCAAGGACAAGGGCACGTGTAGCTCCTCCTGGCTCTTGCTGTGTGTCAGCCACTGCACCTGAGGAGTGGCTTTCAGAGACAGCCAGCATCCACATCTGCCTCCCCCTCCTCAACCTCTTCCTTCTGCTCTGTGGTCTGGAAATTCCTTTTTTCCATGCCTTTCCAGATACACTCATCCTTAGGCAGAGTCACAGCTTGGACACTTCATCACAAGTCATGAATAAGTAAGATGATTAGGGGAAAAAAAAGAAAAAGAAGAAAAAGAAGAAGAGTCCCATGAGGCACAGTAATAATTTTGGTGAGAGATTTTATTTGATGATGTGTACACAAGGAGGCAGTCTGAGCTATATACTTCTGTTTATATTTTTAGCTTTCTAAATATGTAAAAAGTTACATGATGCTACAAAACACAATATGTGAACTATGCTTAGAAATGAGGAGGTTAAAATATGAAAGTCAAGGAGCATGCCAAATTCTATACTGATGCTACCTCATAAGCATTTTGGCTGCAAATCCTCTGTTGTGTAAATCATATACAAATATTCTCCAACACACAGTCACTGGACATAGCTTTTCTACTTGTGCCCAATTATTGTATAAAAATTTACCCTTCTGTGGACTGAAATAGTTACAGCAGACATTAATCATTTCAGTGGAAAACATAAGCTTTGCTGTTTTAAGTATATAAATATTACAATGTTTAATTCAAAACAAGTAATTTTATTCTAAAATATGTTCGGTATCATGGCATAAAAATGTTTATATATCTAGTTTCATGGTCAATAATTCTTGAATTTCAGAGTGCTTGACAATGTCTGCAGCACGAGTGTGCATTTATCTCTGATTATCATATTTTCTGAGTACTGTCAGAGCACTTCAGTTAATGACACAAACAACAGAATAATTTTCATTAAAAACTGTGGTGTCATAATATTTAACTTGACTCAGAAACCCTACGGATATTTCTTACATTGTGAATGGTTGGCCACAGTAGTTCTATTTCCAAAGAAGCATTTGTGGAGGTCTCTCATTTAAAATTAGGAATTGCAATAGTGCTGAAGTAGAGCTTGCCTTTTAAGTATTGAGTTTGAGATGGCCTCAAAAATTTTCTTTTTTCTCTTTAAATTAGGTTATTCTAATAATGTGGTAAGATATTGATAGATATTGCTACTTTTACTTATTATGTCAGTGATCTTAAAATGAATCTGGTAGCTGCAAACACCTACATAGTAACTCTGCCTCTGATAGCAAATCCTTTGGGGGATGTGGGCAGATAGCCAAATCTCTCCTCCTCTACTTCCATTCTTCAAAAATAGTGATTGTTAGGAAGAGTTGTTTAATAGTATTGCATATGATATGTATCCCAAATGGGGAGTACTGCAGCAGTGTGTGCCTGCAGTAATTAATGTGTCAGAACACAGTAACGAGTTGCTTGTGATGCTAAATTGGACTTAACAAAGCTATTTTGCATCCCTGAGGACACAACAGATTCAGCATCAAAAGGAAGCTGACAAAAGCCAAGTGACACTGACTCTTCCAGAGATCTTTGACAGAACCAGCCAGTCTAAGGGATGTCTTACAGCCCAAGCCAAACAACTCTGGGGCAGGTGGCCTGTGTGGCAGCTTGGGCACCAGCATGTGCAGTTCAGAAAGGTGTCCCAAAGGCAGAAGTCCACTTATACAGACAGTGTCTCTCTGACAGTGACTCAGGCAGGCAAGGGACATGCTTCTTTGTGAGATGGTCTGACCTCGTAAGGCAGTTTCTGCATCCACATGGAAGATGGTCATATCTAGGACTGGCTTCTTCCTTATTGTCTGGGTGACTTGACATCCCTGGAGAGGATGTCTTTGAGGTTATTTCCTCAGCTTACAAACATCAAATGACTTTCTGGAAGTTTATGTGTAAATACAGCCTATTTTGCAGGGCTGTCATGTGTGGCATAGTTCTGTAGTTCCTGAGTAACCTGAGACACGAGGTGTTCAGAAGGAATGAGAGCAAGAAAGACTGTTGGGGATGAAAATGAAAGGAAAGGAGCCAGCAGGGCTCCAGCCTCTGGGTCTTGTGTAGTACATTGGACTCTGCTGGTTTTTGGGCCCCATGTGTTGGGGAGAGCAAAGAGCAAGGCAAAAGTTCTGTGTCTGCAGGAGGAGGCCAAGTGACTGACTCATGTAATCATAGGCTTGACTGACCTCAGAGCATAACTGTGTTGTTGTTGACACTTTACACATAAATATCTATAGCCCACCAGTTCTTACAATTCAGTATTTCAAGAAATGCAATTTATAAACTAGGAAGATCCAGAATCTGGATTCTTCATTGAAAAGGTCAGCTGTGTTAAACTATTTCTGTAGAACGTGATCTCAAGAGCTGGATGAAAATGGAGAAAAATGCTGCTAAATACCTACTGCAGCTATTTTAGATGCTGCAGTACTGATGCAGAGAGTACTCCAGAGAGGTTTCCTGCAATCAGGACCTGCAGGACTCAGAGCATTGGCACAGAGCTCCATCCAACCCCTGTTTTTCATTTTAACGTCAGTGGCAGTGAAGACACGGCTTTTATAGTGATGTTGTACTCTGAGGATAGGCTCAGTGCTCCTGCTCTGACACCAGCAGCCTGGGGTTTGCTCAGGGTCAATACAGGTTGCAATTAAGATTTTTGTTCATTATGTAAGAAATGATTTTTGGCCAGGTGCCTGTTCCCAAACCTTGTGTATCCGTGCAGAGGGGGGAAGTGGCCTGCAGGAAATGTCTGGGACACAGTGTCTGTGGTGAGCAAGACAGAGGAAATACACAGGTCTTGATTCTGTGCTGCCCTGTAGCTCTGAGCAAGGTAGTTGGATAGAGCTCCCAGGGACTGCCCTAGACTGATGAATTTACACAAAACTTGACTTAAGGAGCTAAGTCTGGTCTGCAGTGACCAGCAGCAGCAAGCGGCATTCAGAGGAAGCGTTCATGGAGGTGGAACTTGTCAAGGAGAGGTAAAGTACTTCTATTTCCACTGGGCAATAAAAAGTGCATATCATTAATCAAAGTAGTGTAAAAGACTCTTCTCAACATTTGCCACTACAATTCCTAGTTTGTAATTTCTGCTATAAAGGTTGTTTGTTGAAGCCACCCATGTGAGGCTGACCACCTTACTCTTCTTTCTGAGGCTGCACAGGGGAAGAGGAGAGCTCTGAGCATTGCTTCCTTACAGCAAGGTCTGTAGTGCACAAGATGCACATGGGTAGCTTTGGATTTCTTTCTGTGCCTACCAGGCATAGACTTTCTATCAATTTCTTTTCCTAGTGTCCAACAAGCACCATTTTATGGACAGCAACTTGCTCTACCAGTGCAGAATGAATTTCCGCCGCCGGCGGCGATTGATGGAGCTCCTCACTGAGAAATCTCGTCTGATGCCAGAAAGCCATGACAGCCCATTTTGCCTGCGCAAACAGAACCATGACAACAGGAAGCACACCAGTTTTCTCTCAGGTGACTCATTAATTATACTGCTGTTTGTAGAGTGACTCCATGGAATATTAAAAAATTGGATTTGGACAAGGGGTTTCAGTGTTGGAAAATAATGCAGGGCTGAGTATTATGTGTTCCTGTTCATAGGGATTGTCCATTCACTCATTTTACCAAACCTGTAGCTCCCTGGGGTGTATCTGTATCAACAGCATTTCAGATGCTGATCAAAAAACTGGTGTCCATGTTCAAACTGCACTGGTTGAAGTCCCTAAACTCAAAGTAATTTGTCATACATTCATGGGGAGTTTTCAAGAAGATTAAAAGTGAGAGGAAGGGGCCCTGCAAAATTTGTGTACAGTAATATCTAGTAAGAACTGAAAGAGGGGGAAGGAAAACTGGTAAAACCTAGTTCCCTATATTGAAATTCCTTTTAGAAGACACTGCAATGGGAGCAGTTCAGCCATACTGTTAGTTACAGCATTATTCTCATGCCGTACCTCTTCTAACAATGTAGGACACGCTCACCCATTCCCAGTGTTATCAGTGAAAACACGGCTTCTTGCAGTTTTTTTTTAAAAAAGAAATGGCTTAATAACTGTTTTTTTCTCTTTGTTTTCTCTCTGCTTGCAGTGAGTCCCACCAAGGAGATAAAGATCGTGTCAGCAGTGCGGAGGAGCAGCATGAGTAGCTGTGGCAGCAGTGGGTACTTCAGCAGTAGCCCAACACTCAGCAGCAGTCCCCCTGTGCTCTGCAACCCCAAATCTGGTGAGCACCAGCAGGGCTCACAGTGCACAGCAGCCAGGGTGCAGACATCTCTCTGGGAAGAAGGCGACGTGAGGAATGCCTATCATCACGCCTGAGCTTATGTTTCCAAGAATACATTAAAAATTCACAGTGTCACAGGTTTTGTAGGCCAGAGGGAACTATTATCATCTTCTAGCCTGAAGTCCTGTTGAACTCAAGCCAGATGTCTGCCTCCAGTAATCGCAGCGTCAAGTCCATAATTGTGGTTTGAGCTGCAGTTTATCTCTTAGGAGGACGTGCAGTCAGAGGCCTAGATTTGCCTCTTCTCTGCCAAGCTCTGAACCAAATCAAATCTCCTCCTAGAGACATTCCTTTGGTGCAAGTCAGAGAAGAGTTTAACTATCCAGTGACTGCTTGAGCTGCTATGAAATAACACCTCTCAGAGAACACAGCCACTAAAAAAAAAACTGAGGCAACATCGTTTCAGCCTGTCAGAGGCCATTTGAACATTTTGATTTGTTTTAAGTCTTACAGTGGTTTGTTTCAGAAGGTAGAAGTAGTGTTGAAGCTTATTTTCCTTTTGAAAGGATTTCCTATCCCACACCGGAAGGTTAAACACACCCATTCTTCCACAATTCACTTAAAATTGTTTCTTACTGTACATCTGGGAAGGGGAAAACAGACCAAGATAGATATTGTTTCAGCCTCTCTGTTCCACTCAGAAATAGCCCTGAATATCAAACAGGGCCCCTGCTGCCCTTTGAGTTCCTTATTATTTCAAATTCACCAAGTCTCTGCCAGTGATGTGGGGAGTACCATACAACGGGGCAAGGCTTCAGTGGAAGTGTGTAATCTTTGCATTCAGAGGGATGCTTGCATTTGAAGTGATTACAAGAGAGTGCCTAAAGTACAGGTTAATGCTGCTCAAAACACTGACCATTTACTCCGGAGATGGGTGAACTGAAGTGCGTTTCATTCCTGCTGTGCAGAGTGGCCATCAGAAAGGGAAAGATATTTTCCCTCTCTCTCCTTTTAGCACATTTCCTTCCCTCTGCTTAAGCTCTGCTGGGAATTCAGTGTGAAGCTCTGAACTAAAATAATTGGAAGGACTCAGTAGGATTATGTGCTCAGAAGCCATAACCCCCTCCAGCAGACCTGCTGCCCAGCAGGGGAAACGCTGTCAGTTCCAGTGGCCATTGCATCCTCAGAGTGTGTTGCTGTTGAGTCTTCAGCGCCACCTTCCAGTGTGCTCACCCCTTTATGCAAGGGGCTTGCCCCCTATGAGGGGTGCTACAGGATCATGTTTTGGTAGAATACCTCTCAGGTATACTTTCCAGAAACTCTCTGGTAGATTTTGTATGAGGAGCTCTTTGTCCCCAGCACATTAATTACATCCTGGGAAATTTTCTGGGCCAGATAAAACAGCATTCATGTGCTATCCATAAATGTGTGTGTTATCTGAAGTATGCCAACTATTCCCTTCATTTATGGTTCTGATTTTATATGAAGTGTCAGCCCATGAGTGGTGAGAACAAGCTTATTTTAATACAGCTGATTACACAACATTGGAAGAAAAAGAATAGGCTGATGTTGCTCTTGCATAAATTTTTTAGAAGAAATTTTCCCTTAGGACTAGTTTTCAAACTGTGAATAGCTTTAGCAGACTCGTATTTGAAAGAAGACAGCAGTGGGCTCATAAACAGACTGATTTTTAAGAATTATACAATTACTGGGAATGTAGGGTTATTTCTCCCAGAGCACAAGTAGAGATCCACACGTCAGCTTGCATAGGTTAACATAAAGCTGTCAGATATAAATGTTATAAGGAATTCTTAATCCTCTGCTGACTATAAAGAGACTTAGTTCACAAATAGCTTCCTGCTATCCAGACCCAGAGTGTGTTGCTGAACTATGTGCTAATAAACACAAGGCAGAGGTGTGTTTGTTGTCAGAGGAGCTCTCTTGCAGGCAAGCACTTAAAAAACACCCAGGTCATGACTTGACCAATCATGTAGAAAAACAATCATCAAACAAAAAAAAATTTCTGGAGGTATAATGCAGGGAGGCACATAAGGGAGCCCTGCATGGATGATTTACCTGATTCTGACTTGTCAAATGAACACAATTGTTCAGTTTTTTCCCATTGACCAGATATGCTCTGCAAAGTGTAACACTGGCTAAATAACAGTTCATCAAAATGCATGGGAAAGTAAAAAAAAAAAAGAAAAAGGTACTGAATTTTCCCTGCTCCCATGAATGCCATTAAGAAACTCAAGAATGTCTTCAATACCATCTGTGAGAAATTTTGTCTCCCACCTGTGACTGAAAAGTCAGATATCGTCAAAATTATTTATCACTAAAAGAAAAACAGCCATAACATTAAGGGTGAAGCAGGCAAACATTAAAGGTGAACAGCATACATTTTTATGTTGTCCTTTGTCTTGTGAAGCATTTATGGACAGATAAAAAATGGTACACAGGATGGTATTGATTTGATCTGGCAGATCTTCAAATTTACTTAGTTCAGAGGAAAGTGATGCCATTACATAGGAAGACAGTGGGGACCTCCAGAAACTTACTGGTATTTCCTTTAATGTAAAATCCCTGTAGATTACCTAGTCTGTTCCTGGATAAGATGAGAGTTATAGGTCTGTGCCTACAGTTTCAGAAATCGCTTGAGATAATTTATCACCCAAGCAGGATTTTCTTGCTATTTAATTCTGTGATTCAAACCCAACTCAGATAGAATAGCGGAGAGCACCCAACAAGAGCACAGAAAGCTGGTAAGGAAAGCTGCTCCATGACAGGAAGATTGGTCCCTTGTTTCAACACTGGACACAGGAAAAGCCACTTCTGATTTTTGTGATAGTGTTTAGGGGATTTTGATTGCAGTCAACAAAGTTTATTGGCTAAGTGCCCCAGTTTTCCAAAGATCTCATAATTTATACTCAGACCTATTCTGCAGGCTGTTCCTTGATTCTCTTACAGCTTTCAAGCAAGTCTGAAAGAATTGAAAGCATTTATGGGAAGTGGGGCCAAAAAGATGTGTCCCAACACTGTATCTTATTTATTAGGAGAAACTCCAGAGGAATGTTTTTATTGAATATTCATTTCTGTACCTCCACAGTATTAAAGAGACCTGTGACTGCTGATGAACTGTTGATGCCTGGAGCCCCATATGTTAGAAAAACTTTTACGGTATGTCTCCAGTATTTTTCTTTATTTTCTGCATGTATATGCATAGGACAATACAAACAGACATTTTCTGATGGGATAATTAGAGCTTATTTTTATTTGCTGAGGTTTATACTTTAAAATCCCAAACTCCATTATGAGTACTTCCACAAATTTCAGGTCTGATTCAGCACTTGTTTATCCTGTCTTTATGCCAGTGTGATACTGCTGTCTTTAAAGGGGTGTAAAATTACTTAAAGCCGATAACATTTGTGCTATACAAACTCATCCAGACTCAATGCTCCTGCTCTGCAGGAATGGGCCACCTACCCAAACTGAAGTTTTCTATCAGAGTCTTTCTGTATGGGGACAGAAAATTAAACCCGCATACATTATTTAGAGCCTTTCTTGAAAGACATTTTTGAACCTAGTCATTGGAAGCATTACTTTTACAGCCTCCTAGTTCAACAAAAAAAGTTTATTAAAAGCAAGAGGAATCATTTGGATAGAGCATTTCCCTTGAGTGACATAGCCTGTACTCTGGTGTGTGTTGGAAGTATAGAAATGTTGGAATTACATCTTGGACCACATAGAAGTTGCTCCCTTGAACTTTGTGGAGCTGCATGAAGTGATGATGTCCTTTCCTGTTTGCAGATCGTTGGCGATGCTGTGGGCTGGGGCTTCGTGGTGCGGGGGAGCAAACCCTGCCACATCCAGGCCGTGGACCCCAGTGGGCCAGCGGCCGCAGCTGGCATGAAGGTGAGTTCTCAAAATGGGAAATGTGCTGCTCAGTGAAGGTCTTGGGCTGCCGGTATTTGGGGAGGGAGAGGTGCTTTCGTTCCCAGTGCTGAGTGCCTTTGTCTCAGTTTCAGACATTTGTACACAATGAGTTTCATTGCCTTTAAACCCTCTCCGGTTTCTTTTCTTCTGTCCTTGAGATTCTTGAAGTCTCTTTTCACATGAGACTCAATTATCCTTTCCAAGTTGCTTTCTTGACGGTTTTCCTTTTTGAGGTGGGTTTCTATTCATGCCATTGGCTGGTTTTGGGTTCTTATTTTTAATTTTTTTTAAAATTTTCATGTTTTTTTCAACTCCACACGATTTTAGCTTCCCTCCTTACTTTCCAATTTATGTCATTACTGGCATGCAGCTGTATAGGAACAGACAAAGTCAGACATACCTCGTGAAAATGAAGCTAGCATAGCCCATTGTTCAGTGTAAAGCAGTCACGATTCAAGGCAACTTGGAAAGAGTAACAGATGATGCTTTCATATTTCATAAAGAGCTGAAAGAGCTTCATAAGTGATTTAAGAATCAATAAATTCATAATCCGCTTTTAGTTTTTGATCTGCAATGCAGAGCCCATTGACTTACCTGTGAGCTTAGATCACATCCAGCATTTATCTGTGAATTAACCTCTGCCTTGTACAAAGAGAAAAATAAAGGCTAAGTATTATGTTAAGTGGAGATAAAAGCAAGAAAATTAAGTTAGCTGCTACGCCTGCTCCAATGGCCAGAAAGATTAAATTACCCATTTATGCTATGCTTTATTGTATGGCAGCAACACAGATGAACGTTTCAGGTGTATTCCACATGCACCCCAGTTTGCCATGAATTTTTTCCAGCCTTGTAGTTCATCTCTCTTTCCCATCACACTCATCCCAATTGCCTCTCACCAGTCAGTTCAGACCCACCAAGGTGGAGGGCACAGCTCCAGGGATGCACATCCTGTCCAATGGTGCCAGACCTGCCATGGGATCCTCCTTAGCAAGTGCAGGACAGGGCCTTCTGCTCTCTGCCTGCTGATTCTTTTTTAATGAAACTTTCAAGAACATACTGTCTTTGAAACTTTGCTTTTTTGTACAGGCAGGCAAAGCCCCTTGAACAGGGAATGGCAGCTGCAGAGCTTGTTGGTGCACGCAGCACCCAGGCACATCTTGCTGGCAAGCAGCTTGAATTCTGAGGGAGCTGGAATTTTTTATATGTTTTATACAACACTTAAATATAATATACAGTTACAATTTTTATATGAAGAGTATAATTTTCAAATAATGACCGTACCTAAAATTTAAAGGGCCTAAATTTAAAAATAATTAATTAATTCACATGTATATTCTAGATCCTGAACTTGGGAGTTTAGTATTTTACAGAATCTTTTATTCTCTGAATATAGAAGCCTGCAGTAAATTGGAGCAATTCTGAAAGCTGACTTGTAAAAACAACACTGTGGTGTCACATGTGTAATCCCATGGGGTTGCATGAGGTCCACCTGAACCATTCAAGACTGAAGAAAATGAAATAGTTCACTGTCCTGAGAGGAACGGTGTTGTAAAACTAGGATATATTGCCTTGATTTTACACAAGGACAGATCTGATTATTTTCAAAGCTGTTAATCTTTATATGAAATGGTTTTTCAGAGCAGAATTGTACATAAAAATTTATATCTGTATATGAGATGAGCCCGTCTTTAGACACAAAAATTGGTGCCTCATTTTTGGAAATGCTGAATACCTTTAGCCTAGTGAAGAGATGTTGTTTTTCTCTGAAAATAAGGGCTTTTGTTGAGATGTTCCCATGGCAATAAGTATGTAAATCATAGTGCAGTATTTGAAATTTTAAAAAAAATCTATGTCACTTAATCCATCTGTTTACAGAGCTCCTCAATCTGGCAAATTTAAAGAAATCAAATGGCAGGCTTTAGATGACAGCTCCTTGAAATTAAACATTCCCCTGTGTAGAAGCTACAGGAAGGGCACTTTCAAAATAGGCTGCTGGGCACGGTAACTTCTGGTGAGCTGGGGCAAGAGGCTTTTGTCTGCAAAAAGAGTGCTACACCAAAGAAGTGCTAACAAGGAAAGTTGGCTCTGATGAAAAGGGCAAGAATTTGAAGAAGAGCCAACTGGCGTTTCAGTTTCTAGAAAAGTTCTTGGCAGTAGCAGCAGGGATTTTCCTCCTAAGGAGATGTATCCACTGTAATTGTTTTTAGAAGTGTCTTTATTTGTAAAGCCTGTGCATTTGCACTTGCCTCTTTTGGAGAGCACTATTTTCCTGTCTTTGCATTATGCTGGACACACTGTTGAGAGAGGACTGCTGCCTACGATCTCATTGTAGAACCTTGGTTTGTGCATTTAAAATTCTACCACGTATCACAGAAAGCCGTAAACATTGCAGGCTCAGCTTACCTGCTGGACTTACTGGTGGCTTGCTTTCAGTTTGAGCTTGGCTGGGCTTTTGGCCTGCTCCAGAGTGCTGTGAATTGGGAGTCTGAGCAGAAACCTCAACGGGCTCGGGACAGAGCTCTGACCGCCTGCAGTGGCTGTGGCTGGGACATGTGGGCTCTGTCACACACATGCACCTTGGCGTGGCAGCACTTGCCATCTCCTTATGTGTGACATCCTCTTCTGGGGGAGTTTTCAGACAATTTATTTCTGACAGAATCCATACTAGCATGGTCTGCTGAAGAGGCTGAAAGCTTTAGGACTGGATAGCTCTTTTGGGGCTGGTAGTAGGATTACCACTCACAGTCTGGAGTTTCAGGTGTGAAGCTGAGAAAATAATTTAGTAAATATCTAGTCAATTAGCTTTATTAAAGTATTTTTGGAGCTGTTTTGCTGCAGTGAGGTTGCCCGTGACAGCGTTGTGAGGAGAGTGGCTGCTGTAAGCACATTAACAAGGGCGAGCTGGAGGCGACGCGAGGCTATGAAAGGAGTCAGTGTTGCGATGCGTTCTTCTGAGTTATTTGCAGCTCTGTTTTGCTGTCTGCTGTCGTCAGCAGTGCAGACAGGAACAGCAGGATTTTGAAGTTCCCAGGTTGCTTTAATATTCATTATTGACTGGATGAAAAATCTGGTTCTATGCAGATGACGCTGCTAAATATTGCCAGTTGTTGTCAGTAAAAGTCTTCTTCCCTTTTTTTCTGTGATTTATTCTGTAAGTTCATTTCTGTTTTTAAGGTACAAATAGTTTTTGAAAAGTTAGAACTTGACTTGAAACTAGTGACTTAAATTATGCATCACATTGTTATTTAGTGTGGCATAACTGCAACAGAGTGTGATGGAACAAGCAGACCTAGCTAAGTATGAGGTTTGTGAGAGAGACAGATTAATCACTTTATTTGCTGTTCATCTGTTCTTCCCACTGCCTGGAGAAATCAGTGCCCAACTCAAACTATTAAAAGAAAGCTATCTGATTCCTTAAACTGATTCTCAGCAGATTTGTATTTATAGCTGTTATAGCTAAGGTCCTCAAATAATACGAATTGCCAGTGGCTGTTCAAGCTTTTCAAGCCTAGTTTTTCTTCATTTCAGTCATCAGCAGGGAGTTTGAAGGACCACGTGTGGTCACTGGTACCAACTCCTTCTGTGTGGAGCTCAGCTTGACAACTGATGTGTAGCCAGGACCCTTTCAGCATGGTTCTGCTCTCCTGATCTCTAAAAGCTGTAACAGGGAGATCAGCTTTATAAATTTTCTGCCTGTGTCTTTGTCTTCTGCATTCACAAAAGATTATTTCAGGTCCAGTTTCTCAAATGATTTCACTAGCAGAATAAGAGCCAACTCTCAAGTGTAATTGAGTTGCCACTGTGTCAAGAAGCCGACTGACGAGACTTCATCAAGGTCATCAAGCCCATTTCATGCAATCAAAGGAACATCTGTACTATCTGATTAGTCCAAAGAATTCAAGTACAGCCACAATAACAACATATTATAGACTTGTAACATGGAAGACTAAAAGGCACACATTGTAAGTGTCCAGTGGGGTGAAAATCAACCCAAAACCATGTGATGTCAGAGGAATTGCCAGTGCCTTACATTCCTGCAATTGGAAGGAATTTGAGCAGTGAGATTGTCGTGAAGTTGAATGTACCTCAAGCTGCAGAGAAATACAAAACCCATTTGATGGCCCTTGACAACCTGACCTCAAACATGAGGATTGCACAACTGTTTGGCAAGCAAGATAAATCAGTCTAAAAATCCTTAAAAATTTTTCCCCAAGAAAAAGTATCCCAAGTCAAATTTCCAGTCTTTTCAGGATAGTGGGAAAGGTAGAGAAGCATGTAACTCCTAAAGGCAATTTGTGGGAGCTTGAAAAATGAGGTTTATATTGAATAATAAAGCACCACGTATATGCCTCCATTTAACCCTCTCTGTGAAGTTTAGGAAAGAGAAGATACCTCAGTGTTTGATGCTGAGCCTCTAGCACTTTAAAGCACTCCAGAGCTGCTTCAGTGCTAATTGAAGGTATCTGAAGGGTACTTTCATTTTTTCGAGGAATTGAGTTTTAAATGAGAAGATGGAGTAGGCTTGGATAAATATTTATGCTGTGCACTAGCATATGGTGTTGTTGAAGCAGATGCAATTCAGTCTTAGAATTCTTATCTTATACCAACATGTTACTGATTGTAGAAAAGCATAAATTACATGAGTTGCCATCTGTTTTCAATTACAGCATGAAAACACTGAGGCAGGTTGGGATTTTCCTTTAGCTGTGTTATCAGCTCACTGCTGAATTTGACAATTACACTAGAGTGAGTTGAGAATGGATGTCTTTGGTAATGTGAACACTCAAAAAAAGTTGCTGACAAACTGCTTTCATAGCTTGTCCATAAATAGAGAAGCAGCAGAGCTAAACATGCATAGCACTACCCACAATGAATGCCACTGCTCTAGGGCTTAAATATAAATGGATATATAAGTTTCAAACACATCTCTGTGTTTGAATGTGTACCTCATTTTCTGATAGTATTTAATTATAAACTGTAATATAAAGGTCCATTCTCATCCACAGAAATGTGGAAGCTATATTCAAGCATCTATGATTTTAGAAAAATCTAGTTTTAAGAAATCAGATTTTATGTTTTACTATAAAATCAGTCTGGTTTTGCAAAACCAAAGAAAATTCAAAGATGTTTTAACTCTTTCAGTTTATGTAGCAGTAACCAGGACCTCAGATTTTATCTGCTATTATCCATCACCGAGATTGAAGAGTGACCTGAATAGGGTAGCATTAACTCTGAACATCATTGAGATATTGCTTGAGAAGAGTGGTTGTTACATTAAAGAATCAAAGAATGGGTCATGTTGGAAGGGACCACAGGGGGTCATCTGGTCCAACATCCCAGCTCAATCAAGGTCATCCTAGAGCACAATGCACAGGACAGAGCCCATCCAGTAATGGGGATTCCACAGCCTCCATGGTCAACCTTTTCCAGTGCACAGGCCCTGCACAGTGAAGAAGTTCTTCCTCGTGTTCAAGTGGAGCTTCCTGTGTTTCAGTTTCTGCACGTTGCCTCTTGTCCTGTTGCTTGGAACCGCTGAGAAGAGTCTGGTCCATTCTCTTGGTACCCTTGGTCTAGAGAGACATTAACGAGGTTCTGTTTCAGTCATCTCTCATTGAGGCTTAACAGGCTCAGCCCAGACCCCTGACTGGTGTAGTAGCCCTACACTGAATCCGCTGCATTTTTTCCATGTCTCTCTTGTACTGAGGAGCCCAGAACTGGGCACAGCTCTCCAGATGTGCCTCACTAGGGCAGAGTAGAGAGGTAGGGCCACCTCCCTTGACCTGCTGGCAATGCTTTCCCTAATGCACCCCAGGATACCATTGTCCTTCTTGGCACAAGGTCACAGTGCTGCCTCCTGGACAGTTTGTTGTCCACCAGGACTCCCAAGTCCTTCCCTGCAGAGCTGTTCCCCCAGCAGGTTGGCCCCCAGCCTGTATTGGTGCATGGGGTTGTTCCTCCCCAGCTGCATGACCAGGAAATTAGGACACGTTAAGAGCATAGCAATGGTGAACATAATGTTGAATAGTTTGATGAGCAGTTTGGATGGCTTTTTCATTATTATTTATTTAATCATTAGTGGAAATCTTTTTTAAAAACTCCAAAGAAAAAATTATTAAGGCTGTGCTAGTCAGTAGCATAATGATTCCACAGGTTGAAAGAGTTAAAATATTTGTGAATGTGAAAATACTCAGCTCTGCCATCATCATGGAAAATGAGGTTTTGGCTGGTTGAGCTTGACAACTTTTTAACATGTATAGCACTCACCATCCTTTCCTGATCAGTGAATGAATCTGTGCCTGGGTGTTCCTGCTCTGTGCCTGCCTTCTCTTTTTGGCCTGTGGTCATCATTTGCTCAAGTAGTTTGCTGGTGAGCTGTGGTGATGCCCTGTAATTGTCCCAAGGTTTACTCTTTCCCTGTGTGTATGCAATTGAACTCAATGAGTAGTTCCCAAATTTTTAGAGTGAATCTTGTTACCACTTCTGCATAGGTTGGACCTATCCTAAAACCATGCTACTCTAACTATACTGGGATTAATGCCATGAAAATTATCCCAGTAACATGATTCTGTGAGGACAGGGCCGAAAAAACTGCGTTGTACCCATCTCCTCTTGTTGGGAGTTTTGTGAATTCAGCCCTCTCACCAAAGTAGAGATTTTTCTAACTGAAGAAAAACATGGTTTTGAGAGCTACATAGTGTGTCACTGCCAGAACTTTGTTTAGTTGCCAGAAGGAGACAAGGTTTGGCAAATTTCTCCTTTGCTTTCATTACTATGGTTGCTACTCCAAGTGCAGCAACAGAGTCTTTATGTCCTTGACCATCCTTTGCATTAGCACAGTGTCTTTAGGCAGATTGAAATAATGAAATCTTTTTCCTCATTATTGGGAATCCCAGTGCAGGATTGGATGTCCCACTTCTGCCCCTTCACTGCACCAGCTACTCTGTCCATTTTATTCCTCCTCTGTGTTTGAAGCCCTGCCATTGCTGAACTTCTGTGTCAGGAGACTTATAAGACACTGCACCACTGGGTTGCTGGTGAACGTGCCCCATAGTGGCCACAAGGAAGTCACAATTTGGATTCGGATTCTCCCCTTTCTCTTGTCACAAACCCTCTGTGCAATACTGACCATTTCTGATCAGAATTCTTGTAAAGTAGTTTGGGTTTAAATAGAGATGGAAAATGCAAGAAAATCTGACATATTCTCAAACATAACCAAAACATTTGATGACTAGATCCTTTTTGGCACCTGTACAGATGAAGTTTGCTAAAGTTTCTTTATTTCCTTGTGGGAGCTGTGGTTCATAGCATAGGGTCCAGGTTTTCCAGTCTCACAGCAGAGAATTTGCTGACTGGGCCCAGTGACTCCCATGCAGCAAAGTTAGAGGACCCCAGGTTTCAAACATCAGTTTGTACAGCTCTCCTCTTTCTAAGCCATCCTTCCTCCCCCTCCTGAAATTTTTATTTGTATTAACTCCAGATGCTTTCTGTGTGACATACCTGCTACCCCTACCCAGGTTGTAACTACTCTGTAGACAGGCACTTTCTATTTCCAATGCCACCATATTCCAGTCTCTGCTGATCTTTACCAAAATTCTCCTGGTTTGCTTCATTTTTCACTAATAAATCATTAGACTCTTAATTGTGAAATTTCAGTTCTTTTAAAGCCATGATGGAACTCCTTCTTCTGACATGTCAGAATTTCCTCCTATATTCCTACTTTTTATGGTGGATCTCCATTTTTTTTCTGCTTGTTTCCTTGGTTTGCTTTGCTTCTTTGTCCACGGAGTTGTATAAGTAGTATGAGTTTGTTTTGAAGGCATCTCTTCTGAGGCTTCAGAACTTCTGAAGCTGTTTTAGAAGGTTAAGTGAAACCCACCCTTGTGCACAAGCCTCAGAGTGTGCAGACACCACTGTGTAGTTGGATCTGGGACTGTGCTTGCTTCAGTGGGTCATGTGCCTCTCTTCTGAGCCAGTGGACATAAAATTGACTAAAAAAATCAGCCACCTGTGTCTTGTACTAGAGACCAGGTGCTTGCTCTGACTATCTGGCACTGTTCCTATGATAAAGAAATCAAAACTTGACCTGTGAAAAGTCTCATGCTGAGGTATAAGGGAAGAGACCCCCTCCCATGCAGTTGAGAATGCTGACGCAAATGTCACACCAGCAGGATGTGAACTGCAAACTGCACACACAAAAGAAAACAGAAAAATTCTTTTTATGATTGTCAGACCTGGTTTTGAACAACAAGGTCCATGTTACTGACTATAGAGAAAGGAATTAAGACAGTGGGAATTCCCAAGTCAAATATAAAAATAGTGAGTTCAACTTTTTTTAGTCTAAATTTTGCAGTTAACATCTTCCCTCCCACCAAACTTACAGGACACAGGTTTAACAAGGTTTTGCTTGCTTATCCCAGACCTGAATTTTGGCCTGCAGAGAAGTATTAGGTTTCCAATGCCTCTGTGTGATTTTTCCTAAAGACTCTTTTAACGGAGTTTTACTGGGCAATAAAATTTTTTTTTCTCTTTTTACAACAACTGAAACCTTATGTGAGTACAGCAAGTTTCATAATATCTCAGAGCTCTGTTTTCTGCATTCACAGGGGTGTAGTTGACATTAGAATTGAACTGTTTGTAGGCCAGTCACCTAAAATGCTTTTGGGCAACAAGTGAACGACTGTACTTGTGTCTGTACATTGGCTCCTTCTCATCAGTAAGAAATACAAATACAAAAAAAAATTCCGCAGCTTCATAATTGGAGATCAGTGGATGTTCTAAATTTAGTCACATTATTTTAATAAATGATAGTTCTAAAAATTTCTTTTCAAGTAAGTGGTGTTTTATGACAGGATAATGCAGATATCTGAACTCCTTGCCTTTATGAAAGTGTTCTCTTGATTTTTTCTGGAGTCTTACAGCTGTAACCACTCAGAAAGAGAGACAGCAGCACTGGTATCAGCTGCACTGTAAAAACGGGCTGTGCTTGTGTTTTGACACAACTTCCAAGTTCTTGTGTGGTCTATGGCCCATAGAACTGCGAGATCTGGTGCCTGACAGGGCAGCTGGGATCTCACCCATGCTTGAGCTGTCGTGGCTATTGCAGGTCACTCCCAGGCAGTCCAGGCTCTCTGAAAAACTGATCTGCAGAATGCCCGAAATCTTGAAAAGGTTGTCATAAGTGTCTGTAAAAAAGACATAGAATTAGAGGCCAGTAGAGCAAAAAGCTGTCATTTTGAACTGGTTTTACTCTCAACTGAGGATGAAAAGCATTTTGTATTACTTGGTTTAGGTGCAATACTCATTTCAGTTGATGCCTTGGGAGTTCCTCAGATGCTGTTGGTTTTACAAGTTCACGGCTATCTCTGCTCTCTGCCCTGAGCAGTTCAAGGATGCTGCTGCTCCCCAGCTGCTGCTCTACACACTCCCGCCTGCACTTCTCTGTCTCTTGGTCTCTTTTCTTGTTGCTGCTCAAGACACAAAGTGTCTTCCTTTCATGGTATAAGCAAATGATTCAATGATTCGGGAAACATGTTGCATTAAAGCCAAGGCTCTGTTTAGCTAGCCAAACACATGGAAAAACAATTGCACTTTTGTCTGTGCAAACAGAGAGCAGCTGTTTGTATCAAATGGCGCAGACTGTTCCTGCTCATGACACGCTGGATACCAGAGGGTGCTGAGGGTGCCCTGCATGAGTCTGTCTGCCCCTGAAATTCCCTTGCTGTGCTGTCTTAGTGACTGTTTTTAACCAATATGGGAATTAAATAAACTACAGTACAACATAATTATATTTCACCATGTAAGTAAACTGATACATAGTTTTAAAGTTATTTATTCATTTTGTGTGGTTTTGTTTTAGCAAATATAGTTTAGTTACAGATATACCAGAAAAGAAGAATACCAAAAGGCCAACCCAAGCATTAAAATACATTATTTCTAAGCTTAGACTCTGTGTTCTTCTGACATTGACGCAGTATTTTACCCAGAGCCATCTTTAGCCATTCGAGTTATTTAATGTTTTCAGAGCTGTTCTGTGGTAGGTATCAAATTGTGCTATACAATAAAAATGCTTATAAAGTTAGACATGCGGTCACTGGCTTGCTTTCCTGATGTGGCCCAGCCTGGCCCAGCTTTACCTGTGGGTATTTCTCACTGGGACTCACATTAAGTCAGTGATTTTACACACCAATTCCCAATTAGGGCCATGGAAAGCAGTGACCTATATTCCCCTACTCCATATTTATGGATGGTTTGTGTTTCAGGGTATTAGGTTCTTATGTTATTACTCTCCAGATATCTACAGATAGCGTTAATTTACCTTCATGAGTAATTCCTGTTTGCTGTGTTGGCATTTGCCTGGCTGCTCAGTCGATCTGTCAGCAAAACTCCACTGCTTGCAGAGCTGAGACTTGTGCAGCCCAAAGAACTCGCTCCAAAGCAAGAGTCATTCTCATGGGCTCTTAGGTCAGCTCTTTTCCTCCTCTAATTTGTCCACTCTGTTTGTGGAGTTTGCTCAGCAATGGTTTAATTCTCTTCCTGGTGAAAAAGAAAAGACTTGAATTCCCATAGATTCCCATCCTGTGGAAGGGAGGGAGGGAGGGAGGGAGGGAGGGAGGGACTGTCTGAACCATGATGAAGTCCTTGAGAATCTATGTCTTTTTATATTATGTGACTAACTGTATTATGTTGTAAAATATATATTACTTTATTAGATGCATTTTTTTGGTATTATGTAGTTTATAGATTATGTTGTTTAATTCCCAGTTTTTTTTTCAGGTGGAGATCAATTTTTTTGTTATACTATAAAAAATTTAGCCTCTTTCTTAAAAATGAAAGAAGTATGTAATATGTGTGTAATGAAAGTGTGTAATAAAGCCTTGCTCAGGCAAGCCATCAACCCCACTCTGCAGTCACAGACCAAGACAGAGCAAAAAATTATGCACTTATATTTGTAAATCTGTAAATGGAGTTCATTTTCTCTGCTGTGAGTTGTAGCATGCTCTGCTGGTACCCAGTTTCTGGCCCAGTGATGGAACAGTGAGCCAGCTTCACACTGGTGTAAAGATTGAACAAGAAACACATCTCTCGAGAGACAAAATCTTTTTTATGCAAAGCCTGGATACTTTCCCACTCCCACACCACCCAGTCTACAGCCAATTACACTTTTGCTAGAGATATTTACAGAACTGAACACACATCTGCAATTTATTTTGTTCCATCCAGTAACCTCCGTTATGGAGGAAAGGCCATGATATGATTTTTTAACCTTCTGGCAACATGCAATAAGTTGTGAATTGTGAGGTTCCAGCTTTACTTTACTAATCCTATCAAGATTGTATGAACTCTTAAAAAAATACCAAAGATAAAAATCTAACTGGAAACATAACTTTTAGGACCTCTGATTTTCACTCTTTTCCTCATTCCATTGAGACAGTGTAAAGTTTAGCAGAGTGAGAGCAAATACTTCAGTGCTGCCTGTGTTTGCTTTTTATGTAGAAGTAAGTCTTAGGTTTTAGGTCCTCTGTGGTAGCACATTCAGCATCTCCATAGCCTGGGCTCTTTGCTGAGCATGGGGATTCCTTTGCTTTATGGCTGTGGGTGACCTGTTAAAATAGAAGAAATCCTGTATCAGCATAAATGCAGGCTGTGTAAGTATGTAAAGGAAGCTGAGCTCTGCACACTGTTGTTCTTCTGCCTCAGATTTCTCTGCACTTGTTCTTGGTACCATAACATCCATCTTGCCATTTCACTGGGACTTTAAGTTATCTGAAAACTTTTGCTGCAGATCTGTGTGTAAACTCTGCCAGGAAGGTTGATCCTATCTTCACCTCCTTTTCATCTCCCTCTTTCCCTTTGCCTCCAACCAGATATGTATCTATTGCCTCCTTCCTCCATCCATGTCAGGCGCATCAAGGAACTTACTTTGCCTGGAGACGAAGTCCTTTCATTTATTTATTTTTGCTGGCACAGGATGAAAAGGATGAAAAGGGAGCGGTGCCTGGCTGTGATGCACTGCTCCCAGAGCCAACACAAAGCGACAGGACCCCTCTTGGGACTGCAGGCTCCAAGTCCTGCTAGGAACCTTCCTCCCCTTTGAAAGGGGTTTGATATCTGGATCCACAGACTCCTTGGCAATTCAGTTTGAGTGCATCCCTTTCTGTGGGCAGAAAGAGTTGTGAGGTCCCAAATCAGATAACCAATCCAGCTTTTAATAAGGAAACCCTTTTTTCCACATTTTTTTTGAAAGTAAAATTATCTTTTTACACCCTAAGAGAGGGGAACCTCATTGTCCCTAAGGGTGTTGTCACTAAGAGTTTTGTGTACCAACCCATGATGTGATGTGTAGAAGGTAGAAGGTGATGATGTGGTAATTACCTGGGAAGATTTATTCAAGAGATCTAACAACTGGCAAGGCAAACCTATGTGATTATCCACTTGTAAATAGCTCCTTTTTAGTTGGTAACAGCAATGAAAAGTATAAACAATGTAGGTTTTTGTTCCTTTGTGGCAATATAACAGCCTTAAATGGAAATTTTCACTTTCACTCATTTCTCAACTCCTTCATATTTAAATTAGATTTTAAAAAATGACAGCTTGATTTCCATATCTTTGCTTGGAGGGCAGTGGTGCTTGGCAGGCAGGAGTGGGAGAAATGGTTCCCAACATCTGCAGAGGAGCAAGGGGTGTGCAAGGGGGAAAGGATCCCATTGGAAAGATACCTCTTCCTTTAAACTCTTGGAAGCTTGTATGTCCCCTTTCCTCCTTGCAGAAAGCTGGAAAGCTGTGTTTCAGATGTTATGTTCTTGCCCAAATTTTGCTGAAATCTGTCAGCAGGATGAGAAAAGCCAAAGCAGCTGGATTGACTCTTGAAACAAACAATGGTAAAGGCTGTCGGGTTTTTGTTTGGTTTTTTTTTCTGTTGTTGTTTGTTTTGATTTGGTTTGGTTTTGTTTTTGTTTTTGTTTTTTTTTTGCTTTGCTTTTTCCTTCTCAGTTTCAGGAGTTTAGTAACTTCCCAGGTGAGAGCTGTGGCCATACCGCAGGAATCAACCAGTAAGTTTTAAATTTTAGAACTGGCCCAGAGCTTTCAAACATATCTAAAATGTGAAAAGTTTGATTTGTTGGTGTCCTGCTGATGATATCTCAAGGTCACAGACAATTGCAAAATGTTAACCCTTACTGACAGCATGGCCTGATAGTTAATAGAAATCAGGATCATGTGGGTCTCTCATGCACATAGAAAACAGATGGGTTTGCTAACCACATGTGGAGGACTTTCCTCTGGAAGATCACAGTGAGTTTCAGAATACCATAATGGAACAATTATAAGTTTGAGCTACTCATACCTCCCAGCTGATCCTTGTCCCTGCTGGATTAGTAGGACATGAAAAAAGCATTTATAATAAACAGTCTGTCTCTGTAATGGATTTAATTTTAATTTTCATTAACAAGAAGAAAAGCAAAAATACTACCGTTGGGATATACTTTTCTTTTTGATGCAGTTATATTGTCAATTCTGGTATGAATTCTACTCTGTAAAATAGTCAAAATACACTTTTCTTTGAGCAGCTCTGAAAGAAGTTATACTTCGAAGCTTTTATTTTACTTCTTAGGAAAATTGCTGAAGAACTTTCCAAGGTTGAAAATAACTCCTACAGTTGCTCTAATTCGTAGTTTTTACTTGGTGCTAATAAGGTTTTGGTTTTTTTTTTTTTTTTAAAAGAGACCAAAAAGAAAACAATACATTTCTCCATGCATTTTGGGAATGGTTTGTCTTAAAGTAAAATTTATGTGTGTGACTTCAACTTCACATCAGATGATAAGAAGAAATAGAAGTCAAGGAAGCATGTCCCAAACTATCCAAGTGCATGTAAATCACTGTGGATACAAATCATGAACAGAAAAAATAGTTAAATCCAGTGTATCTCATGCAGAATGACTGAGTCAGCCTCATTTCAGACACAGCTTTCCCAACTATGGCTTGTTCTGTGCTATGTGCAAATAACTTCTGGACTACCTTGGTCTCAAAGGGATGTGCTTGCAGCAGAACATGGGCCTGGTTTGAGCTGTCAGCTGCTAGAAATCAGTTTCAGATTCACAAGAGCACAGGAGGGAAATCCTGGCTGCTCCAGTGTGAAAGATTACTGCAAGACTGAATTTCACACTCTCTCCAGCATTTTTTAATATTTTCCTTCATATGGTTGCCACAAGTACAGTAATATTCACACCTTCAGTGGAAATTAATTGGTGGCAGTGTTTCTTTATGCTGGTAATTTTTATTGCTGATGCCAGAGCTGCTATCAGTGCCAAACAGCCCATCAAACCTATTTGTTTGCTTGACCTTGATGATGTTGAAGGAGAAAAGTCGAGTGTACTGGCAGAGAGTTAGTGGTTGCAGTTTTAGACCCTGAATATTCCTATTGCTGTCTAGATAATGGGGTAATGCTGAAAAACAGGGGTTTTGCCACTATCTTTACTGTCTCATTGCATAATCTAGCTTTGTATTTGAGAATTTCAAGCCTACATTGTATTTGGTAGCATTGATTGTTTTGGTACCTATTTGATCTACTTTTTTAATAGTGTTTGTGCTTTTTTTTTTTGAGAGTAGTTAACAAACAAACAAACAAACAAACAAAACACCAAAAAGCAACCAAAACCCCGCAATCAAAGAAAAACCAAACAAACAAGAAAGTGGATTCTGGACACTGATACTGGCACTGAAATGTAATTGATAAATCCTTTGAGATTAGCACCTCAACCCCCAGCTGCTGGAGTGGGACACACACATTTGCTGCTGGAAAGGGAAAGGGCAGTCCCCTCACCATCCCCAGCCACGCTGCCTCGTGGCAGTCATGTTCCTCTTCATCTGGATGGGTTTTTTTTTAAAATTTATCTCAAATTCAGATGGCCATGTAATCATGGCCATATTCTACTGTTTTGAGATATATTATCTGTTGACTGTGCATGGCTGTTACTTGCTTTGTACCAGTGGTGAACAGTTGGACTCACTGCATCTATAAATTTAAATTCTTTTTAGGGCTGTCCAAAACAGCAATGATCACTAAATTCAAAATCTGCAGCAGAAGTTTCCAGCTCTTCATAATCTTTCACAGCACCCTTCTAAAAAGTGTGCCTAGAAAAAGAAAGAACATTTTTAAAGGACTTTTTAATACATTAAGTTCAAAAAAGTCCAGCAAGCAAGGCTTGGCTTGGCAGGGAGAGCTAACTAAAGCCTACAGTGCAAACAGCATCTGAATATCCAAGGATCTAGGCTAGCTGCCTATCCTCTCAGAACATTCCTGTAGCATTTATAAATACTAAGGTCATCCTGAGGCAGAACTAACAAAGAATTAGTGACAGGTATGCAATGTTTTTATTGAATAATTGGCTTTAAGGTAGTTGTGCAATTCCTCACCCATGCCTGCAGCCACTCTCTGACATCCCTTAGAAGGATCCCACAGTGTTCCTCATCTCAGCTCCTGATCAACACCAGCTCAGCTGCCCAGTCCTGGTGCAGGCAGCCCCCTGCGAGGGAGGGGGCTTTGGTTTGGCCAGCAGGCAGTTCTCCCAGCAGGAAAATCAAGGGGTGTGGATGTACATCTGCAGGGCAGCTTGGCAAGGCTGAGGAGGGGCAGGCAGCCAAGGATTGCTGTGGAGGAAAGAGCAATTACCAGTGAGGGGGAGGAAGGGTTGTACAGTTCCAAGTACAGCATAATCCTGATTTTGGCCAGTAAATATTACGGTAACAAATAGTTCTCGCCTCTTCTTGCTGTCTTCAGTCTGATGATAAATGGCATGATGAATCTTTGCTAACTTCTTTAAACGACAGGTTCCCAGATCCTTTTTGTTTAAATGTAAGTCCAAACTTAAAGTTTTTCTTTCTATGGGGACGCCTGGATTTGGTTTAGCCTTCTGTGTTGTGCCGTGGAAAACCCATAGACAGGTGCCTTTTCTGCTGTCCCTGCTTCCATGAGCTGCTGTTTCCAATGACGGGAAATTGAAATACTCAGCAATAAATGCTTATTGCTGTAATACTTAAATATTTGAAATACATTAAGGGAGGGATTTTTGGGTTTGTTTTGTTTTGTTTTGTTTTGTTTTGTTTTCATTTGAGTGTTGCTTTATTTAATTATTATTAGTTCTGTGGTTTTTAGATCACCACATCCTGACCAACAAAATGGTCGGAATTTATTCCGGGCTGTGTCATTTCTTGAAGCCTAAAGGATAAAAAGGGATGGTTATCTCTTGTCAAACTCCTTGGAGAGCAATGAGGAAATGAGCAATAAAAGATTCTTTGAGGCTCTTTTAACTGTAGTTTATCATCTATTATAGTTACTGATGTGTGGAAACCAACAGAAATATTTTACATGTTTGTAGTTACAAAGCCCTTAACAGCTGCAGCTATGAGCTGAGCACTTACAGCTTTTTGAAATGTGTTTTTATTAATGTAACATTAAATTACTGTGTTTTTGTAAAACAATCTCCTTAAGAAAATTCCTGAGATAATAATACATAGGTTGACAAATTCGTTCATGGCTGGTGTGTGGGTGCTCACTTGCTCTTGCTTGTTTTCTAACTTTAGTAGAGCAATGCACGGTGTGAGCATTCTTGGGGCAGGATTGATGATGACCAAAATGCACAAAGCAATGCTGCATTTCCTTTCCCCTCTCTGGATGCAGTGCTGAATAGGAGATCAGGGTGGGGAGAAGAAAACTGAGTGAGTTGAGGGTGCTCAGCCTCAGGACTCAGGACTCTTTCTTGTCACCAGACTTGAAGGACACAGCAAATAACTCTACATTTCTTCATCCCTGAGGAAACCAGGTCTGGAATTTACAGAGACTCAGACCTCAGGGACACTGGTCAAGCACTTACTGTGAAGAGACCTTTCTACCCCCAGGGTGGCTGGCTCTTTATTTCCGTCTCCTGTTCCTTATGGGTCTTTTCAGGCGGTTTTAGGATGGGACTGTGCTCTTCTGTGCATCGTCCTCCTCTCTGCATTTCTCTTCTTATCTGGCTTGGATGGACTTCTTGCACCTAATCCTCTCCACTGGGAATGATGAAACTAATAAGCCATTTGGATCCAGTGCACAGGATGGCACGAAGGGGGCTGGTTAATCGTACTGCCAAGGGCATGTGATAAAACAAACACATTGAGAATGCAGACGTGTCAGCTCCTGTCTTCCACAAGAAATTCACTCTTTGGCATGCAGGCTGCTGTTCGTGTTGTGCCTGTACCATCCCCATTGACACCACTGCAGCCCTGGTGTGGGTGACTGGCTGGTCTGAAAGTCTGTTCCTCCAGCAGGGGCGTTCCCCAAAGGCCCCTGAATGCCTGTGACATGATCCAGCAGGCAGATTTATCTACTGCACACTTGCATGCATGAACCTGGCCAAACACGAGTCCCATGCTTTGGGATTCCAGGAACTCAAGAAGTCTGAGAATATGCAACAGTAAAACAGAGATCAGACTATTCAACTTCCAGAAACTGCTTTAAGCCAGAAGAGACAATGTTGTTTCTGCAGGTCTGTTTTAAATCAACCCAAATATTATTTTAGAGCCAGAGCTGTAATTCAGTAAAACTTGATTCAATCTTGGAAAACCGTAGAAGGCATTAGGAAATACCACTGGAAGTTGAGACCTACAGATACTGCAATAATCTGCATTTTAAACTAAATAGATGTGCCAGTTAAATACCAATTGGACACACTGCAGAGGATGATGGGTTGCCTTTTCAACAAAAATTCTTAAAATTTGGAAGGCTTTGTCTGCATGCAAAAACTGTACCATTTTTCCAATGCTACTTCCAGCTGAAGTAGTAATAAATGGGAAAGATTACTGCCATGGGAGTTTACTCAGTTATATCACTAATTGCCTTAACTTGGTGATCATTCAGTCTACCAGTAAGGCTACTTCAAGGATCTTCAGCTCTGCAGAGGAGTTCTGAGGATAAGGAGTAAGGTCCAAGAGTCTACCATCCCCTCAGGGCTGGCTGCTGCCACTATTCCTCTGCAGAGGCTCTGAGCAGTAGAGATTACAGTCATCATTTAGCATTTTTAATGAAATGTTACATTTTTGATTGAGTTTGCTTCCTCTATAATTTTTCTTAAATTGATAGCTACATTCGGTCCATTTTGCACAAATACAAATTGAGTTTCACTGCACATTTTACTTGAGAGGGAAGTTAGTTGGCACACAAAATATAAATGACTTGGCATGTGAGAAAATCTGCTTTGGAGCTAGCACTGGAGGGCACCAGAGTTGCTTCCCAACTCTCCCATATCCATTTGTGTCTTTTGCTTCGGCCTAAGTAGGAAAACTTAAAAGTCATAGACTGATAGAATTGTTACTGCTGGAAGAGACAGGTTGGTTGAATAGCATCAAGTCCAGCCATTAACCTGACACTGCCATGTTCACCACTAAACCATGTTCCCAGGTGCCACATCCACACAGGTTTTTTAACACTTGCAAGGGTGGTGGTTCTATCCCTTCCTGGGCAGTGTGCTCCAATGTCTGGCCACCTGCTCAGTGAAGAAACTTTTTCTCATATCACAGGATCAAATAGGTTGGAAAAGACCTCTAAGGTCATCATGTCAGACTGAACACCATCGTGTCAACTAGACCATGGCACTAACCCTTCCCTGGTGCAGCCTGAGGGTGTGTTGCCTCTTGCTGTGTCCCTTGTTACCAGAAAGATGAGACTGACTCCCACCTGGCTACAGCCTCCTTTCAGGGGGCTGTAGAGAGTGATAAGGTCTTCCCTGAGCCTCCTTTTCTCCAGGCTAAACAACCTCAGCTCCCTCAGCTGCTCCTCATCTGATTTATGCATCAAACCCTTCCCCAGCTCCATTGCTCTTCTCTGGATGTGCTCCAGCCCCTCAATGTCCTTCATGTATTGAGGGGCCCAGAACTGGACACAGCACTCCAGGTGTGGCCTCACCAGTTCTGAGCACAGAGGGACAATCCCTGTCCTGGTCCTGCTGGCCACAGTGCTTCTAATCCAGGCCAGGATGCCATTGACCACCTTGGCCATCTGGGCACACACTGGCTCATGTTCAGTCACTGCTGACCCGCAGCCTCAGGTCCATTTCCAAGGGCAGCTTTCCAGCCACTGTTCCCCAGCCTGCAGTGCTGCAGGGGGTCGTTGTAAGACCCAGCACTTGGCCTTGTTGAACCTCATAAAATTGGCCAAATCCATTGATCCAGCCTGTCTGTATAAAATAAAGCATGAAAACTTCTGTTTAATATCTTCTTTCTTACATACTCAAGGTACTTACGGGTAAGACAGCCTTCTAGTGAATGTATTGTTTCCATTGAAACATCAGGACTATATTATTATTCATTTAGGCTCCATATTTTTATCATTAAAAATACAGATCTAGACACTACACACGTTTTTTGACCTTTTTATTAAACACTGTAATCTGTTAAACTCTGTATCTATGATTAGATACAGAGAAGACTTAATATCTTTGAGGAATCAGTATTATCTTTCTTTTCCTGCAGTTTTTTTACAATGATGATGTGACTTTTTCTCTGTTTAAGTGTTAGAAGATACACAGTGGTGTTGGTCAGAATATGTCTGTCAAGACTATTTTGCTTGAAAATAGCCTATGATCATACAAAATCTCTAATGTTTGTATTTGTTATAACTTTTACAAACAGAACACCAGCTAGCATATTTGAAATTAGTTAATAAGCCATACTTGGTGAAGGAAATTAAAACCAGTCACATGGCAGTGACATTTTAATCTGTCGTAGTACTGTCTTCATCTTCCATGATATTATTTCTTAAAATTTGGATCCATTTGGTTCATGTTACACCAGTGGAGGTTTTGGCACTGAATCTAGTGAAGTCATCATCCAGACCTTGCCCTGAGCCTGGAAACACAGTGCATATTTTTACTGTGATTACCAAGAGCTGACTAAAATTATTTCTAAGAAAGTGTTTAAGACAAACTAAGGATAACAGACTGCAACAGCCAGAGCTGCCTTCATAGAATCACAGAATGGTTTGGGTTGGAAGTGACCTTAAAGATCATCTTGATCCCCTCTGCTGTGAGCAGGGACACCTTTCACTAGGCCAGACTGATCAAAACTCCATCAAACCTGGCCTTAAACAGTTCCAGGGATGGGGCATCCACAGCTTCTCTGAGCAGTCTGTGCCAGTGCCTCATCACACCCATAGTAAAGCATCCAAATCGACTCTCTTCTAGCTTTTCCCCCGACCTGACACTCCAGGGTCTTGTGAAAATAGCCCCTCCCCATCTTTCTTGTAGGCTCCTTTTAGGTACGGGAAAGCCACAATAGGGTCACCCAGAAAACTTCTGTTTTTCTGGCTGAACAAACCTAATTCCCTTAGCCCTAGTCCCTTATAGAAGTGCTCCACCCTCCTAATCACCTTTGTGGCCTCCTTTGGACCTGCTCCAGGAGTCAGTGTCCTTCTTGTGATGGAGGCCCCAGAGTTGGATGTCCCATATTCTTTGCAAAGCACCATATATACCATAAAATATCACTGATACAAGAAAAAAATATTATTGTTATAAGAAAAAATGATTGATGTTGGACCTCAAAATTTCAAATATTCGAAAGTTGAAATCCACTGATTTGAAAGTTAAAGTAAAGTTTAAAAAAATTGTGGAAAATTAACTTGCCATATCAATTCTAGGAAATGTGAGGGCTTTTAAGAGTACCGAATGAGATGATGTGAAGAGTTCTAGAGGTTCTGTCTGCCCAGGAGTTGATCATACATTTGTGTAATTAACCTAACAAAATAAAGTTTAATGCATAACTTGTTTTGCTGATCGCTTTCTCCTCAGGTTTGCCAATTTGTTGTGTCTGTCAACGGCCTCAATGTTCTCCATGTGGATTACAGGACAGTGAGCAACCTCATCCTGACCGGCCCTCGAACAATCGTGATGGAAGTGATGGAAGAAATGGAGGCCTGAGAAGGCAAAAAAACCTATTGCTGGACATTTTTGTGAGAGAAATAGCAACAACCATGGAGTGGCATGACACAAGTCAGCAGAATGTTGCTGTGTCTAAAGAGATGATTTTGCTTTTAGGGGAGGGGGCTCTCTTTCATTTAACAAAAATAGCACTGGTGATTATGCTAAGATGTGAACAATAAATACCAGCATATTTTCACTATGGACTTCCCTATGCCCAGCCGAAACAAGATCAGGGCCTTTAGGTGGTCTGTCCAGCCATGGCTGCTTTGGTGAGAATTGGTTCCAGCCTAAAAGGCCGTGCAGATTTCCTCACAGTCCACCACTGGATCAAAGCACTTCAGGAGGTGAAAGAGCCAAGTGCTGTCACACATGGTTTCCATGAGGTACTGACATCAGTAAACATTGTCCTGATGTCCAGCTTTGTCCCTGGAGTATGTGCAGTCACAGTTGCTCTCTCCTTGGGCTGAGGGACAGCTGACTAAATCCTGGCTTGATTACAGTCAAACACAAATGAACTGCAAATGCATGAGAAAAGGTGTCTGTGCTCTGTAGAGGATAGTCTGGTATGAGTGTTTGGGCCTGACTGATTACATGGGTTAGTCTAGAAAGGAAAAACGTGTGGTACTTTTACAAAAACTGCCTTTGAAAATTGGTCTTTTGGTTTCAATGCCTGTGTGCTGGATTAGGTGCTTAAGTATAAAATACTGACTTTGAGGTTTTCTCCATATCTGTAAAGGAAAAGTGCCTCAGTCTTGCCACTCATCACTTTGGGGAATTTTTGGACTCCTTAATTCCCAGAAGAAGAATATTTGGCAGGTTGCAGTGGGAAATGCATGGTGTTAGCATAAGAAATGATACATTCAGATACACCAGTAGCAAAAGTACACTTCAAATTGAAGCAATGTACTTGAATGTACATTAAGCTTATTAGCACTTCCCAATCATCGATGTTTTGCAAAGTACCAGCTTCCCACATGAGCTGCATTTGACACTATTACAAATAAAACATTTTATTTAACTGACTCTTATTGTTTCTCAAACAGTAGGATTTTTTCATTGATTAATTCATGAAAGAAATATTTTTTAAAAACATATATAAAAAATCTGTATTCTGCAGCTAGGTGACTCTTCAACTCAATGGTAAGGGGACTGCATGGGTTTTCTTTAATCTTTGAATTGAATAAATACATCCTGCTCCACAAAATTATGAATATATTTTGCAGATTTTCTCTGCTGTCTAAATTTTACAATTAAAGCTTGACTTTCTATATGCACATACCACAAATCGTTTGATTATGGGGTGGAGAAAGTATTTTTCCTCAAGTAATTTTGAAAAATGTTTTGTATTAAAAATTGTTCTCACTAAATAAATTGCTCTTTCAGTATGTTTTTCACTCACTCAAACACTTTTACTTCAGAGATTTACTAAGTCTTCAAACTCATATAAGCCTGCAGCTTTGTAGGAAGAAGTCCTTGTGTTCTGTGTTTCTGGTTTTATATATCTGTGGTTATATTTTCACCAAGAAAACTTCTCATATTCCACTAATATGCAGCAGTGCATGGCAGGGAGGTATAAAACTGCAGCTGCTTACTCAATACTAACTAGGCATGAGAGTGTTTGGAGGGTTTGTTCAAACTATCATCTGCTATGACAGTTCTTAATCCTCATTGTACTCCCCAAAACTTTGGTACATTTGTATAACTCCTAGTGGGTTACATTTTACATTTAATCTAAAATAAATAGTTGAGCACATAATGTTATATTAGGTTGTAAGAACAGGCACCGTGGTATCAACTCAGAAGAGTTGGAAACAATCTTGTTGTTCCAGAAAGGTTTCAGTATTCTATAAGTATTTTGAGTTTGTGAATCCAGGAATATTACTCCAAATATTTCAATTTAATTTCTTTTTTTTTTTTCTTATTTTTTCCCCTGGATTGTTTTGGTGGCTTATCCCCTTTAAAATATAAATTTTGCATGCTAGGCTAAGTTAAATATTACGATATGAAGGATTTTCTTAGCAAAATGCTAATGATTCTCTCTAATGCCATCATGGATTCTTCTGTATTACATCTCTTGCCTTAGTTAATATTCTGCTACAAGTTCTCTGTAGCTTACAGATAATTAAGAAACTGGGTCAGAATTTGGCTTAATAATGCATTACAGAGTGCACTTCAGACTGGAGCAAAAGGAGTGGGACTGGGGGCAGGGAGAGATCTGTGCATTTCAATATGCTACAGATTGGAAATGGCATCTTGATTCACAAGATACATTAGTCTCTATCACAATTTGAGCACATCTACTTGCCTTCTGTTTAACAGGGATTTCCATATTGTGTTCTCAACTTAACTGACAATCTGGGATTTAATTGATTCTTTCCCTCTTCAATGTGACAAAGGTATTCAAATTGTGTCTGCAATGAAATTTTGTATTTTGGAAAAAAGGAATGAAAGTAAACAATTAAGTTATGAAATGTATAATTTCCAAGTAAATTGCAGTTTGTCTGCACACTCTGCTGCATATGCTCTGAGACATCCCACAGGAGTCAGTTCAAACTCTGGTGCTTCAGAGGGTACAGAATTTTAAATATAGCAGATCACCTTGCTTCTTGAAAAGTGCCAGGGGAAATGTAAGATTATTCACAGAATTGAGGCATTTCAAGAGATGCATGAATATCACAGTGTAGAATGAAGCAAGAAACCAGAAATTAAAATACAAATCCTGGCATCAGCAGTAATAGCTTCATTAAAAAGACAGGCATTTTTGTAAGACTTATTCTCTTCTGTGATTTCATTTTTGGCTACTGTAGATCTTTCAAGATCCTCAAATAAATCTTTAAGCCTTAATCACTCAAATTAGTGCCATTCCTCTGTACATGTACATTTGCAAATAATTTATGGACATCTTCAAGCAATGTAATATTTAATTAAATTCAAGTAGCAGTTAAGCTAGTTGAAGCATTAAATCAGTGCAATATTTCTTATTTTTTTCCTGTTATATTTCCTACAAGATACATTATTTTCATTATATTTTTCAAGATCAAATACCATATGTATAATATTGAACACAATTGATTCCCCAACTAGTCCCATGGAAGGCATTTCATTCACACAATGATGCAATAATCCACTTCAGGTCTATGAGAACTTAATTGTCTGCATTTTAGGTCTGCATAAAAGCTGAAAATAAAACTTTCAGAATGAAAAAGACATTGTGTCATAGCAGCATCTGAAATGCCAGTGGGTGTGGCCTGCAGTACCTTCTTCCGCAAGATTACATTCAAGAAGAGGTTCGGAATGAAAACGTCATGCAGTAGGATGGGTTTAGATATTTTTCTTAATTTTTTCTTCATTTTCTACTCATATCTTCACTAATGACTAAAGAGTGCTAGGGATGTGTCAAATACTGTCCCAGAATTACTGGTTTAATGGTCAGCTTGTTGCCTTAGCGTGGTCTGGATCTCTGAGAAAATTGCCCCAGTGTAGTTGAGAGAACAAGAGATCTGAATTTGGTGCCTCTTGGCCTTAGGAACAGAGATGATCTCTGAACTGACTTGGTGTATTAACATAGACATAAACCAGAATAGTCTGAGTAAGATTAGGGAGGACAGGCAACTGACTTCTTTCTTTTTCTGTGCTGACAGCTATAATGCATGGAGGTTTCCTTTTTTTATAGATGGAGAGAGAATGATCAAATTATAGGGTAATGCTCTACTAATTTCAGATAATACCAGGAATTAAATATTAATTTTCAATGTTACTTTTCCTAGATTAGTGGTAGTATAATTTTAGAGACAGGAGAAGCTGGAACAACATGTTTTGCAAAAGTGTTTGTCTAATGCAAGGCAGACGGAGAAATCTGTTGTTGCAATTATAAGTATTTTCTTTCCAGTGTGTAACTGGAACTACAACACTTGTGTAAGTGAAAAAGCATGTATATGTCACATATGTAAGTACAGTTAGGCCACACCACTTCAAATAAAGTGAGAGAACTTATAACCTTTTACAATAAAATTGTCATTAAAGGTTTTCATAGATCACCCTTTTTAAATGTCTTTATCTGGTGAGGGATGTTGCTTATATTTTTCACTTATATGTGTTTTCACTTACAAAAACAGAAATAGACTGCCAGTTCAGTAATTCCCTTTGTATACTCACAGTGCAGATAAAAATATCATTAATGTTCCAAAGAGGCTGAGTGATTTTAAAACATTAGATTTCTCTACAAACTTGTACATAAATAAATATTTATACCTTAATTTTTAAAAGGAGCCACTAATGCAAGAGACAATTTTAAAATGTCAAAGAATGTCACAGGAATCAATGATACAATTAATTTATACTATAAAGACAGGGTTTCATGTATAGCTACCTAATCTTTGTACTTGCAATTCCTCAGGAAAATTCTGAAATATTCAGAAGAGAGTAGCTATACCTGTCAAACTGAATGTCCTCTAGGAAAATGGCTGTTGTTTGCAGTTAGATATCCACTCTCATATTGGCCATGGGAGCTGTGAACTTCCAGTAATGTTGCAACTCAAGTTTTATGAGCACACACTTAAAATGCAAGGCTTAGCTTTAAGAGCAGGGGTTTGAAGTAGACGCTGTACTGCAGGCAGCACAAATTGTTGTAATGCCTCTTCTACAAAAATGCTGCCATACACCCATAGGTTTCCCATCCTGTGTCACCATAACTCTCCTTGAACTTAGAGTACAACATCTCCTACTGGCTTTTGTATGGCCTTGTCAAATCATAATTTCTTTCCAGAATTTGCAGGTGATTTTTAGAGGAAAACTCTCTTTTTATATGCAGCCTCTTGCTTCTGTTCCTAAGGTGCTTCTACCCAGACATGTCTACAGACTGCTCCCTAGATGACAGTACATAGACAGCTGGTGATACCCTGACCACTTCAAATAGTCATTTCCATCATGCCTGAGCAGCTGAACGCCTCCTCTCCAGGGGAATGCTCCCATTGCTCCTGCTGCTGCTGCTGCATCCGCCCAAGCAGACCAAGCTGGGGAACGCTGGTCAGAAGGACAGCCCATATCCACCAGACTGTTTTGCCTTTACCCGTGATTTATGAATATGTTTAATTTTCTTTCCTATTCTACTTATTTTGCTGCACAGTTGACATTGCTCCTACTTTATTCTTCCAGCTTAAAAATTGCCTCTGGAAGATCTGGATGGTCCTGCTTTCTTTGTATTTTTACTAGTCTGTTTTTGAGTACCTCTTTACCAGATTACCATCACTAGATTTTCATAAATTAGCAGTGCTTATTTATCAAGCCTAATATTTCAGGAAAGCAGGTGAATTGGCTGCTGCTTTATGATCAAATGCTAACTCATGTATAAACAAAGCCTCAAGGCACGAGAACAAAGTAAGAAAAAGCTACCATAAATGACGGAATAAAATTAATTCCAGATATAAAATACACCTCATCTACTCTTAACAAAGCTGTGTATGGTTCATAACACAGTATGGGCCAAGTTTTCATGGACTTTCTCAGATGATGGAGACAAAAGAAAAGAGACCTCCGCAGAGTGGTGTTTTTTCTTTGGGCCTCTGGGTGAGCTACCCATTCCTTCCTCCTGAACCGACTGGAGCACGGCCTCCCAGCTATAGCTGGGCTTGGAATCACATAAACTCTATCTGCATTGCTAACTGTAAATGACTGCAGGTTTTTATAATTATGTTTTATTTTCCACTTCAGGTTTTAGGGTTTGTCTCATTAAACAGAAAAACAATTAACTTCTCCATCTATCTGATAAAGAAATGCTGCTTTTTCCCCCCCTTATGTTTCCAGTAGGACTTGTGATAACCTACTTGTGATGAAATATTTTTCAGATTGTACTCAGTCCTGACTCAGGGAATATTTGTTCTTACCTTCCCTTCTCAAGGCAAACCTCCTCTGGGAAAATTTCATGAAAATGTCATGAAAACCAGAGAAAAACCTGCAATACAATTCCTATTACTAGATCATAGCTGGAAAATACATAGTATGTTCAAATAATTTTTTTAAAAAAAAAGAAGAAGTAAAAAGAAAACAAGTTACCTTGTTTTAAAATTCTTGTTGATGATTTTAAAGTAGAAGGAAAACAAATGCAGACCGCAGAAAGGAATCCATCAGACATGTGCAGTGAAGGGTGTGGTATGGAAAGGTTCTGTCATAGAATGATAGAATGGTTTGGGTTGGAAGGGACCTTAAAGATCATCTAATTCCTTTCCCCACCATGGGCAGGGATACTTTCCACTAGACCAGGTTGCTCAGAGCCGCATACAACCCAGCCTTGAGCACTGCCAGGGATAAGGCAGTCCCATAAAGTCCTATTAAATTTCTTAATAACATCACAGAGAGAAAAAATGTTGTAGTTTTATGGCTAAATTAACAATTTATGTTCTTAACCCTGCCTTTTCAATAAGAACAAAGTTATAATTAATGCTTTTACATTTATGAACATTCAGTCCTCAAATGCAATACATAAGAATATAGTAAAGATATGTTTGTTTGGGAAATATCTGAATTTCAAATGTAATGAACTACCCAAACAAAACATGTCCTGTAACAAAACAAGTTTCATTTACATTATGAAGTAATTTAAACTTCTAAAATTATCTTCTATTTATAAAATACTGCATGTATCAACTAAAAATAAATATACATAGAGGCTTGACAGAACACCTGCTTTGTCAATGGAGTCCAGCAATGGGGCTAAACTGAGTGCTTCAGGTTTAGTAGCAAAAGTTTTGTTATGATATTGAGCAAAGCCTGGGAAATATTAAGTGGTTCTACTCAGAAGTGCTTAGTAGTTTGCAGGATCAGGAATCCATTTAATTTTGTTCTCAAAGTGTCCTAACAGCCTTGCTTTGCCTGCAAATATTTTTAGAACCATGATAAGATTTTTTTAAAACTCATTTAAAAATTGCAGATGGAATGTACTGGCTTTTATGGCTTAACTTGGAAAGAAAAAAACATGAAAGCATTTAAGATCTTAATGTTACATTTTCCCAGTATCTGTTTTGTTTATAAGCATTTTCAGCTCAACTGCTTTCTGAAGATAACTTTATGCACCCTTTGTTTGTTCCTGCGGATGGGAAGTGTGTGTGTTGCATTTGTTTTGCGAGAATAAACAAGATCCTGTTGAATATTAAAATATTCAATATTTCATTTTCTATTACACTCTAACAGGTGAGTTGTCTATTAAATGCTTAAAAGATGCATTTACGAATGAGTGCTGAGTTACCTTCTAAATGTTTGACTTTCATGATAAAATGTGTTATTGTGTGTTACAATTTTGTTTCATTTCCCACTGTACATGATTGTATTATTGTTCATTCTCCTTAGAGATTATTTTCTGTGGGTTATTGATTCACATTCCTTATAGTAGCATCAGTATTCCATTTAAATATAAATCCCCGGGACATTATCTCCTATAGTTAGAGAAAGAAAAAATCTCTTCTGGTTCAGAAATTTTAATTTGGAAGATGAAGGCACAAAAAACATTTACTTTAACTCTTGCTGATTACTGTTTCTTTCTCAAAAAACAGACAATGCTGTCTTAATGTACAGAGCTCCAGGAAGTCATGTAATACAGGAATAAAAACTTCATTATTAGTATCAAATTGTCCACATTTTAAAGGCTCTTTGATGATACCCTTTTCCAGTAGTTACCATGATTAGCTCCTAACAATGGGCTTGTGATTGCAAAGATGACCTTTGGCACACGGGTTTATGCAGTGCTCTTTTCCCAGCACTGCAGAAAGTCTGAAAAAACATCACAGCAGGGTGATGGCATCTACTTCTACTTACCTAATTGGAATTGGAGCTCAGAATCCAGGGGCTTAGTTCTGTTGCATACACATAAATGTCAAGTGCCATCGAAGATGCTTTTAGGGTATTTGAGACATTCTTCTGTAGCAGAGAGCACCTTCAGGGAAGTCTGTGACCTCCTCAACATCACATGTAGACATTAAGTCCCAGAGGACATCTTAAATATTGTAGGACACTTCAAAATGCATTAGACACCTATGTGTGAGCAAGTGAATGACATGCCTAATAATCACCACTTAACATCAGCTAATTCAATTGTCTCTCTGCTGGTAATTTTTTTTTTTTTTTTTTTTTAGTTACCCAGCTGCATATTCAATTAGCACTGTTGATGGAAAGAACATCCTGGCTATCCAGCCAATTCTCAGAGAAGCTGCTGCACCCTTGTGTCATACAGAACTGACTGTGATGATGTGCTGTTATTAAATGTCTAGAGAAATGTGTCTCCTTTTCTTTTCCTCATGCTTTTAGTCAAGATACAAAGTGGACTCACCCAAAGATCCATTTGCTTCTGAATTGTCTATTGCCAGTCAAGGGGACCAGAGCCATTTGTCAGCTGACCTGTAATCTGTATATATAAATGATCATATATAATTACTTCCTGCATGTTTCAACAGATTCTCCTGCTTTTTGGGTGTTACTGTTTTTTAAGTTGTCCTGAAAAGTACTAATTTCACCCAAGGACTCACAGCAAGGCAGCAACTGCTCCCATTAGAGGAATGGGATCAAAAGGAGGAGTAGCAGCTACTGCAGATGAGAACAGATGCAGCAGCAGCTGAGTATTTCCACATAAACCCGAGTTTTATTGCACTATTTACAATATGAGAGGTATTTTAGCTCTTGGGAGCTACAATATTGGTATTTATATAACACCCTACACTTCAGTGATGGCTCTCCCTGCTATGGCCCTTGCACCACATCTCAGTGTTTGACATCTCAGCCTTTGCTACAAGGGGACTTTCTGCTCACCCCTGCAGCAGAAGGAGGCACAGGCAGCATCCAAACACAAGTGAGGAAATCAAAGTGAAATTTATAGAGAATTTATGTGCTGACATTAAAAAAAAAATCTATTAAAACCCCCTGTTAATTCACACAGATGTTTAGAAGGCTATTGGGCTTGTAGATTTCACACTGGCTACCTAACATGTTGTGACTGCAGCATTACAGGCAGGCTTATGTCTCTTCATCATGTTCATGTTCTTCTTGGTTTTACAGGACATCCTCAGGGTCTCCCACCCCCACATCCACCATTCTCATGTGTTACCACATGGGCTTCTTGATCCAATGTACAGGAAGAAAATCCGTACGTTTATCCTGGATACCTAAGTGCATCAAGGAAGCCTGCAGAGGAGCAGAGCTGGAACTCAGTCTCTCAAAACCTTGGCCGCTGTGCAGCCTGCAGGCTGTCCAGAGAGCAAGCACGGCACACGCCCCTAATGCAAAAGACAGCAGTGTCTCGTATTTACTGCACCCCACAGGCTCCATGGCTGTGGAAAAAATATTTCCCTTGATGTACTTTGAATCTTCTGTGGCCATAAATGTGTTATTTGCAACCTTGTATTTCAGTTTTGGCCGACTCTCATCACCCGTGTGCCAGGTACCCGCCATGCGCGGTCAACCCACGGCCTCCTCAGCTCCATGGTCGCCTTCCAGATCCTCTCCCAGCTCCTGCTCCTCCCAGGCTGTCCTGGCGAGCGGCTCTGTGATGCCTTTTTCCTGGTGTTATGAAAAGAAGCTAGACATGGTTAAAAGGGTTTGGGGTCTCTACCTCACTATTTTAATCAGGATCCTGTTTGATGCATCCACTTCACCCAGGTGACAGCGTGGCAAATGCACCCCCACCGTCAATCACACACACCAGTTACAGACTTTACACATCAGCATATCTAACAAGGGAGCCCAATAGGGGTTGGGGTGGGCTAACCCTTAGTTTACAGAATCCTCCTGTCAGGAGACCTTGGCTTCCTGAGATAGCAGGAGCGTTTGGTGTCCCTGGCTCTGCAGTTCTGGGGTGTTCAGTCTCAGGGCCTGCAGAAGACTTACAAAACACTAAGCACTAAACTAAGTAAAAGGCTGTAAGTATGCATACTAATACTTGTGGATACAGAGAACTGTGTAAAAGGGATATAAAAGAAAAGACAAAAATCATTCCGGCATCATCTGGATGCTGGCAATCCCAAACCTCCCCACTGCA
>JAHLSL010000011.1:11591835-11733360 GCA_025920805.1 Petroica traversi | reverse complement strand
CCCGGGCAGCGGAGCTGCGCCGCTCCGCAACGAGACACCGAGATAGGGGAAAAAACCCCGACCAGCCTGCCCGTCCCGGGGAGGGGAGCCAGGGCTGCGCGGAGGCGGCTCAGCCTCTGCCCCTGGGCTGCGTGCGGAGCCGGGGCAGTGCGGGACACCAGGGGGTGTGTGCCGCGTTTGTCCCGCTGGGAGCTCTCCAGGGCGCGTCCTTCCCTCTGAGAAGGAGTCCTGGAGCCCAGCTGGGAGAGATGCTGCGGGGAGCGGGGCTCACCTCATGGCAGGGTTCTTGGCTTGCTTGGTGTCTGCTCCCAGCGCTAATCTGGCAGCTGACGCATTTGCCACATACTAACTAAAAAGTGAAATATATAAAAAGCAGAAGGAATAGGATATTCGGTTTTAGTCTCAGACGATGTCAGCCACAAGGTGGCTGTACACGGGGGTTTCCTTTCCCGGTGAAGTGAACCCTGAAGTGAGGATCATAGCAGAGGTGAACTTTTGTGTAGTTGGTCCAGCACGAGTTGTGTCCATTCCAATAAAGCTCATTTATCTGGCTTTTCTCTAAAAACAGCAGTAGAGAATGTTTCTAACGCAGGATTACTGATCAGTTAGTATTTATAGCTCTTGATTTGGAAGAGGGTTTATATCAAATGTAGCAGATGGGGAATTCAGCCACCCCTGTGAGTCTGGGTTATTATGGAAGGCAATTCACACATCATCAGTGGTAACCACATGGAAGAATGAGTTGTTTGCTGTTGTTTGATCCGGTTTGTATTCCTGAGTGAGGGGAGAAGCATCAGTACCTAACATGAAGTACACAAGGGGTGTTTTGAGAAACGCTCAGTTCCTCCTATTGCCTGTCACTGGGCATCTGCCTACTGACTGCTCCATGGGTGTTTGACACTTAGGTTCGTGCAGTAGGAAACCTGGGAACTTTGCACAAATTTCTGAATTCTGTCTGGAGAGTGGGTCTAAGAACTCTGCGTAGCAATAATAAGTTCCTGGTGCACATCTTTGTTTTGGGATCTATGTATTTGCCTCTGTCTTGAAAGATTTATACTAAAAGAGATGGATTCAAAATATGGGTTTAAGTAATGTGAAATTTGTTGATAATTTGGTTAAAAATTTGATAACCTCCTGTGGCGATGGAATTTACAATGTAAAATCCCCCTAGGAGCTGAATCAAGCATTCATGGCTGAGGTTTGTGACAGTAGGCCTACCAAGCCTTGGGATAGCTATAGCAAGGTGCAAATAATCAGGGAGAGAAGGGGATGTAGGTACTTCAGTCTGCTTTTTATATTAGATAGGGGATACTATGTGCTTTCAAGACAAGAAAAACATGGAAGGCAAATACAGCGATTATATGTCAGGAATGTCAGAGAAAATTACACAGGAGGTAAATGGGAGAAACCTGCAAAACAGAAATACATAAACCGAATTTTACCCAAGTAAACCTTAAAATGCTCTATGCTGACAGCAAGAAATCTATTAGTTATCTTAATTTGTTTGTCCTGTAGGATTTTAACAGGAGAGGACAGCAAAAAATCATCTTCTTGGTCCAGAATATTGACTACACCTAGTGCAGTAAAGTTGAGTGAAAGAGAAATCTTTATAAGTATGGTGCTAGGCATGTGCTGATGGGTCTTGAGATTGGTACTGTTTTAAGCTAACTTCTGTGGTCAGGTAAATTACCCATTCTGAATGTTGCTCCTTGGCACCAGAACTGTTTCCTTTCACCCAGCTAGTTCATGTTGTATATGAACACCTTTAGTGTTCATATACTGCTGCATTCTAAAGTGATGATTTTTCCTAACTGGTTTAGTAAGTGTAAATGGCTTTGACCATGATATTACCTAAGTAACTGCAGTTAGTACAACAGAGAGCACAGGGTAAGCTGAATAAAGTAGAAAAAAGAAAAAGGCTGTAGAGGACAATGGGAAGAGGATGTGAGCTCCTCCCAAGTTCTGTCTTTTTAAACAAACTTGAGAGTTCTTTGCCACAGGTATCTTGATAAGGTTCTTACAAAACATGATTGTATAGAAATACATATTGTACTTTGTTATGTGCAGCTTACTCTGTTTCCAGTGCTTGTGTATCATTTGCAAAGAATATACAGTTTCTTTATATGTGGGCTAAGATTTCAAAACTATGGAGTAGCCCAAGTAGGATTCATTGTCCCTTTCAGGTAAAATGAACTTTGGTCATAAAACTGCTGCCAGGAAAAATTGTCTCCACTGATGTCTGTGGTAAATTCTTTATTGTTTCTTTGTTTGCTTGTTGTTTTTATTGTTTTTTGTTTGTTTTAATCAAATCCAGATTTGACCCAAAATTTCCATTAAAATGGATGCCTTCTCTTTGCTTGTTTAGTGAGGTTTTTTTTTGTTCCGTGTGTTTTCAGACCTGCTGATACTGTGTGTATTGAGGGGAAGAAGATGCTTTGCCCATACAAGATACGGAGCTGTTTTCTCTTGGCATTTCTAGCTGTCACAGCCTTTTTCATCAGTGATGTCCATGGCCAAGGTAAGTCATAAATAAGAAGATGGAACTTTTCACTTTGATGTGCAGAAATAGGCATTTTATTCCAAATGAAAGTGTTTTATCCTCCTTAGTAGGGTGTGAATCCAGTAATACTGAAATGAAGCAGGAATTTTGCTACTGATCTCGGGGAGCATTTGGGAGTAGAATTACATCTTCATGTGTGCTCTTTGAACCCAGTATCTCAAATAGCAAAAATATTTGTGCAAATTCATGAGTCTCAAAATGAGTTTTGTTTAAAAGCAACGTGTTTTTACTCCTATTTACATGAAAGTATACTTTTCAGAAATTGCTCTTACTGTCCTCTGTGTAATCAAGTAAGTTTGAAGGATCAACTATGATAATAAGCTTGTATGGAATATGTATTTTTTCCTCTTTTGGATCAGTAGCTGTTGTAGTGCTTATATCTTTCCATATGGCACAGATCTGTTAAAGGTCACAGACTACTTCTGCAGCTTTTAAAATGAAAATCTCCTTTGTGAGTATTGAAGGATACTGCTGGGATTGTTAGGCTTACATATTTGTTGGATTGTATTGACAGGGGCTTGAGGGGGCTGCTAGAGAAAATTTATCCTGTTGCTTGGGGAAGGAGGGAGGAAGAATACCAATGAGTTTTTACAATTTCTAAAGAAAGGCATTTCTCTCAACTTTAGATTTATGTAATCCCTTTGATATGAGATGGCATGGGCATAACCAGGAGCAGAGTTGGATCCTGGGGTCTTTTAAAGCGTTTTGTATAATGCATTATTCATGAGCACATTCAGAGACTGTTGGCAACGTGAGGCTTTCAAAATCCTGACAATGCAAGTAGCAGTGTTGTCCAGTCTGCGTGGCACTCGGGTGCTGGGGAAGCATCCCATCTTGGATGTTTGGACATCTGTGAGCATTTTACAAGCCTCTCCCAGAACTTAGGGACACATGTAAGCTGTAATATTGGATGTCAGCGATGTGAGATGAATCAAGAAATGTACGTTCCCAATGTTCTGTGCATTAATTCTGGTCAGAAATGAGGTCCAGAATGTTTGTGACTTAAGAAGCCAATAAATCAAAGCATATGGTTAGTCTTTTCTCTATGTTTCAGTCCTAATACATATGGTTAAGATTTGCAAAACAGGACTGGGGATTGAGATCCATCTCCAGAACGTTGTGCGAAATTCCTTGATCTTGGAAAACTGTATTCTTCTCTGTTTTCTTAAAACTTTGATTCAATCAGTTATAGTTGGAGAGTTTTCTCCCTATAATATCAATACAATGAAATGAAGGTCAGAGAGTTTTTTTTTTCCCAGAGTAATCACATCAGCATAAGCTAGAGTTGGTGTACGTGATGAATAAAGAACAATACTTCCCTTGTTCTTAGACTCTTTCAGTAAGCATCAGCTGTGGAATGCTGTCAGCAGTGTGATATTAAGCTAAGGGACCATTGCCTTGGTCCAACATGTCTGTTATTCTATTGAATGATGTGATAAGAAGTCTCTATTCCATGTTCACTGAAAAAAATAATCTCTTGGTACACTTAAAGTAATAGGATGTTTCTCAAATTCTTTCTTAAGGTTGCCACTTCTTGCAGTACGCTCTTCATGCAGCTGGCTATTTACAATTTAATACAGCCCGTTTGTCTGTTTTAAGCAACTGTACACTCTGCCAAGGTGTAGGAAGAGCTGGCATTAGTTCCAGCTTGTGTTTCCTTCCTTTGGCAAAGACACTCAGGTAAAGGTGTGTAATGTGACTTCTTGGAAAGGAGAAAAAGTTGGTGAGACTGAAGCCAACATGCCTGAAGCTACAAATTATCCCTTCAGAGGAGCTATGTGGTTCTTTCTCATTTTTTGCCCTATTGCCTTATAAACATAGTGCTGTCTGGTTTTCACTCAACAACAATTATTTTTTCAGCACTGCTGTTTCTTCCTCATTCAATATAATGTATAAATAACAGCTTTTGTCTACTTGTGTTCTTTTATAGTACATGCAAATAGTGCTGGGCAAGAAAAACACTTGAGGATTTTTCATTTATTCATAAAGTAACTTGCTTTGAGGGTTTTTCTACATTTAAAGATGGAAGCGGTTCTTTGTGTAGCAGTAATTTTCATGTGTTACTACTGCAATTGCTAAGTAATTGCAGTGCATATTGACTTGTTCAATTCTTATGACAACAGTAAATTGGAAGTCAAAATATTTAGTTAGTATCCAGACTTTGACTATTGGATATCTTGGAGAATTCTCCATAGGCAATTTATTGTATTTTTCCTTTCTGGTAAGAGTTGAAAACTTTCTTTCCTTAGTTGTCCATAAGTGTTTGGAGTGCTAATTTACCTGGTGGCATAAACCAAAGCCTTGAACTTGTCAGTTTTCTTTTGGGTGACTGCTCTATTGTTGCTGACAGCCATTCTCTTTTGCATTCCTGTAAAACCACTTAAAGAGGTCTAGCTACTGATTTTTATCAGTTAACTGACTCAGCTTGGATTAATTTTTTTTCCCTCTCTGCAAGAAGTGAGATTTTGTTCCACAGACAATAAAGGTCCAAAGAAATAAAGATATCCTCTTCAGGTTGGTGAATGCATAGTAATTCCCATCAATATTTTGTTGTCTGTTTGAGTGCTAGATTTTAACTTCCTTAGCTATATGTACTTTTCGATGCCAGAATGTTAGTCTTTGCACAACTAAGACACAGTTGATTATCTGCCTAGGGAATAATTGTTTTCTTTCTTATGGTTTATTGCTGTGTGGGAATGTCCCTTCTGCTGCACTGCTGCCTTTGATACAAAAAGTACCCAGTGAAAATTGACCAGTTATGTAAAGACTATTCTGGCACAACTTTTCTCGTCTTTCACATTGTAACTCTGTAGTATACAAAAAAAACTTCTGGTGATTTTGTGTCCTTCTTTGCTTGTAAGGTCTGTGATTGTTTTTCAGGGACTCAAATATTTGTGTTTTGGTGATGGCTAATAGCAGTTAGGTCACAACTATGCTTCTTTGTTAGAAGGTACTTTCATACACTGTCAAGTTGAAAGTAGGATGGAAAGAAATGATGGGAAAGGAAGAAAATGGCAGAGAAAGTGAACTCTGAAATTCTAAGACGTATTTGGGGTTTTTTTTTGTCAATCCTTGATGTTACTTTGTTGCTCTCTGCTCTGCTTCCTAATCCCCATACAAATTTACCACTTAATCCCAGTAAAATCTGCGGCATTTTCACACTTGCATACTGTCATTATTTAAAAGTTTATTTTCTATTCCTGAGGCAAAATAAGAGAAAGAGTTGTATTTTTGCAAACTTCTAGGTATGATTTGTCGGTCTTGTTCATTCAGCCCAATTTATTGTGATTTATATATAGCTCAAAGACGCAATGAATCTTGAGAATGAATTAGAAGCTGTAATCCATAATTACAGTCTGCTTGGCTTTAAAAACTTTTTGCCATAGTGTCTGTCATGTTTTTACAATTATAGCATGCTGAATGTTCTTGCAGAAACCTGCCTAGCAAAACACTTTGCAGTACGAGGGCCAAATTTTCAAAGAACTGTTGTATTTGCAGCAATTCCTGCACACACTTTTGCTCTTTCTTTCTAAACTTCAGGGCAGTGACAGGCAGATTGAAGATGAAATCTGTCAAGACTGTGCCCAGCAACTAAGGAAATGCATGGGTTGGGTATAAGCCCAGTGCTGAAATCAGAACAGCTTTGAGTGTGTGGAGTTCAGGTGCTGCCTGCTGTTTCTGTCCCCTTCCCTCTCTTCTTGAGCTTGTTCTCTGATGTCTTTGAGAATGCAGAGGTGTTTCTAAGCTGTTCTTGATACTTACGTACTCTCTTTTCTGTGCTCTGATGTTAAATCTCTCAAGGAAGAGAACTGCAGAGCCTGCCCTTGGTCTGACAAAACTGCCACTTATGAATGAGAGGCTGGATGCAAGGGAATATTGTATTAAACCTCCAGATTCTTACTTCTAAGATCCAAAATGTGTTTAATAGTAGATGACATGAAAAACATGCACTCTCAAATCTCAAAAAACTACAGCCTGCCTCTTTTCTACTTTCTTCCCCCAAGCTGCTGGAAAAAGTAGCATGTAGGAAAAAGTTATTGGTTCAGGACAGGTCTTTGGCTGCTGCTGGTGCCAGAGCTGCATTGGCTGTAGCAGGTCAAATGGAGAGGCCAGAGATTGTTGGCCAGCACATGCTGCCTGTTGACTCAGAATCTCCATGTGCTGTAATCCTTATAACTCAGAAATATCATGAGACTGTGGTTTATTATTATCTAAAGGATCACAAACTTTGAGTATGAACCTAGTCAATTAAGAGCAATCTTAGACCTGGGGAAAAGAAATTGCCACTTACCTCTTCAGGTAATTTCCCTGATTTCTTAGACTTACTAATAGAAACCTTAAGGATGTAGTGGCAAAGGAATCAAGGGTTTGGAAATTGTTCAGGGACTGTGGAGACAATGGGAAGACGAGGAGTAAGGTGGGAGGTGTTTCAGGTTTTCTAGCCCTTCTGTCATTCAGCCTCTGGGTGGTTTCCCTGGCTGCCTTTCCTTATAGATCTGTTTGTTCTCTGTGAGCCAAATTCTATACAACTGTATGAAGATTTCCCCTTGCTGACAGCCTTGGATACCCCAGGCTGCACTGCCAGCTGCTCTGCTGCAGTTCTCCAGTGAAGCACCTCTCCACAGCAGAGTGGAAAGGTTTTGTAGAGTGTGGTCCAGCATCAGTGGAGTTTGACTGAGCAGTGGGATGCAAAACTATGAAAAACTAGTTTATGTGCAGAGACACAAAGTTGCTGATATTATGGTAATAACATGGGGCAATTTTCCAATTTGTTGTGTGGGTTGCTTCACTGGTATATCACCTCTTTTTCAATAATTTCTTGCTTTTATTCATTTCACCTGCTGCTTCAGTTTGAAACCTAGATGATGGCACTGTATAAATAGAAACCAAATTTTACTTCCCATCCAGATTTCCCCTAAGTTTTGACTTGCCTGTGCATGCCTGCCAGTCTTGATGTGACTGAAGCAGTGTTTGCAGCCGTGAAGCTTTTTGCTGCTTAAGCCGGGTTTGCAAATTGGGCAGCTGATGTTCCCTTTGCCTTGTGCAGGCCTGTCTTTTCTCTTGATTGTTCTCTTCTCACATGGATTTGAAAATTTGGCCCTGAGTGACATTAAAGGTGGGCAAATGCCCACAGTAATGAGAGATAAAGGAGTGTAGGTCATGCATATTGTCAGTGTAAGCAAGAGAGCAATTTTAATTCCCATATATTAACAAAGAGCATTTTATTACCAGCTTTGCCTGCTAAACTAGTGTCTTAACATCTAACATTGTTTGTCTTTCTGTCCTCTGCTGTTAGGTTGTTTAGTTTGTTTCGTAAAGAGATAAATAAAAGGTCTGTCTGAGGGAAGTAGTGCACCTTGGGATGTCATTTTACAAACTAATTAACTGATGTATGTGACATTTTAAATAACTTGCATCCTTCACCATTAAAATTTTGTGTTGTCTCCCTATATACGTTTTTTTGTTTGTTTGTTTGTTTAAGATCAGTTGCTCTTTATTTGAATTAAAATGTTGTTTTCTTTCCAAACTTGCAGTGTCCCCACCAACAAGACTAAGATATAATGTAGTGAGTCCTGACAGTGTACAGATCTCTTGGAAAGCCCCCAAAGGGCAATTCACTGGATATAAACTTCTTGTCACTCCAAGTTCAGGTAAAAGTCTGTATGTTCTCTTTTAAGGAGAAATAACTGTCTCCCTAAGGCATTTAAGCTTTTCACAGTTTAGTGTCATCCTTTAGGATGAAGAAACTGTGAGCAAGCTTTGGAAAATGAAGCTGGTCAGCAGAAGAGAAATTGACTTCACTAGAGAGTGGTCAGGCCCAGAAAATGGGAATTTAGTGCTTAAGGTGATCAGTTCTAGTTATGCTTCATGTTAGTCTTTAGGAATTGTCACTGATCATCTGTCTTTACCTTTCTTCCAGTGGGGTGTAAGGAAGTCTAGGAAGGGTTCAAGGGAAAGCATTGGAATCCTAATTTATTCCAACCTTTAAGGAGGATTTCCCTGTCCCTTATCCCTTAGTGAGTTCTCTGGAAAAGATCCAAAAGAATTTAAAAAACAAGCAATCTTTAAAAGTGTTTTTGAATGAAAACTTGAAAAGGTAGACAAAAAAGTGGCTATATAGAGGTAGAGAGGTTAGAAAACTGGTTAGACTGCCTAACTTGCTACTTTTCTGGGATGTTCTCTGGCCTGGCTGTATGCCTAGTCTGAAAAGTGGGAATGCTTAGGTCATGATAGAGCTTGAGGTATTTTTAAGTCATTGTGATTACTGTGCTATAAGAAAAGCAAATGAAGTTATGTATTTGTTGTAATTTTTTCCTGTCTATTCTCCTATAGGTGGAAAAACAAATCAGTTAATTCTTCAAAATACTGCAACCAAAGCAATTATTCAAGGTCTCATTCCAGATCAAAATTATGCCATTCAGATCATTGCATTCAGTGAAGACAAGGAGAGTAAACCAGCACAAGGCCAGTTCAGAAGTATGTATCTCTTTATGGCTTATATACAGAATTTATCAGATTTTTTAAGTAACTTTTGAAATGGTAACAAGCCTTACACAAAGGGGAATAATGGAAAAACAGTTTTTTCTGTGGTGGAAAGAAAATCAAAGCCTCGTATTTTAGCTGGTATAAGTACAGGTGGAGACTTGAATTAAATGCATAGTACATTCTTACACTGGGCTGTCTTTGTTTCCCATGGATTGGCATACATTTCTTCCTCATTTCATTAGTAAATTAGCTGGTATTTCATGGAAAGAATCTTCAGTGAGTAGAAAGAAATTGCTATTTTCTGGTACTTTAAAAATTGCCTTTTTGTTAAAACAGTGGTATAGCTTTGCCAACTGGCAGCTGGTTGCTAGCTCAGTAATATGAAAGGATGATTTCTTAATGGTTTTCAGTGGTCAAATATGTTTACAAATTTAATTTTTTATATGACCAAGACATACTCATAATGTTTATATCATAGTGATATATATACTTATCTGATTTATCTTGGTCATCATGTTAAACATGTTAAATATGATTGGTGGAGATTTGGTTGATAAATATAACATTGTGTAGGATAAATATAACAGTGTAGGAGTACAGTTGAAAACATACTGAATTCTCTGACACTGAACTTTTCTCACTGTCATTGCTAAACCACCTTTCCCTCAAAACCACTGAGTACTTGATGTGGTGTGTATCAAAGTCCTTTTAGCTTTTCATCAGTACAGCTGTGTATTTACTACCTTAAGTTCTGTCTGGGCTAGGAAACCCGCAAAACCACAGATTACTTTAGTCCTAAAGAGAAACCCACAGAAGGCCACAGCAAATCCTATAATATTAGGTGTACTTGTTTTTTAAATGGCACTTAGGAAAAGTAGAGCTGGCAGCTTGATTTAAGAATGCAGGGATTGTGCTCTATTTAGTGTACTCTCTTTGCTGCATGTGAAAACATACACTTAAGGCTGGAGTTTCATTTGAAAACATGATGCCTTGCATGAGTAAAACCAGATACAGCATATACACAAATCCTTTTTTTGCTCTGTTTTTTTCCCCCTGTTCTCTGACATGTAGCCACTAATTCTTGAGATGAAAAAAGGTCAAATATATAAAGAGCTTTGAGACTATCATCTGGTTTAGTGCATTAGAAGTATGGTTTTAATGCTGTTGAGTTGTAACTGATGTAATAAGAATTCTCAAGATTGCATTGAAATTTTATTGTCAAAAGAGCACTTCTCTTTATATATCCAGGTATACATTCTTATTCTAGTACATAGTGTTTAATAAACCAAGATCAATGGGGACTTTTTTTTCCTTTAGAAAGGCAGATGTAAAAACACATGCTAGATAAAATTTTTGTCTGTATAAATATTTGAGTAAAACTGCTGTTTTTTCTCTTTTTCCTATGTAGTTAGAATTTTGACAGTTCCCAAATCCAGAAGTCTGTGTCAGGATGTGACCAATTTGTCTCCTTTGAACATTTTCAGACTTTTGTACCATTTTTTTCCTGTAACCCAGCTAATAACCAAGATGGCAGGGGTGATACATAGTCACACATGCTGCCTTACTAAGAAGAGGAGTAAAAATTTCAGGATTTTTTTTCTCACCTCTATACCTGGAGTGTGAGCACTGTAGGTTCTGTGAAGTGTTGTCACACTGAGAAAAATCAAATTCAGATGTTTGACAGTGGCTCGTTGTCTTCCTTAAACTTAGTCTTATGATTATATTTTGGATTCCATCTTGGAGCACTCCTGGTTGATTCAGATATTCCACATACTATTGGGTAAATTAGTGAAATCCATTTGACTTTGGTTCCACTAATGTACAACAGAATGTTTGCACTGTCAAGAGACAGATGACCTCCTTTAGAGCCCTCACAGTGTTTTTTTGAATGATATAGCACAGGGAGACTTTGGTCCTGGCTGAGGATCAGTGCCTGCTTGGATGAATGTCAGTCATATTATATAAACTAAGTGTAATTGGAGTAGAACTTGATTTTCTGTGGAAGATATTCTCAGCTTCATTGTTTTAAGCTTTTCCTGGCTGTTGTGGACAGCTGGAGTATGGATACCAATTAGCATTCCAAGAAAATTCAGGAAGAGGATTTTCTTCCCAATACGTGACTTTAGCAACGACTTTGTCAGAACCTTTCAGACTATTAGTAGAGAAGTACCAGCTACTAATGTAATATTAGGAATTGCTAACCAAATTGTGTTCTGCTTGGCTGCTGTGAGAGGTTAGGGACATAGTAAGGGAGGTATCCCACCCACTTGTGGAACAGGAAACTGTCAAAGTCTCAGCTCTGGAGCAGCCTTGCACTCATGGGAGTATTTGGTGCCCTGAATACAGATTTGGGCAGGGAATCTAAGCTGATTCTGTAAATGGCAGAGTGTAACAGCTGGCTTATGTGCTTTTGTGTTGATTGACTTGGAGTGGAACTTTGCAGTGCTGGACTTTCCCCAGCTAACTTTGCCAATTTTCTGGACTGTATTTCCAGTGTGGGATCTTGTCTGCATGGGCTTAGGTGCTGATGTCACTATTTGGACTCTGCTGTGTGAAGAGAGTCAGTTTTGAGAATTTTAATGATGATGGAATGGGGAAAGATATATAAAAATAATAAACACAAAAGGAGGGAGGGAGGGAGGGAAAACAGAAACAGTAATTCATTACCTAAGCATATCTTCAGATGCCCTGTGCAACTCCTTTATCAGGAAGAATATTACATGCTTCTAACTGCATCATATATATTAATTGATTTTTTCCCCCCCCTTACTTTACAGTTAAAGATATAGAGAGAAGAAAAGACACAAGTAAATCCAAGGTGAAGGATCCAGAAAAAACAAATGCAAGTAAACCAGCTCCAGAAGGTCAGATCATAACACATACAATTTACGTGATATTCTGAAAATAATCGGCATCTTTATTTAACTTGGCCATTGTCTTGATTTTCTGTAAGTCAGTACTTTAAATCTAGTTCCCAGGGTTAAATTAAATAGAAGGGGAAAAAAAAATCAGTATTTTAAAAAATGTCGGGAAGTTGCTACAGAGGTATTGCTTTTAGTTCTGTTTTGCTATGCTTTTTTTATAAAGTCCTAAATGCCATCATGAATAGATGAAAATTATTAAAAAATAATTTTAAATACTATTAAATTATTAAAAACTGCTCATACTTCCCCACTGGGTGCACTTTGAGTAGTGGAAGAATCATGCAGGTGTGTGTATATGGAGTAACTGCTTGTCTTGGCTATAAGACAGACTGGCAGTATTAATTCCCACCTAAAGTCAAATTGATACTATTGTATAATTAGCTACATAATAACTTGATAAGTCTGTCCTAGTGTAGGTCGTATATATGAAAACATTTGAACATTTTGAGGGAGGGGAAAAAAAGGAGTTAATTTTGTCCTGTTGCAAGTGGCCAATCTTCTGGTGAAATGTTATGCTGCTTGCCATGAGAAGTTTGCTAGTATGGATGAAAATTTATTTCAAGCTTAATACATGGCTCTATTTCCTGTTATTTTAAAATTTGAATAGCATCTTCTTTATGAAGTAACCCCGACAGTAATTATTCCCTTCAGTGGTTATTTATGGTATACAGAACAAGAGGAGCTTGGTATGACCTTAAATAGTCTCTCTGTGAATAAAATGGACAGTTTCAAGGATCCCATTTTCCTCTTCCATTTAAATCTGTCTCCATTGATGCAAGTATCAAAGACTTCACCCAAAGCTCCTTGAAGCTCATGCAAATTTTTCTTCGGTGGGTTTTTATTCTTACCATTCATTCTTGTGTCATGTTGTATTTATTAACACTATGCAAGTTTGTTTCCATACAGCATTTCTCAAACCAAAGCACCCTTGAATTCCGTTTGGTGCATTGAAGAACATTAGCTAGTGTTTACAACTCTAAAGAGACAAGTTGTACCTGCTAGTACATGACAGGATGGAGGATAGGTGATCTTTCCTACCTACATGTCTAGAGGAGGGCTAAGTTGGAAGAAATGACAGAACTGGAGAGGGAAAATATGATTTGCTTTCTTAATGAAGGACAAGTGATAAAAGTTGAAGGAGGGAAAACTGGGCCTGTACTTGGAAAATGTTGATTAAAGGCAGACAGAGGAAAGAGTCTGCCAGACTGCGGGAGAGAATTTATGATTTTTTCATGGAGTAAGGGCAAAAATACAATTGGCGAGAGGCACTTGGATCTGCAGTCTCTCCCTTTTTAGGAGTCATGTTTACTTTTGAAGTCTTTAATTTAGTCACTTTCCTCATCCCTGCACCACTTTTTACTCCTCTGAACTTCTTCTGTTGTTCAGGGCAGTTTGTAACAGAACAAAACACATCTCCATCCAGCACTTGTGAGAAGATATTGATTACACTTACTGTAGCAGGTTTTACTAGAAAACTGGAGTATGCATTTTAAACAAAGGCAAAACTTACAAACTTCTCCATCAGCAAACCTCATCATAAAGAAAAAATCTTGTGCTAATTTTTATGAACTCTTGAATTTGTTTAGCCCTATTTCCAAAACAGCTATATATTGTTGTAAAGTAACAGACTTTCCCCCTCTAGTCTAACTACTGCATATTTCTTTGCTTTGCACAGTATAATGATTATTCAAAGTGATGGAGATTCCAACTGAATGACTTCAGTGGGAGTAGGGTGAGATTCCAAGTGGAAACTTTGGACAAAAATAACAGCATCAGCAAAAAATGTGTAGCTGGGATAGAAGTGAATTCGGAACTGATGCACAGACAATAATGGTATTAAAACTTTTCTAGTTTAATATATAAAGACTGTTCCACTTCAAATTGAAATTGGATCAAAGGAATAAGGAAAAGTCTGAAAGAAATTAATTAAAGAAATGAGTGCAAAATTTTACGGCAATACCATGAATAATAACTTGATCCTCTGCAGATGTTTGACAGGAAATGATTTGAGTACGACCAAATGAATTCAGGCCAGCAGTTAATTGGTTTCATAACCATTTAGTGTATGGCTAAATTTGATGGATTTAATAGCAACTGTGATACATCCTGTGGTTGTGTTTATATCTTTGGTCAAGTTGGTAAGACCTTGGGAATTGTTAACACTACAAAAGAAATTATTAGAATCATAAAATCATTAAAGTTTGAAAAAACCTGCAGGATCATCAAGTCCAATCTTTGACCTAATGCCACCATGTCAACAAAAACACCTCATGAAGTGCCACATCCATTCAGTTGTTGAATGTCTCTGTGGATGGTGACTGCACCCTGGGTCAGCTTGTTCCAATGCTTACCCTCTCTTGCCATGATGAATTTTTTTATAATATCCAGTCTGAATCTCCCCTGATTCAACTTGAGGCCATTTATGTTTGTCCTGTCCCTTGTTACCTGGCAGAAGAGACTGACCCCTGGCTACAACTCCTTTCAGGGAGTGGTAGGGAGTGATAAGGTCTCCCCTGAGCCTCCTTTTCTCCAGGCTAAACAACACCAGCTCCCTCAGCTGCTCCTCCTCAGACCTGTGCTCCAGACCCTTCCCCAGGTCCACTGCCCTTCTCTGGGTGCTCCCTCAATGTCCTTCTTGTAGTGAGGGACCTAGAACTGGACACAGAATATGAGATGTGGCCTTACCAGTGCAAAGTACAGGGGGACAATCCCTGTCCTGGTCCTGCTGGCCACACTGTTTCTGATCCAGGCCAGGATGCCATTGACCACCTTGGCCATCTGGGCACACACTGGCTCATGTTCAGTCACTGCTGACCCGCAGCCTCAGGTCCTTTTCCAAGGGCAGCTTTCCAGTCACTGTTCCCCAGCCTGCAGTGCTGCAGGGGGTTGTCGTGGCCCAAATGCAGGACCCAGTACTTGGCATTGTTGAACCTCACACCATTGACCTTGTCCTCCAGCCTGTCCAGATCCCTCTGCAGAGCCCTCATACCCTCCAGCAGATCAACAATCATGCCCAGCTTTGTGTAGACTCTGAACTCACTGAGGGTGTTATTAATGTGTCTTTATGAGCTTTTTAAAATCTTTCATGATGGCAGCCAGGTTGAGTTAGTTGTTTGCCCATAAGACAAATTGAAAACAGCCGTTGTCCAGACTGATATTGTCAGTGGTTGTGGCTTCTGCTCTTGCCTTGAGTGAAAGAGTAACATAATTCTGCAGTTGATAGAGTCAAGTTTTGATGTAAAGAAGTGCCTTCTGTGAAAATCTGCTCTACTTGTTACTGAAGGATGCTTACTGGCACTAGTAAACCAGAAAATCCAAAATCAGAGTTTTGGGACAAAACTAATAAAGCACAGCCATGTATAAGTCAGCGAGTACGAAAAATGTGTGAACTCTTTCAATATTACAAGCTCCAGTTTGTGCATTGTGATAAGTCATGGATCCTGCTGATTTTCCTGAAAGGCACTTCAGGCACATAATCATATAAACTTCTTTATAAACACTTAACTAGTAGACCTTCTTCAGGGTCACACAATAACCCCTAGAAATTTCAGTGGTACAAGGATTTCACCATAACCCTTTGGCTCCTAGAAACCAGCCTCTTTGCTAAGAAATGCAATATGTAAAACTCATTATTCTAGGTAGCTCCAGAGCATCTCACTTTTATTCTTATCTGTGGCTTGGAGGACTGTTTTTGTAGTACTGTTCACTATTTAATTCTCAACTGTCTAAGGCTCTGAGCAGTGCTGGGAGGTGTAAATGCCTTCTCCTGAGCTCCCAAATCTACTTCCTTCTTCTGTCCTTAAATCGTCATGAGGATTTTCCTCTGTCTTTAGGGAACTCTCCCAGCAGCTTGTATGGCTTGCTAGTAATTTTTCCAGCAGCTTCAGCAACCTAGATTAAAATTTTCCATCTATTCTGTCCTACCCATTCAAGTAGTTTAAAAATATTTACTCCTTTTCTGCTGTAAGTACTATGCTCTTATCACAAGCAAACCTCCAGTGTATAGCCAGTAATAATGTCACGGTGCCAAATTAATTCAGGCTTAATGTCTAGCACTAATCCATCAAATGTTCACTTTACCTTTGATTTCCAGAAACTTTCTGTAATTCTTTTGTATGACCACTTTCAAGTCTTGAAGCTCCTTTCTATATTTTTGAGAACCTGTTATTTTTCAGCTTAGTGATTTATCACTGCTGTACACACTCATATTAATAATGACAGAAGCCTTTTCTCTTTCTGTCTGTTGAGAAAAAGCTCACAGATGCAGCTTCTTTCAGCACACACTGATATTTGAGTACTTGTACCCTGGCTTCTCTCCAACTCCCTCATGTACAAAGCTCTTTTCTGTACTGAGACAGGGGTTAATACATTCTGTGCCTTCTCAGATGTTTTACAGTTTCTCAGAGAGCTTCTATGACTGATTCTCTAATCAAATCCCTTTGGGGAGGGAAGAATCAGTGTTTTGGCTATATCCTCTGGCAAATGTATGCCTATATCCTTTTCTGCAGAGTACTGTTCCATGTATCTGAACTGGGTTTAACTACTATTTCAATGTAAACAACAAAACACAGAGGCCAGTTTTATCTGCATGTCTGTCGATTTGACTGGGGCGGGGCGGGGGGGATAGTTGAGAAGTGTGGCTTAATGTAGTCTAGCAGCCAAACTCCCACCTAGCTGCTTGCTCATTCCTCTCCCCAACAGGATGGGAGAGAAAAGAGGAAGAACAGGAATGAAAGAGTTCATGGGTTGCGATAAAGAAAGGGAGACTGCTTACCAGTTACCATGGTATGCAAACAAAGTCAAGTGGGGAAAGATTTACTTAATTTATTGCCAGTTAAAAAAAATAGCTAATGTGGGTAGTGGGAAACAAAAGAGACAAACATTAAAACAACAGCTTTCCTTTCCTTTTTCCCAGGCTCAGCTTGACCTCCTCCCAGACTCCTCTCCTCCCTTGTTATCACTGCAAGTTACACACAGTTCAGTCCCTTCAGAGAGGAGAAAGTGGTGGAAAAGGGGTGTTGAGAGGTTCTGATCAGGGCATAGTGTTTTCTCTCTTCCATTCCTTTCTTTCTCGTACCTCTCTTCTCCCTGTATGTCATCCACAGGCTGCAGAGAATATCTGCTCTGCCATGGAGTATTCTCTCCTCTGCGTTTGGGGTTCTCTCTATTGTTTCTCACTCTTTTTAACTCTCCTTTCCTCTTTGCTGGACATTTTTTGTCCTTTCTGAAATATGTTTTCCCAGAAGTGCCACCAGTTGCCCATGCTCACTTGGCCTCTTTTCAAAAAGGCCACCCCTGCAGCCTTTATCCTGCCAAACCTGGCCACAAACACCCAATACCAAAGATGATCCATCAGTGCTTTACTATAATAAAGAATTTACACAGTCTAAAGACCTGTGCTATTTGGAAATTCCCTTATGCAAATCTCAAATCAAGATGATTTAGGATAGCATAGAGCCTGTATAGGTCAGATTTCTCTTCTGCATCAGGTGTTGCAGGATAAGCCTTACACAGCCTGTAGACATTGAAAAAATGAGAAACTAGCTCCCATAAAAGACTGTGATTTATATATCACAATGTTAGTTACTTTTTCACTGTCAAGTGTGTGCAATACAGTCATACAGTGAGTATGACAGGTTAGGGAGGTCAGGGATCTTCACTGCACAGTGCAGAACACAGTGGTTTGTTCAGCCTTCCTAAATGAAAATTGTGTTTCACCCCAGAGCAAGTCCATTAGGGGCAGGTGTGTTTTTTTTCACTGATTTCTATGAAAATCCAGTGATGTGGTGCTGAGTTAAAATACCTGGGGGAACTGCAGCTTTTTCAATCCCTTAGGTGCCTCTTTCTGATGGGAGACATGAGGCAAACCATTAGAACATTATTCAAACTCTCTGGGCTGGGGGGAGCTACCTGGAAACTCTGAGAAAATGGGTGTTGCCACCCAGTTTCCTGCTCAAACAGAATATAGAGGAAGCTCCAGGAGAAATCAATGCTAAAATAAAAGCTAGATCTGTTTCACATTTTGGGAGACTGGGACAAGCAGATAGAAATTTAGGGCAGAGAATTTATAACTAATCTATTGTCCGTGAATATAGAAAGGACAACTTGGCAATGGAAACTTTAGGCACAGGGTGAGTGAAAAATAGCATAGAAATCATGCTGGGCTTTAGAGATAGGAAAGCAGAGGCTCTATACAATGAGCTGTGTCATGCCATACTTTGTCTGTTACAGAGTCTAATGGCAAGGAGCAGATGTCAGGTTAGACTCCTTGTATGTAAGTAATATAACCTGAGCCAATGTTAAAAACAGTGAATGGTGACTTCATATGTTGACTTCATATGTCTTGATCAATATACAAATTAAATTAAAAAGTTAATAGTTTAATTAAAGTTTAATTAATATACAATAAAATCAAAAGTTTTTGAGGAAGAGATAAAAAAATTACATGTAATGAGGAACAAATGTTTCCTTTGAACGAATTTAATATTATCAGTGACCTTTAGTAAATTTAACATTGTTACTGATATTATTATCATGACTGTGGTTATGCACACAGATATATACATATATAAGTTATAAATACAGTGAGGAAAAGCTGCACATTTAGTCACAGCTACCTCTGACACATGTTGTTCCCCCACTTCTTTTTGTTTTCTTCACTACTCAGTGCTGCACAGAGAAGAGATTTTGGTTGTATTATACTAAATTTTGAGTTTTTAGCACTTTCAGAGTTTAGTATCATAGTGTGTTCTGGAAAGAGCCTGAAGCAATCTGCCATGTGATACCTACCTGCTAAGTAGTAATAAGTATGCCCGCAGTTTATTTTGGTGACCATGATCTACCAGTGCTCAGTTGCCTGCAAAAACTGTAGACATATCCAAAGTTATTATGTTTTGTGGTGGGATATCTTTTTATATTTTTTTTGACTTCCTGATGCATTGCACATTATTAGCAATGTTATTATTTAAATTACTTCTACAATCTTCCAATATAAATGCTTCTCAATGATTTTTTTTTCATAATGTGTTTTTCATTCAGTGCTGTGGACCTATCAGATAATGCAAAAGGCTTATTCTTCCTCAAAATGCTATGGTATACTTGTCTGAGGTTTCTATTTTAACAGCTTTTGCAGTGAGGTGGAACAGTCTTCTGAAAGTGATAGAAATGAGAGGGGTGGTAAACTTAAATTTACTGATTTGCATTCTTCTTTCAACATTCTTACTGCATTTGATGCAAATGAGCTCTGACATTGACTTTGTAGCTGTTGAATGGCACTATTTAAGCAGAGTAGGAAAAATCCACAGAGAGGTATATTAAGTACTATTCAGCAGAAGAGACTAATTATTTAATTTATTAACCTGTCTGTTTAGTTAATGTCAGATGCTTCAATAAGTATTACTAGACAGTGTGAAATGAGTGCTGTGAGGTATTTGACTAAGCCACAGGAATGAATACCTTCTGAACTTCTGCTTCATTGGCAGTGTTTCATGGTTTTACTCACTTCATCCTGGCTAATGTAACTGCAAATGTTGGTTTTAATCATAATGTTCTTCTATTTTTTTTTTTATTGCTTGCTGAACTCCTGGGCTATGGAACTCATTAATTATGTCTTTACACAACCTATAATTTGATTTACTAGTAGGGTTTCCTTGAGCTTTCGGGAGGACACTTTAGGTCTTTATTATAAGCAAAAGAAAGAAATGGTAACTATGCTGTGTGGGCATTTTCCTTCAGGGTCATTATGTTCTTCCCAGAAGTCTTTTCTCAGCTTTTGCATATTTTTCTGCTTCTGCAATCTGAGGGTAAAAGCAAAGTTTGTTGGAAAGTACTTGGCTCTTCCACTTTGAATATTATTTCTTTTTTGTCTTTCATTGGGGACCACTGAACCCTTTAGCTGAGTGCCCCAGCTCCAGCCAGCAGCAAGACTGAGCACATAGTCCCAATAGATCTGGAGTGATCAAGCACAGGGCAAAGCCAAGCAAGTCCCAATCAGCCATTTCTGCAGATGGAACTGTCCCCTCGATGCCTTTCTCATTCTATTTTCCTATGTGTGTTCATCCCCAAACTACCTTTCAATGCTTTTGCTTCCTCTCCTAAACATATCCTGTTAGATCTCCCAGATTCCTTCCTGTATCCCCTGTCTCATTATCCCCGAAGCTGTGACCCACCAGTTGAACCACACAGACCATGGGATGAAGTAAGAGCAAGTTATCCAAATGTGTTGCTGATCTCAGAAGATGCAAGCAGGATGAAACCTGTGTACTTGTTTTTTTAGTTTCTGAGTCTATGCTGGAGTTACACAAGAGGCAATCACAAAGTTTCTGCATATTTTTAGTTTTCTTTTGTTCCAGTGCAGTGCAATATAATATTGAAGGGTCGCTTGAACTAGATGCAACCAAGTTTGCTTCAAAACTAATAGCAGTGCAGTGATCCTGTTCAGTACAGCACTCTCCCTGGTGAAAGCACTTCCCTGTGCTTTCCCTGTGAATTAGCTAGTTCAAGGTCTTCTGTCTTATCTTCCATTCCAGAGTGTAGAGATAAACCTGGCCATTAGACTTCAGCATCAATTTTTTGATGCTGCAAAATGGGAACATTGTGGAGTACTTCTGTATCAAGGTTTCACTTTTGGAAATTTGTAAATGAAAGTCTGCATTAGAAAATATAGTGAAGTTTAGAACTATTGATTGTATTTGTCTAAATGCCAGGCTGCTGCCTACATTTCCCTGAAAGATGTCTGTGCATAATACTGAGCCTAGAATATTTCACCTTTGCAGTGTCTGTGGGGAGTGTGGGGATGCATTGCCTTGTCATGGATGATATGGGATGCACACCTACTGCCATTAGCTGCCTCACTCCTGAGGACATCTGCTCTGGGTGGGTTGTTCCTTCAGGTTTTTTTTTTTAGTCTGCTTTTCAGTTCTGTGCTTACCATCTTGACAAATGATTGTAGTCTTTAGCAAAAGCTGCCTTTCTGCACTGGGTGACATTTACAGTGACATTCACTCCTTTGACCTGACTGTCAATAGCTCTTGTGATTGGGGGGGCTTTATGTGCTTGTACTAGCACTCACTAATCCACTAAAAGTAATATGAACATAGCAATGAATCTATTCTCTATGCTTCTTTAAGGGGAGTGGCCCCAGATCCACACACCTCCCTTGAGAAGATTTGGGTAATGCTTGGACAATGCTGCAGCATTATTAGAACATTTTGGACCACCACAAGGCTTTGGCAAGCATTTTTAATTATAGTCTCCTCACCAGGCTCTTCTGACCACTCTGAGGTTGCTTAGCCCAGAAATTATTTTGTAGACCTAATTTTGGATTCAGACTCTATCACTTTCGCTTTGAGCTCAGTTGGCTTTTTTTCTGCTCAACCTTAGCCCAAAGAGAGAATCCATGATGTCTCCTATCTCGACTTTCTCTAGTGAAAACAGGCCCTGACCATCTGAATTTTGCCAATAGGACTCTCATTTAACCACCTGTAGCCTGTGGTTTCAGTGGTGGTCAGATCACCATCTTGATATGTGCTAAAAGATGTCTGCACTGACCCTACACAGAAACTGCCCAACAATCCTGTCCCCATCTATACTAGGCCATCAGAGCATGGGGTTTTTTGACAGTGATTGTTTTTTAATTTATGCCAAATGTCATGGCTTTCCATTCTTCTGTGGGACTCCTCATTTTCTCTCTCAACTTTAGGTGATGAAAGTATCTATTATAAAAAGGAGATGAAGCAGACTTGTCAGAATAAACCATTGCTCTCTTTGATATGTGAACTTTGGGAGCTGCATCCAGGCCATGTTGGTTTCTGTACTTTTCAGGAGATAGAATTTGATGAGAGGCATCCATTAGGTTTTCAAGACTGACTATAAACCTGTGAGCTGCCATGCAGGGCTTTATATATTGGAAATTCCTTGTTAAATACTGGAGAGACTTACAGGAGGACTCTGATGCAAGTAAACTCTTGGGTAAACTCCTCTTTACTGTCCAAAAGGTTTAGCTCATTGTGCTTTGGATGATCAATGCTTATTCCAGGAATTAATCATAAAAATGTCTCTGGAGAAAATAGCTTTTGTGTCCTTTGAGTACTGCTTGCAACTTGGATTTCATTCTACAATGGAAGTACTTCTATGGACCTGGCTAGGGTAATTTGAAAGACTCCTTCCTGGCTCTCATGGCTGAAAAACGTGATGGGAAGTATCAGCACTGCCATGGACAGAATTCTTAAGTGCTTTTCCTTTGCCATCATTTAGTAGTTGCTTTGGAGGAAACTGAGCAAGCTACATTTAGAGATTTACATCTGCCATCTGGCCAAATTAAATAGCACACAAGTGCATTCAAATAATCTGAATAAGAGAAAAATATACTTTTGAGAGATAACAAGCTTGAAACTGAAGTCCCGGAAGCCTGGAATTGGGAGAGGGTTCATGCTGAGTTGTATGTGTTGATCCTGACAGAAGAAATCCAGGGAAGAGAGAGCAACAGAGAAAAAGAGAGATCGGGAGCAAGGGGTTGATTTTAACATAAAGGAGTCTCTCTTACATGTTTTGTAACTGCTTTGTCTATTCTGGATAGATTTAAAATTTTATTTATTTGCATTAGCCTAGGTTGAGAGTGAGTATTAATTTGGAGGTTGCTGGCTGTCCTCTTCAATTTGTGTATTTCCGATTACAAACCCTTGCTTTGTTCTGAAAATAGGAAGCTTGGCATTAGAAATGATGACCAGTCTCCAATCTTACCCAGGGATTCCACTTACTTATCTTCTGGCTCTGCTTTTCTGTAGGAGGAAATGCATTTCTTCCTGACAGTACATAATCTGGTGTGTTACCTGATTACCAGATAAGTGTTCCTGGCCAGGTAGAAGCTGGAGATTGAACAGATGGCCTTTCTGTCATCCAAAATGTCCCTCCCTGGGAACTCTCCCTGAATGCATCTGCTTCAGTGAAGTGTAGACACAGTGTTGACATCAATATCTAGAGAATCTATAGTTTGGAAAAAAAAACAACTTTCTATTCACTTTCTACTCTCTGAGAGGAAAAAGAGCCTTAGCCTATCTTTGACCTAAATGGAAGTTTCATTTTTTTTGTAAAGTGATCCAGCTCCTGATATCAGAACCACTCAGATTGACAATCCAAGTCAAAAGATGCTTATCCTCATAATCATAGCTCTTGAATTATGTTTCTCCTCATATCCCTGCACAGTAAATATGTATAATGCTTCATACATCTGAACTATTACCAACTAAAAACTTGCCTGGCCTCTTTTTTTTTTTCCTTTGGTAGCTTTCCCTAAGGCACTGACCTTTTTTTGTGCAATTTGTTCTTAGTTGAAGTGGGAGGCTGCTATTCACATTCTTGAATGATGGATTAATAGAAACTCAGCTGAATGAATGGTCTTTCATTATCTTCAGACTGATTTTCATCTCTTCAAGTCATTAGCTCTTGAGTATCCATCCAATCAACAGTGCACTGGCACGGCTGGATTCTGCTGGCAGCAAGAGATGTTCCCATAAGTCAGATTCAGAGTCCGTGTTGACATGTTTCGTTATTGAAACACTTTCATTACTACCCTGCTGAGACATTCCTAAACAGTTCTTCATCATCTGGCAGCATGAATTCTCATAATCTGAAGTCTGTAGGCTTGCTCAGGACTATGTATATTCTAGGTAAATATCTTGGTGAATCAAGAGTGATGCTTGTCTTTGATATAACACAATACCTCATCTTTGAAGCTGCATAGTAACCATTTGAAACTTGGGCCACTTTTTAAAACTTGTATGGCAACCTTGAAAGAATAACCAAAAAAAAGCTTTGGGCTGGGAGTAGCAGACAGATACATTAATAAAGACTGAAATGCAAAACCAAAAACCTCTTGTAGGAATGCTGTAATCATAAAGAATTGATGCATTCATCAGCAAACTCATGGATTTTTATACCCTGATGAGGAATCTTCTTTGCTTTATGCTACGGTCAGCAAAATGGGAGAGAATGGTTAAATGGCTGGTATCTGTTTTCAGGGAGTGGGAGATGGCCTTGTCTTGAATACAGCTATGAGATACCTGATTTTTGGGTTTTAGTTGGCTGTTGTACAAGTTCCCTTTCAAGCCTGTTTTTTACTATTCTCTCTTTGAGAGGAGGAGACTCTTGTTTCATAGTCTGTCTCATTTGCTGTTAAACAGCAAACATGAGCTTGTGCTGAGGAGAGATGATTTCAGGGTAATTTGCACCTCACTGTGTGATTTGAGCTCTTCATGTCCATTCTGGGTCTGTTGATGCAGGACTCTGGTTCTGGGCCATCTCATGGTCAGCACCCTTTTCCTGGTGTTCCTGTGTGCTTTTACAGCTGAGATGTGCCCCTTGGTTAAAAGCTGCCAGGTGGTATCTAAAATGGAACTTATCTGACTATGGGGGACCACACTTTCTACCTCAGAGGTCTTCTCACCTGTCTGGTTGGCTGTACTGATCATACTACTCTGTGTGTAAAGAGGGAGTCCTGTTTCCTGATCTGACTGCTGAGTTTGGTGTGTGTATTTGGCTCGTAATTCTTCAGAGCCATGGTATTCTTGTACTCTGCTCCTGGAATCCTCAAAGGAGCTTCTGTGGAACACCAGCACCAGCTTGGTGCCTCAGTATATTTAGCAGTCAGCTATTTCAGAAATAAAGCAGGGTCTTTGCTTGGGTTTGATTTGTTTATGTGGTTAAAAATGTGGGCTAAAATTTCTGGTCTTTTGCACTGATCTTTCTGTTATGATAAGGGAAGAGAAAACTGTAAATTGTGAGCACAGTGGCTCCTGTGACCTGTGCAATACCAGTCATATCTCATCTCTTTATATTCTCAAGACCTTTTAAACCCAACATCCAAATGTAGCTCAGTGCATAGGCAGGGCCCTGGTGTCAAACAGTGCCAGATCAGCAAGGGGAAGCTCAGAGTCGTGCCCCAGGCAGAAATAACCCTGACTGGAGCCATGGAGCTTGGCAGAAAAGGCTCTGGGAGTCAGGGGACCATGAGCCAGCAGCAGACACATGTCACAATGGAGGCAAAGCCTCCTGAGCTACACTGGGAAGGAAGTTTTTAGCAGATTGATGGAGGTGATTTTTGCCCTCAGCCCGGCCTTGGTGAAGCCACATGTGAAGTTTTGTGTCTGGTGCTGGGCTGGTTCCCCAGTAGAAAAGATATGGGCTTACTGAAATGAGTCCATTGAAGGGTCTGAAGGCTTGGAGTATCTTTCGTAAGTGGGAGAGGCTGAGACAGCTGGAGTGTTTAGCTTGGAGGACTGCAGGTTTGAGAGATATCTTTCCAGTGTGTAAAAATAGACCCTGGAATGAATAAAGAAGGCAGAGATTCTTCTCAGTGATGTCCAGTCAAAGGACAAGAGGCAGTGGACACAAACAAAAATAACTATGAATTGTATTTAATCAAAGAAACATTTATTTTGCTATGAGGATGGTAAAACACTGGAGTGGGTTACTCAGGCTATGGACTCTTTATCTTGGAGACTCTTTAACCTGACTGGACATGGCCCAGAGCAATCTGCTGTTGTTGCCTCTGCTTTGATTAGGGCAATTTGATTAAACTCAGGAGGTCCTCCCTGCCTCCAGATTCAGGGAGTCGAGATTGCTCAGAATAGGCTGTTCAGTCAGACATCTCTGCTTGTTAGAGAATGGATGAATTGCTATGTTCAAGAGGGCACGAATTTAATCCTGAGTTTTTGTGGAATGACATGTGACATCCGAAATTAGCAATGCTTCTAAAGATCACTGCGTATTTTTATTTATACAAGTATATACACTGTTTACATTATGAAAATATTCTTTCAAGAACTGCATGAAGGTAATATAGGACCTCAAGTCTGGAAGTCTTTTGCACAGTAATTGCATTGCACCATCCTTTTTGTTTCTAGACACACTGTCCAGAAGATCATATGTATCTAGATCCATAATGCTGACCTGTAATTTAACAGTGCTGTAGCAGATTGTTTCAGCTAGTTTTTAATTATTTCTGTGTACTTCCATGAGTTCACAGACTGTTCTCTCAGCAGGCTCTTTTCCATTCCTTTACCTGTTGTGTTACAAGCTCAGGCACAGACCAGTTCCCTATCATGGTTTAGAGGAATTTGTATTAAATAATGTGTATGTCCATACACATTAATTAATGTTGAGGATTTCTGAGAACCACTTTTGTCTGAATGGCCTGATTAACTGTCTTCTAGACAGCCAAAGAAAACTGTGTCAGGCATTTCATACCTTAATAAAGAAATGGGAGAAATAAGCCTTTTAAATCCTGGCGTATTTGTTACATAGGAATGGTGGATAAGTATGACCGTATTAATAAAAAAATACAGTTTTCTGTCTTGAAAAGTAATTTTGACCTTGAGACAGCTGTTTAATTTAAAACATTGACACACTCAGATGCAGAACTGAGAGGAAAGAGAAGTAGAGTTATCATTGTAATCTGCAGAAGAGTTTCTTAGGTTACCTATACTTTATGGGAGGATTGTAGCTCATCTTCAGTGTAAATCCTGGCTAAATGAACACAGTACATTGCCATGTCGAGCTTCATGTTCAGGAAAGACTTCAGCAGCATGCTTTGTTCTGTGTTGACATGTTGCCTGTTGGAAGAGAAATTAAAACAAATGTTTTAAACTCTCAATTTAAGTTCAGGGGGATTTAAAAACATCTTTTTCCATCTAGGTACAGAGACCAGGAGTTTTTAGTGTTGCTCTTTGGTAAGCTGCTGCAGACATTGTGTTCTTCAGTGCTATCAATCAACAATGGTCTGCAAGGAGACATCAGCACTTTTTTTCATAGTTATTTTTTTTGTCTCTCAAAAAGTTCACATTTAGAAAGAAAGTTGTAGAAGTTTTTCTAAACTAGTGACTACTTACTGCAGAAGTACAACTTGAGTGTGTATGGGAAAGTGCATAGAAAATGGCTCTATGCTTCCTTCTCTCTCACTTGAGAATTATCACCTGTATACACAGGCAATTAATGTGTTATCAACTAGTGCTTTGATTAGTTTTGTGGCCTTAAATTCAAAAGGTATTCTATAAACAGTATTTAGTAACTGCTGTGTACTTTTTGGAAGCAGTAAAATTTTTGAACTGTAGCATTCGCATTCAAATGTGATGTGATTAGACACAGCAGATTCAGTAAATCTCAATATTCCAACTCAACCAAATAACAAAGTTGTTTGCTTTCCAGTTGGGCTCTATTAGATTCCTGGAGAGGAATAAGGCAAATGGAAAATGGCTGGCTGCTCTTTTTTTTTGTTGTTTTTCTAGGGACCAGGGACAAGCTTCTAACCTTGTTGGGCTGCTCTTTAAACCTAATGTTCCAACATTTGAGACCTTCAAATTCAGGCTGTGGCTGGATCTAGTTTAAAGAACAGCAGTTGTGTTATATGCATTTGTCTGGTCCATAGGCCTGACATATGGGATGTGTTAAACTGAGACCCAAGTGCAAGCATGATATCACCAGCAGAGAGCAATAATATCAATGTCAGAAACGTGGACGAGTGAGTTGCTGAATTTTGGAGCTGGACACTGCCTTACATCCCTTATTTTTTTTAACCCCTTTTGAAAAAAAAAATGTGACATTTTGCTGATGTAGATTTACATTACCCTTGTCCTCAGTGGTCCTTCTGCTCAGTGTGGTGCTGTCAATCGCTGTGGAGGGCTGGCTGTTCTCTGTCATTCTTGCTTTATTCACAAGGTATTTTTCTCTCACTGCTGTCATCAAGCTTCTTGCCTTTTGTGCTTTGTTATCCCATGAACGAGTCTTCTATTCATACTGTATTATTATTGACCTCTGCTTGAACTTTCTTCCTCTCCTTCCACATACATTATTTGACTTTCCACTGTGACAGGGAGTAAGAAGGGAAACGACATATTGCAGACTCGGAAAGAATTATAGTCTTAACTTCTAGCAGAAGAAGTGTGGGTTTTGGCTCTTGAAAATGAGAACAGAGTTTCATACCAATGGGAGGCAAAGTATCAAATGTGTTTCTGTTAAACATATCATAACTGCATGCAAATTGAACTCATTTGTCTAAAGTGTTGAGTCCTCCCATGCGGCAGTGCCTGCATTTGCTGCTTCTCCCTTTGCCTTTCAAGGAACTTTCAAAGAGTTGCAGTATTAACTCCAAGAGTCAAAGAACCCTACTCTAGATTGAAAATCATAGTTTTGTATTTCTGTGTGAGTAAGGCTTGTGGGTTTTTTTGGTTGAACTTCTGTTTTTACCATTGCTCACTTGCTCACGACGTGTGTGTGTAGCTGGTAGCCATGGAGAGCTGGTCAGTGCTTCAGGAGCTTGTCAAGCCTGCCGGGTTCTGTGCAGCCTCCACACTGTCAGAGCTTCTCTCAGGTCTCTCTCTGCACTCCTTTCCTTTCAGTGGGATGACTCAAGGGTCATGTTTTGCAGGCTTCTCTCTATCCCAGAAAATTCTGTCTGGATCTTTCTTTGGACATTGCCATCATTGGCTTCACTCTCAGCCAGTTTTGACATGGTCTTGAGAGCGCTATAACACTTACATATTGGAAGTGCCAGCAAATCACCTTCAGTGTCTGGGGGCTTGAGAAATCAAAACCAGGAAACTTCATTTGGCAGATACAAATCTCTTTCATTGCTGGCTCTTTGAAAAATTTCTATGAAACAAAGGAACCAAAATTCTTCATGGTGATTTGATTTTTGGTGGTACCGAAACAGGTTTTTGTGCAAATACCTCACCCTAAAACACTGTTAGTAGCCTTTTGCTGTATGTTGGTGCCTTTGAGGGTAAAATTTTGAACCTGTACCTTCTCTGTGAAAAGCAAGAATGAGCAGACAGAATCCCTTCCTCCTCAGTTAGCTTTCTGGCAGAGTGGCAAGTTCCTTCTGCCAAGTAGTGCTTGGAAGACTGTAAATTTGTAACAGAAAGTGCATTAATATTTTACTTTCTCCCCATAAAAATTCTCCACCAACTGTAAGTGAAGCAACTGAAGACAGTTGCTGGTGCAAAATATATAGGCAGTTATTCTGACTTTACAATATCTGCAGTCCTGTTATTTTTGCTTTCCAAAAGATCACAGGCTCTGTTATTGTTTGTTGTGGAATGTCGCACTTGAATCAGAATAATGCTTTCTATAACATTAGGAAACGTGATAAAAAATTTGGTAACTGGTCTCTACTGTCCTACTTTTGAAACTGGTGAGTATTGTATAATTCAGAGGGAAGTGGGACCTTCTCTCTCACTACTCTTTCCTTGATGACCAAGTAAAAGGGAAATAAGAACACTGTTGAAACTGATCACACTATTGAACCTTGTAGTAGACTAAAACACTGAATGTTGGAAGCTTTATTATATGGAATGCTATTCTGTCATCCTCCTTTCTTAAAGGAGGATTGGTTGTTGGGAAAATTGCCTATTTATGTTTTGTAGATACTTGTAATATTCAAAATTACCCTCAAACCCAGCAAGAATTCATGACCATGTATGATTGTATGGAAAGATTATTAAAAAAACCTTTGCAAGAACTGGTAATGGAAACTGGCTAAGCACAGTGGGATGCAGAAATTATCACATTGTGTCTTTTAGACTAACTTTATTAGCTAGGATGTAATGGTATTTGTGTTCCTATCAGGTTTTAAAGATACCATCACCGTATTATCCTGTTTAATATCTCACTATTGTTTATTCCCTTTTAGGGAACTTTCTACAATTCTATTAAGTACAACAAGGAGAAAACATAAGCAAAGTAGTGGGTGTACAGAAGTAACAAAACCTAAATGTTTTATGCAGAAAAGATTCAACAAGTATCTCCTACCTACGAAGATTGAAACAAATTTTCACACTGTGACCTTGCAGTACAATCTTGGATCAAACCACACGTTTCTTTAACAAAAAAATAATTGAATTATACTATTTGCATTGATCTGATGATGTGGAAATAAAACATTGAAAGGAATGTTGTTATTGTTTTCTTTATTCTTTGGATTTTGCTTCACTGAATTGATTTACTAACTCCGAGAAACACTTTCACTACAAAGCCATCACCACAGGATTAAAGAAGCCTTATAGGCAAAACTTGTTGATATGAAATGATATGAAACATCACCCAGGGTAATAACTGGGTTTCATACTCAGCACATGATTTTAAAAGTAGAGAAGGAAAATACAGCCAGGCAAATCCTGTTATCCTCATTGTGCTGTATGATAGAACTGCTGGATAACACTGAAAAGGTACATCTGTGCTGTTGTACAGCTGCTTGGATGTGGATCAGGGGACCTGTGCTTTCATTCTTACTGGTGTTGAGTAGCATTTTACTTTGCCAGTAGTTCTTTTGAAGCTTGCAATGCTAATCATGGCCAGTGTGAGAATGGCACAATTGAACTGCATGTTAATGAAACACAGATACTTCAAGTAAGGCAGACTGATGAACAGGAAGTTTATTTGGCAAAGGTATTTAAAACATTAATTTTGCCACGACTAGTAGATTCCTATTAAATCACAAAACTATTCCAGTCCCATTGAAATCAAGGGAAGTTTTTCTGTTAACTTCAGTGACATAAAGATTTGGACCTCTTCTAGATTTATCTTCCAATTTAAGATCATTTTTCCGATGCTTACTAAATGTTCCCCAGTGTCAATACATTAAAATGTGTTGCCAATTCAAATAGTGTTGTCTTGTACTGTAAAAGCTAAAATAAAATATTTGCTTTGGCATCTTTGTAAGTGGAATTTTTGTCATGTGTTTAGAACTTACTCTGCACTGCTAGCTGCACGTAGGAAATGTTCCCTGTTCTTCTAAAAACATTTGTAGTACACGTTTAAGACATTAACTGTAACTTTATGGATTGGGTTTAATGCTCAGTGGATTTACACTACAGTATGAATCTAACCCTTTATTATTACCAATTGAACTCCTTTTGCACATCAGATTGTTTTTGCCTGTGAGATTATAGTTTTGTATTTAATGAAAAGTTTGTCATTAATATGTTGTGAAAGTTTAAAGTTTCTAACCATGTGTTTTATTTTCTCTGTGTGTCAGGAGAATTTCTTGGGAGCTAATGCAAACATGTTTTAGATAATTTCTCACTGAATTACTTCTTTTATTTGCTGAACATCTCTGCTCACATCAGTTTATTTCTGGCAGTGTACTTGATGATTCCTGTTAGTACCATGGTGACCTGTTAGTACTCTTTGTGAACTCACTTATACAGTGGATCCTAACAAAAAAGATGATAAAAGCTGGGCTTCAGCTTGATTCACTAAACCTGCTTTGCTTTGTCTTTCATACGTCCCTCCTTATTCTATATCTGTTCTGGTGGAGAGTTTTTATTTTTGTACTTCAAACACAAGTTCTCAGTTCTCATACCTGTGTAACATAATTCCTTTGTTTCTCTCCTTACAATATGAGTCCAATGTTTCAGCAACTTTAATTTTACAGCCACACATCCACTTCTATGGAATATGGCAATTCTGTCTGAGATTCTGAAAACCCTTTCTATTCCTTTACTTCTCTTCCTAGTATATTCTCAAACTGAATGCGGCACTTCTGTTTAGGCTTCTCAGTTGGCTTATTGTACAATTTGTGTCTAATCTCTACTTCCCTTTCCTTTGATTTTCCCACTGGTTAGTTAAACCTTAGAGACCATTAATATGCACTTCTGCTAATTCTCATCAGATCTTTTCTGTTGTTTAGATTGGTTTTTTGTAATGCTCTTGTATTTTTGTGTTTCCCATATATCTGTAAGACTAAAGCTTCCTTCTCATGCTTGTTCTTGTAGGGACTGTGAACCTGAATCTGAGGTCTTTTCATTTTACCTCTGCTGTATTGAGTGCCTCCTACTTAGGTTTAATACAGTATATTCAATTTGCCTTCAGTTGTGCTCAACTCCCAGGAGTGAGATTCACTTCTGGATTTACAAGTCTATGGTGGTGCCTAATGGTTTTCTGTAGGGCTTTTGAGACATATAGAAACACTTGGTTTTCTCTGTTGACTGTGAAAGGAGCCTTGACAACTGTCTTATATGTCTGCATCTCTAGGTAGCTCCCCCTGCATTGTCTGTGCCCAAGGCTAAGTGTCATGCACTGTGTAGGGGACTGAAATTGTAAATGTACATTGGAAATGAAAACAAACTCTTGCTTTGGTTGTGCTAGATGGCAGTTAATTTTTTCTTTCTCAAGTATTTTTAGGAGGGTTTTTTTTCATAGGTCTCCCAAAAGTAATTTTGAACACCTTAATGAAAGAACTGAAGTAGATAATGACCAAACTACTCTATAGCTGAAGTTAGAACATCTATCACATTCAGTCATTTTGCTTTTTTCTCACTGACCTTGAAGAAAGTTTTAATTACCAAGCTTGGTGGGAGGAGGAAGGCATCTATTTATTGGATTGCAATTTTTTTGTTGAATTAATAATATTGGTTTAATTTTAATAATTTACAGGAAGCCTGTTTACCTGTAAAACTCCAGCAATTGCAGATATTGTGATACTAGTAGATGGTTCTTGGAGTATTGGCAGATTCAATTTCAGGCTCGTTCGACTGTTCCTGGAAAACCTGGTTTCTGCTTTCAATGTGGGATCTGAGAAAACAAGAGTAGGTAAGGTGCCACACTTTTTTTCCTAAAATTTCTGTCGCAATGTAAAGATGTTATCATTTCAGGATAGTTAACAGCTTAATGCTACTATTTTTGTGGAAGATTCATCCTCATCTGGAATTAGCACTTCCATCATCAGAGTCTGGAATGTTTGTAGCATGAATTCCTCACAGTTTACTGTGATCCTCAATTTAGGTAAACTCTAATGCAGTATCAGTGGAAAAATAAAAACAGTGGAAACTGTCTTACTGACTTCAGTCAGCATTAGCCTCAAACACTTGCAGTTTAATTTTTGCAGGCAGAATGTGCCAATGATGGCTTTTCTTGTGCTTTAAACTGGCTGAAATGTTGTATTTCTGATCTGCTACTGTTCAAAAGTACAAAATAGTTCTTTAAAAAAATTGTTGAGATTTTAATAACTCTGTAAAAGTTTTGTAGTTTTTTGGTTTTTATTTAATTAGCACTTGAGTAAAAGGCTTTGAAAGTTAATTGAGGAGTTGTAACCCAGAACAAATTCATACTATTTTTTTGCTGTCAACCAGTGCAGTTTTTCTAGGATGGTAGCAAAGCTACTTGCAGTAAGCTAATTGTGGTAAGATACTGGTAACCAAGCACATAAAGTGTATATACTTGAAAAAAACACTTTATTGTCTGATGGATTACCTTAACTTCTGGTTCTTTAGGTCTTGCACAGTACAGTGGTGATCCCAGGATTGAGTGGCACTTGAATGCCTATGGCACAAAGGATGCTGTTCTGGATGCAGTCCGTAATCTGCCCTATAAGGGAGGGAATACATTAACAGGTACTGTGTGTGTTTTGGCTTTTGTCTTTTTTAAAAACATATTCTGCTATGCAGAATAAGAGGTGTTAGTGCTTCTTATGAAAGGTATTAAGGATAGGGCTTTTGCAGCTTACTAGTGGCTTTATCTAGTGTCATTTAAGTATTTTCTGCAATGCTTGTCCATTGACTTCACTGGGAATCAGGACAGGGTCTCATAAAACAAAGTGTACCTAATTCTCTGAGCTGGAAGTAAAATCTTTTACCTGCTGGGAAGAAAATGCAAAATCCATTTATAATGTTCATGCACAGATCTTTGTTCTGGAGAAAGAAAGAATATTGTTTCAATATTTGACAACTGGTAACCCTAACTTTACAAATGACCACCCGGGGCTTTTATATTTCCATTGACCTTTTAGTTGGTAAAGCACTGAAGCCCCAGAGACACTTAGTGATGGATAAAGGGGGGATGCCTCACAACCTGGGAAAAATACAGCCTCTGAATACAATTCCAGTGTCATCAAAGGAGCAGTTAGTAATGTTGGAATGATATATCCAAAGATCCAGACGTGGCTTTAAGTAAATTGCTGCCTTTTTAGATATATTTTTGATTTCTGGTGTGTAAGGAATGGGAGAAATAATAAGCAACAGCCTTCATTTTGGTAGAAGAGTGATTGCAGTGGGACAAAGGACAGAATACTCTAGTATGATTCTAGCAATGAGATTACTGAGTGGTAGGAAGTAGTAAATTATCATGATTATTTTATATGTATGTTAGAAGAAAATGAGTTAGAAATATTCACTGTGGGAGACTTAAAAGAGTTTTCAGATAGGATCTCATTGTGCTGTGTAAGTTTGTCCTGGAGCTGTTGTTCTTCTTTCCCTTCAAATAATTAGCATTTATTAAAATCAGACTCTCCGTAAGCTTAAATAAAACTTTTTTTATTCAACTTGTAAATCAGAATGAATAAACAAACAAACAAAAGTAGCATAGGGATTTACTGAGCTATCTGGTGCTTGGATTTTCATATAAGCAGTGCAGGTCAAAGGAGAAGAAACTTCCTTTTCTAGCTTGGTAGAACTGGGTAGAGTAAGAAAAAAAAGATTATGCATTTGCAGGAAGATCAAGTTAAGTTTTCATAGCCAGTTTAAAATACATTGATTGATGGAAAGGCTGCTAAAAATAAATTTCAGCTTCTCTGCAGTTTAGGTTGCTTGTTAGAATTTAATTTTTCAGTAAATAAATTCTTCTTTCGTACTTATTCTTCATCAGAATTTTTAAATTGAGTATAAAAACAAACACTGTGATAATGGCAAAACTAATGGACATTTTCCACTGTAAAAGTATTTTAAAATGTTTTCTTTTTAGGTCTCGCCTTAACTTACATTTTGGAAAACAGCTTTAAGCCTGAAGCAGGTGCAAGACCTGGAGTATCTAAAATTGGGATCCTGATCACTGATGGGAAGTCCCAAGATGATGTTATCCCTCCTGCTAAAAACCTACGAGATGCTGGCATTGAGCTGTTTGCTATTGGTGTGTTTTCTATCATATCCATGTGCATGTCCCATTGTACTCTGGTGTATTTGTACCTGTTGCTGTCTGTACTAGGGAAGTGTTCTTTTTTGCCTGTATCCAATAAGAATAATCACTAATTCGTGTCTTTTATAAATATTGCTTAAAACATTGCTGCTATATCTGGAATTTAGCAGTATACATGGATGCTGCATTTTCATGAGACAGCTGAAAAGATGCTGCTTACACTGGCAGAAATTAACATCTTAAATTTCTATCTTAAAAACAAAGCAATTTACAGTTGGTCATTAAAACAAATAGAATTAGATATTAGTAATTTTTTATCAATTCCTGTGTATACAAGATTTTTTCTTTCTCATTGCAAATATTTTCTTTATTTTTCTTTCCAATAAAAGGTGTAAAGAATGCAGATATAAATGAACTCAAAGAGATTGCCTCTGAGCCTGACAGCACGCACGTCTACAACGTGGCTGACTTTAACTTCATGCACACCATTGTTGAAGGTCTTACCAGAACAGTGTGCTCACGAGTAGAGGAACAGGAAAAGGAAATCAAAGGTGATGAGAAACAAAATTTAATGTAACTTATGATAAACTTAGAGCTACAAATCAAATGTAGCTAGGTTCTAGGTTGGCTTCTAGCACTAGACTCATGCTATATATTCTTTTGCTTGCAAGAAAGTAGGGAAAGTCACAAAATTTATCTTTCTAGCTGTGCTTTATTCTTGCTTAGATATCTCTGATATTTTGCTCTCTATCTTTAGTAGAGGTAAATATTATGGTATTTGGTAGCACAAAAGAATAAAGAATGTACATTCATTCTGCTGTAACTATTTCCAAGTGACGGGTAAGGAAATCTCTTTGTAATACAGAGTTTTGGGGATGAATTAATTTAACAGCTGCACATGGAATTGTTATGTTCATGCTGTGCTTTCCATCTCCTAACTTAATGTTTTTATTGTCTCACAAGTATTCAAGAGTTTCAACTATTTAGACTGCTTTGTCCCTTCCTCTTGATGGATTTTTTCTCTTACTTATTTAATATATTTAAATTATATTTATAATATAAAAAAATATATATTTTGGTGCACTAGAAAAGATGGTGGTGAAGAAAAATGTTCTTATATGAAAAAGCCTCCTCTGACTACAAATTTTTTTGCTTTTCTGAGCAAAAGAAATGGCTATGATAAAATGTTTCAATTTGCCAGATATATTCCTACCTGAGGCCTTTCTTTCTGAAAGACTTCAGTGGATTTTTTTTCTATTTATTGGTTTGCGATTCCTAAATATCACAGAAATACTGAGTGATTCTGTCTCTCTATAATATATATGGAATATATCTATATGTACACATTGAATACACATTCAATATAATGTATAGATATATGTAATATATATCAATAAAGAAGGCTTTATTGAACAGGAGAAAATGGAAAAAACATGGATAGATGAGACATTTTTCTGGAAAAGAATGATTGCCAGAGAAGATGTCCATTCATTGTGTCTCTTCAGCAGGCTGACTGGGAGTATCAGCTTCCAACCTGCTGAGGAGCACAGGAGATCACAGCTGTATATGTACTTGTATGATTTTCATGAATGGGAGGAAAGCAACCTGGGGAAAAAAAAAAAACCAGCAGGAAAGTCTGGAAATAGGGATGGGAGGAAGGTCAGGAAGGCTTAATGTTGAATTTTTTATCTTTTTCATATAAAGGTTTATGAAAGCCCAGGCAGGTTTAGACCCATGTGCAGTGCTCGTTATTACTTCTTTGTTTCCATTGAAATTAACCTAAATAAGTGTGCAGTAGCCAATTATTTGATTTTCTGATGAGGAACAATATTTAGAGCTTCAGCAAATATAACAAACCAAGCAAATATTTTGTAGTGGAGAATAAAAATTTGTGTTGTCTCCAACCTAGGCACAATTGCTTCTCTTGGGACTCCTTCAGATTTGGTCACATCGGAGGTAACAGCCAGAGGATTCCGGGTTAGCTGGACCCATGCACCAGGCAAAGTGGAAAAATACAGAGTTGTGTACTACCCCAGCAGAGGAGGACAGCCAGAAGAGGTAACAAGAGGAAAAGCTGCCCAAAGTTTTTAATGCAACAGGGGCAACTCACCAGACATGAAATCCGTTGTCCTCTTTTAAATGCACCTTGAAATTCCCTATGTGGGCTCCGAAAAGGAGGTTGGCCACACTGGATGGTGACAAAGGTTATGTGGTAGCCAGCCTTCATATCTGTCATACAGCAAATTAGGTGCTGTAAAATAATAATAATAACTTTCAGGGGGTGGGGTGAAATGCCTGTATTTTGTCTTACACATATGGTTACTTGAAACAATTCTACAGACACCTCCTGCACCATTTTGTCTACAAGAATAGAACAAGTAGAGATGATGGTAAGCCACATTTTCAGTTCTACAAAAAAATTATTCATAAAAGGAAGGTGATATAGGTGTAATTTTCGGACATCTACAGTTGGTCATTGGAAATTGGGAGAGAATTGTTTATTTGGACAGGACCTCAACATTTTAGAGATGCAAAAAATGCAGTGGAACATGCTTTTGACTCCAGCTGACAACTTATCAAATTGTATGGGAAGGTAGAAGAGCAGAAGGGATTAATTAAGGTTATATTTTGTTTCCTTTTGTAATAAAAACTTGTTTAGGATGGATATATATTGATGGAATTTTGAAGTACTCTCTGTGTGTGTATATGTAGTACTAAAGTAATATTTATGATGATATTATATCAAAAAATGCCATATACACACTCTTACACTATATTGCATACGTTTTATTCAGCTAAGCTCTTCCTTTGTTCTGAAAGGCTGTTTATATCACATAAACACTTTAACTACATACATGATTGCTGGTTTTTTTCAGACACTTTGCTGTATAAAAATGCAGCATGAACTGAAGTTTAGTACAGTGTAAAAATTGCCTGAAAGGTGGATCAATTGATTTAATGGTAATACAGTGTGTTTGCTTTATGCATATTCAGTTAATTTTTCTTTTAAACAGGTTGTGGTAGATGGAAGTGTATCAACAGCAGTTCTGAAGAACCTGATGTCTCTAACTGAGTACCAGATTGCTGTGTTTGCCATCTACTCCAATGCTGCCAGCGAGGGCCTCCGTGGAACGGAAACCACTCGTGAGTGTCCTTGGCCTGTTTGTTGCAGATTTCACTGTCTGCATTTAATCAGTCTGTATAGGCATTAGTCTCTGTGAAAAATAAACACAGAAGGGAGTCTTTTCCAATTTACCTTCTTTTTGTGCATTTGCCTTAAATTAAATTTTGTTTGAATTAATTCTGGGCTAAGCTCCCAAGTCCAAATGCTCTGTGGATATTTAAACACTGAGAAAGGTTTTATCTCTGGGCTGAACTTTGAAGTCGGTTGTATTGAACCCTAAATTAGAACATTCCTATGCTTTGGGTGTGGAGCCAAGTTTCATAAACTAGGTTTGTAGCTGGAGATGATCTGATGAGTGGAGATTTAGGTGGGACCTGAAGTATCTGCATGTGATTCCCACGTGCCAAAGATTTCCAGGTTACTTCTATAAGTTTCTTTCTCAATTATTTAATTAATTATTTAATTATTATGAATGAATATATTTAATTATTAATGTCTGTAAAATAATGGCTTGGGATATTGTAAGACAATACATTTATGGTTTTATGTATTTGTATAGGAAGTGCAGGGTGTTTTTAGTAAATATGACATATTAGGAATGGAAGTAAAGAGTAATTTATAGTTCAGACAAGGAGACAAGAAGTCCCTCGAGATGACAACCCCATGTGTCACTACACACTGAAGGGTGACTGCTGGAAGGCAGCTCTGCAGATGAGGTCCTGGGGGTCATGGTAAACAACAAACTGTGAACCAGCAGAGCACTTTTGTCACAAAGAAGGCCAGGAGCCTTCTGGGTTGCATTAGAAAATAGTTGCCAGCAGATTTAGGGAGCTGATGGCTCTTGCCCTCTGCTCAGCACTGATAGGCCTGGTCTTGTGCTGGGTTCCCCCAGCACAGGAGAAGTGTGGACTTACTGTAGTGACTTCAGTGAAGGGCTGCAAATATGATTAAGGGCTTGGCACATCTTTTATAAGAGTCTGAGACAGCTGGACTGTTCAGCCTGGAGAGGAGAAGGCTCAGGTGATATTGTCAATGTGTCAAAATCCCTGATGTGAGGAAATGAAGAAGAGGAGTGAGCCAGACTTTTCTCAGTGGTGCTTATTAAAGCACCACTTATTAACAGGACAAGATCCTATGGGCACAAATTAAAAGCTCATGAAATTAAATTTGAACAGAAGAAGAGACAGTTTTAATGTAATGGTGGTCAAACACTGGAATAAATTGTCCAGAGAGGTTTTGAAAATTGCATTTCTGGAGATATTTCAAGTCCAACTGGACGAGGTTCTGAGCAACCTGCTTTATCTGACCCTGACTGAACAGGGAAGTTAATTAAACCAGATGACCCCAAGAGGTGCTTTTCATCCTCAGTTGTTCTTTGATTCTGGGTCAGTGCTAATCTTCTCAATCTGAAAACAGAATAGAATAATGCAAAATGGTTTTAGACTTTTCTTTTAGTCTCAGTCTCCCAAAATGTCATCTCCAGCCATGTTATACCCCATGAGACAGTGTTAGGACCTGTTTAATTTATTGAGGCTGAGAGAACAGTCACATACTGAGCCAACAGGATTGTTTTGTATTGCACCTGGTATTCCTTTGAAGTCACCCAGTCAAGTTCTGACAGAGCCCAGCCCTGCTGGCTTTCAGAGTTTTGATCAGATCACACCCCAAGGTCATGCAGCATCAAGCATTTTATACAGCTGTCTTTGATAGTGCGTTGGAAGTAATAGTTTGACATGTGCGAGTGTTAATGACTCCACATGCTAAAAATACCTGCAATTTTAAGGTATATTTTTTACAGTTCTAATGGAGAATTATGGAAAATTATAGTTTACATTCCTGCCTCTGTGTGACATACTGACAGATTAAAATAGTCACCAATTGTATTTGTTTATATGGAACATTGAAAATAGTTACAGGTATGTGAAATCTAAACAAATATATGCATGATGTACATACAAGTAATAAGTTTTGTGATTTCATAGTCACTTCTAACTTGAAATAAATATGAAATTCATTCACATATCAATTTGGTAAAAATATGTTTTTACGTGGTTTAGATTACTCCAGCTATTTTAGTTTATTCCAGCTGTTTTCAGTTGGTTTAATTGATCCCTATGTTACCTGAATATTAGTATAGTCTGGCAACTGTCCAAGATGCAAACCAGCATTATCTACTAGATATTTACATTTGAGCTTCTGAGCTCTTCAGCTGAAAATTCCAGTAGAAAACATGTTTTATTTCCAGTCATCTTTTTGTCAGTTTTTATATACATTGTCAGAGTATCTACCAGTTCCTGTTGAGAGTTAAAATGCAAGTCATAAGTTAGAGGACACCTTTCCTATAGATTTTTTAGAATCAAAATACGGGAAAGAACAGGTGATGGATACTCTCACAGTGACCCTGGAGCAATTTGAATAGGGAATGAGACAATATGGTGCAAAGTGCCTTCAGGATATCTCAACATGTAATTTCCTGCAGTAGGTATCAGAGGTGTGAGTGGAGCTCTGAGCAAGGGGACTGATAATATACATTTGAAAATGTTCATGGGTCGCTTCTCCCTGTAATTAGAGAAATTGTGAGAATTCATGGGAATATAAATCAGTACAAGAGCAAGGGTTTAAAGGATGGAGGTAGGTTGTAAAAGGTTTGGAGGGGTAAATGGGGTAACCTAGAAGTGGAAACCTAAAGAGAAATCTGAGTTACAGTTTTGCCACTGTTTCCAGACGAGAATGACAGTCTGAGTGAACAGCCTCAATGAACAAGAAAGAATGAGGCTGTCATGGTTCTGTTAGAGCTCTGCTAGAGCTTGTTGAACATAATATGAGTAAGATACTTTATCAACTTGATGGGGTGAAGCTTTTTCTTGGACAAGGAATTCAGAGAAGCTCTGTGACTGAAATTAGAATTTGTTCCTGAATATTTGTGTGCAGGTTAGATTCTTCAGAATTTCAAGTTAGGTTTTGTTTCAGTTAGCAATTGCCTTCTCTTTTTTCAGACCACTTCAATAATTTTGGGGACTACTCTCAGTGTATAAATTCCAAAGGAGAAGTCAAACTTCCTTCATATCTCTCCATATTCATGCCTGAATATTTCTCCATATTCATGCCTGAATATTTTGGTGGGATTCATCAGTGATGTACCAGCAGAGGAGAGGCCATGGGATGTTGTTCTGTGAGAGGAATAAAGTGAGGACAGCCAGGAAAGTACAAAATACTGCTCTAAAGAGTTACAGAAATGCAAAGAAACATTTGGAAACCCAGATTGGTGCTATATTCTGGTATTGGTGCCTTAAATTCACAAGTGCATCTCCTACTATTGTTTGAATTTCACTCAACCTGCTCTCAGTCTCCAGGTTAGCATTTGCCATGATTTGCAATGAATGACTTTACCTGTATTTGCATAATCTCACTGATACAGGCCTTGGTGCCTTGGTGCCAGTTCGGCCAGTCCAGGCCTTAAACAGACAACAGTTTACAGCCAAAATATTTTCATGTGTGCAGTGTGCTCATCAAGGATTTTTCCAGGATGTTGCACCTCGTGGCTGTCACCTCCACACTCTGGCTTGGGAACTACTCCCAGAAAGAGCCACCCCTTAAAACTGCTACAGGTTCCTAAGAGCAACTGTGCTGAAATGCTTTGTGAGGCATAAACCTGCCCTGGGATTAGAACTGGTTTGGGTTGGCATTTCCTTGTTTGTCTGAGTTCTTTTATGTACCAATTAGATGTTATTTATAGGGTACGGACAGTTCTTCCATGCCTGGAGACAGCTATTTTCCTTTGTGTTTCCTGGGTAAAACAAAGTGTTTGACTAACAGCTGTTGTTCAAGTGAGAAAACTGAGGTCTGTCTCCTGTCCTGCTGCAGTGGCCTTGCCAATGGCATCGGATCTGCAGCTCTATGATGTGTCCCAGAGCAGCATGAGGGTCAGGTGGAATGGAGTCCCGGGGGCCACAGGCTACATGATCCTCTATGCTCCCCTCACAGAAGGGTTGGCGGCAGATGAGAAGGAGGTGATGTATTGTGCTTTCATTTGAATAGCAGTTACTAAAGAAAAAAAAAAAAAAATCAGTCTTTTAAAGAACAAAGTAGTACGTGTCCTTTACCCTGCAATGTGATCAACAAATATTTGGATTTTTTTCTATGACTTGATTAAGTACTGTATGTTTCATCAGGCTATGAATAAAGTGTAAGTGCCAGTTGGTTATTTCTATCCCATTGTCATAAAAATGCAACAAATTTAACTGAATTTAAGTGACTTTTTTGAAATTTTATATAAAGTGATAGTGTATCATCATATAGAACTAACACTCAAAGAAAAAATGAAGTAAAACTACGATATCTCCTAAGTGTGCTATCAGAAGAATAGAAAGTATAGCCTTAGTTCTCATTAGGGCCTTTAAATGCAAGTAGAATTTGTAGGTCTAAAGGAAAACTGTCATTGGTTTTCTTTTCATTCTGTTCAACCTTCATTTTGAAATTTAAAAAATAATATCTTTCATCAAAAATTATTTTAGGGAACATTTTTTCTAAGGAAAAGAAGGTGGGACAAGGTAAAGTTAGTTTTCTGTCACTAACATAGTAAAATAAATTGAACTTCTGGTCTAGGATTTAAAAATTTTTACATTCAAGTTTATATATGTCTAGTTAAGCTTAGTACAATATCAGTGTTCAAGCAAGAGCACTATAAAGCATGCAGGGGCATGTGAGCCTGTAAAGAGGGCATGAAGCTGCTGAAAGCCAGCACGGACTTGTGCTCACTGCTGCAGCAGTGGCTGTGAGCATGTAATTCTGTTAAAAATGGGGCCTCCCTGACAACTGGCTGCTTCAGGAGGACTGAGCTTTACCTCAAAGAAATAAATACAGTCCGTGTTAATGTGGCTCTCCATGAATAGGTGGAGGAGGAAAATTATAGAAATAGCAACTAAGCTGAGCCTCAGTGTGCACAGAAATTAACTCCTCCAATGAGTTCATGTGATTTTCAGATCTGTGACTGAAGATGAACCAAAGTGTAGACAAAATGTAGACAGGAAAAGGCCTTAGCAGCTGCTCTGGAGAGGCATGTTTTGTCATTGTTAATGTGATTAATCATTTTAAAGTCCTTTTGCCTATGTGTTGGCTTTTGGCTTTTTGAATGTTTTACTCTTTTAGTTATTGTGCAAAATCCTGAAATCTTAGGCAAAGCACTGCAGGCACAGTGTCAGACAAATGCTTAGCAGAACATTTGATCATATATCTAATTTCAAGTGCTTAAATGATATTATTCCTCATTATGAGCTAATTCATAAATAATGTGTCGTTTTTGATTCATGGTGTTTTTAGATAAAAATTGGGGAGACCTCAACAGATATTGAACTGGATGGATTGTTGCCAAATACGGAATATACAGTCACAGTTTATGCCATGTTTGGAGAAGAAGCTAGTGATCCCCTCACAGGACAAGAAACTACACGTAAGTAGCCCAAATCTATATTCACTTCAGTGTTAATGAAACTTCAGAATGGTCTTTGCACATACTAGAGCAGGCATCTGATTATCTGATTTGAGCAACTGGGCAAGCTCTTTATGTATTCTCACTGTGGAGACTCTATTTACAGAGGCTGAGGGTTTCTATAAACCAGCTTATTTTTGCAACAGGATTGTGAACTTGTCTCTCACATTGGTAGTGGTACTATGCATGCCCCTATTGATCGTGGTGAAATTCCTGACAGTTTTCTGAACTTGCTGAAGGTGACTGAAGGTCACCATATAGATCTAAATTGATACTGCTCTGTTTAGCCTCCTCTAGCTAGAAAACCAGGTGTGTGTGTGTGTACCTGCTCAGATGGAGAAAGTCATTCCTCTGGCTCAGTAGTAGTACAGACAGAAAAGAAGCAAAGAGAAGATTTCTGTCCAGCCCCTGCTGCCTAACATCTGGTAAAGGGATGGTTGGAGAGCGCCTGTGTGCTCATGATAAATGGTGTATTTTTAATAAGCAGCAAGAATTTTGCCAGCTAAATTCCGTCCTCTGCAAATGGTACACAGACTGTATGTCAGCTCTCGAAATAGCTCCAGCATTTGGAAGACAAAGGAATTGAAAATAAGCAATTGTGCTTCTGGGACTGCATTCAGTGATATCTCTATTGCTCCCAGCAGGGGAGAGTGAGTGAATCCTCTTGTTTTGTGCTCCTGGCATGAGTAACCCAGTCAGAGTGAAAGTGACTTACATTTAATAAGTGAGAGAAGTTCAGGCATGCGAATGCTGGAAAAAGAAGCCTCAGAGCAATTCCTTGAGAGGTCAGCAAGCAAGCAATAGTGGAAGAAGCTCTAGGAATGGTGTTTGCTGGGTCTTCTCTAGGAGGACAGCTGTAGACAGACAAGTTCCAATAGCAACCCACTGAGCCTGGGCATGTTCATTGACTTGAAATGAGTGTAGGTTCCCAACAAAGAGAATCAAATTTTTGGCTCTTTATTCCTCCCTTCCATTCTCTGTCTCTTTATGCCTCACTCCTCATCTTGCACCGCCCCCCCCCCCCCCATATCCCCTGCCCTGGCCTTTGGTCAATGTCTACCCAGTATCAGATTTTCATTTCTCCGAAACAGTAGCTTATGTAGGTTTTGATTGTGCCAACTTCAATTCTCTTCATACCATGTGATCTCGGAGAGTGCACAGCTCTAAACCTGGCTAACACATGGGATAGAGACATACAAATTCCAGATACATTGGCACAAGCTGAGGTTTCATGACCACTGTCTGATCACAGAAGCTTGTAACACGTGTTAGTCAGCCCATCATCACTGCTGCTGCTTCTAGACCAGAATAAAAAAGAAACTCTAACTTCTCTCTAGCCTTCTTTTATTTTTAGGATGACACAAAGCAGCCATCTCTGATCTTTAGGACTGTAATATGAAAGAAGATTGATTCTGTCATATGCAGCTATTCAAATAAGGCCTCTGCTAGCAGGCTTTGATGAATCAGGTAGTGGGGCAATCCAGGAGAAAGAAAGCTCCTGGTGATCATGCCTGTCCCACACTGTCAGTGTTTAACAATGTCTTACCTGTCCAGAATCTGATTTAGGCTTCTTTTTCTTTGGGTGGTTTTTTTTTTTTTCTTCCTTGCAGTGTAAATATTTCTGGCTTACAATTAATGAATGGGCTACCTGTTATTTTCTTCCTGGAGCATATATCTACCTGAAGAGGGATCTGCCAAATCTACTGTAGTATTAGGTGTAGCATCTGATAATCTGTGTTTAGTAAATAATATTTTATGTGCTGTATCATCTTGGATACTGTAGCAAAACCTCCCCTATTCCAAACAGACATGCTCAGCCAGCTCATTCTAGGGTGTAGTTTCATTTTGGGGCAGAATTCATCCAACACTCTCTGTAAATATCACGTAAGTCTGGCACCAGGACTGTTGAGAGCAGTGCTGTCAGGAGGTTGGTTCCAAGAGCTGAGACTGATGCATTTTGTTGTATGACCTGGATGGTGGAATGAAATGCATTCCACAGCAGACAGAAAGTAGAAAGGAAAGCCAGCACGTGATACTCCCTTCACTGGACTCAGAGGAATACACGGCGTGCCAGAATGTGTGGCAAACCCATCTACTACAGTTCCAGTGTGTTCCTGTCTTCTCTTTTCTCAGAGCCAAGTTGACTTCACTGTTCCTAAGCTGGTTGCAGATTCTGGATTGATAAATGGCCTGGCTAAAGATCTCACATAATATATGAGGCCTTTAAAATCTTTGCTTTTTCCCAGGTGCTATTGTGTGAGGGAAGCAGCTTCTGAAGTGCTGATATTTATCTGTCCACGTGGACTGTAAGGAGTGTGTGTGAGAAGACAGGATGGATAGAGAAAGGTTTTCTAATTCAGAGGAAAGTAGCAGATGTTGGACTAATACAGAACCTACTGCTGAGAGTAGCAGACAGCACAAATTGCTTTCCATGGTGTGACAGAGAAGTGGATGTAATCTGAAACTGTCTTTTGCATGACCTCATTTTCCTTCAGCTCGTGACAGTCAAGGAATATATATAGTATAAAAGTAAGGCTTTAACTGGGATTGTTGTTGGGAAACAGTTAAAGTTACCTAACAGAAAGGGTTGGCAGAGGTAAAAAAATAGTGTCTTTGGAGATCTCAACTAGTTATGCTTTTTGGATAAACTTACCCTTATGTCACGGTCTTTTAGGATTCAGAAAGGTTTTTGCCAAAATTCTACTGTCATGAAGTATTTTTACTGGGATACACGTGAAAACCAAATGTGTGGAGGATAAAGATCTAGCTGGCTTCAATTAACTCCCAAATACAACCCCAAATTTATAGGATGGATCTTGCTATGATACCCGCAATAAACAACATCATATCTTATTTCCTTTTCAGTATCAGTTGAGATGCATTTAGCAAATCTGGAAGTTCTGTTTCAGTAAAGAGCTAAGCCTTTCTACCTGCCTTTAAGTACTTTGTAGCCTCATTGAAGCAGACCTTTGAATAAAAATACCGGTGATGTAAATTTTTGAATGGAAAACATACTATTTATTTTTGAGACATGAAAAATTTCACAGCAAAAACCTAGATTACTTTCATGGTTTTATCTCTTTTCTTTTCAAGTGCCGCTAAGTCCACCAGCAAACTTGAAATTTTCTGATGTTGGACACAATAGTGCTAAGCTAACATGGGATCCTGCTTCCAAAAATGTAAATGGCTATCGCATCATGTATGTTAAAACAGATGGAACAGAAACCAATGAGGTAAATTATTAGCACTACTTTTCCCTTAACCAATCTCAAACCTCCCCAAACTTCTGTTATTATTAGGGGTAATGTTTATAAACAAAAGCTGCTGTGCAAGCTCTAACAAAAGATTTGTGAGAGAATTCTGAAACATCGTGTAAATAAGAGTTTGCTTAATATTGGAGGTATGCATATCTGGGGGACAGTACTCAGACCAGTCTGGGGCACAGAAACTGAGGGAGACATCTCAAGGGAGCAGTGGTTTTCCAGGAGCAGGATCTTGACTAAATGTATAATATGGAAATATTGATTCTTGATTCAGTTCAGATAATAAGACTTTTGTAGTATCACATACCATGGACTCAAGCTTATTCAAAAAGACTATCTGAAGGCTTTGCCACATTTCCTCAACGTTTATTGATTTAATTATGTATTGAGAATTCTTTCTAGGAATAGGATTTGTTTTGAAGAGAGTGCTAAGGCAATACCAAGATGTTCTACCTTAGACTCTTATATTTAATAATTTGCAATATTTAGTTCTGCCTTGTTACCAAGAGTGCTTTATAATACCTTTTAGCAGCATGAATTCTTTGATACAATGCAAAATGGGATGGAATGATTAATACTGAAATATTAATAAAGAATATTTTAAAAATACAGATTTAAAAAAAAATACTTGCAGTAAGTAGATTTGATTATTAAAACAGTCCAGACCCCTTAGGAAATAAGTTGTCATGGATAACTTGGCCCTCAAGAAAAAGAGGTCTTTAATGGCGGTTACCTGTAATTACGTTTCTTCTGGGACATATCTGGCCTTTCATCTGTGAAAAGTGGAATATTTGTATTGAAGCTGAAGAAGCTGCTCCCAGCTTTACAAGGGAGCATACCTGTGCAATGTTTTTTTTCTTTTCTTTCTGATTGGTACCTTAAAATTTAAATTAGAAATAATTTTACCTCTTCCTATTGACTACCCTTAATATAGGTAATATGACTGACTGTACTGATGACAGTGGTACTTGAACATCTCAGGCTCGTGGTAATATACTTTGTAATATGAGTGAATGTTCAGTTCACTTTTCCTTTGTCTGTTCAAAGAACAGGTGGCACGTTTTTGTTTGCTCTGCACTGGTAGAATTTTCCCTGCAGTGCTGAGCTAAAGTGGCACTGACAGTTGGACTGATAAGCTGTTTATATAGCTTTGAATTTTATGCCCCTGGCAAAGTCACTTAACTGTGGCTGGAGAGAGTTCAGACAAAATTCTCATTTGTCTCTTGACAAATGTTAAACATAAGGGTTTTTTGCAGTGATGGTCCATGATAAGGGGTTGGATTTAATAGCCCAAAAAGCTCCTTCCCTTTCTGGGTCCCTGAACATACAGTACTGATGTTAGCTGGACAGCTGGGCTTACCAAGGCTGAATTCTCCTATTCCATGGTTTTGCCGTAAGGGCAAAATTCTCATTTTTTGTAATTTTTCTATTATAACTGATTTTGTCAGTTTTGATGGATCTGAGTTCATACGTGTTCATCGTTTCACCAAATTTCTTTTCTAACTACAGACATTTTCCTTCAGTACCCTTATTAACCAGAAGAATTTCACACACTGATAATGTATTTTATGGTCAATATTTACAGCAAATTATGCTTTCTCTAGGTGGATGTTGGTCGTGTTTCAACCTATACTCTGAAAAGTTTGGCACCCCTTACAGAGTATACTGCTGCTATTTTCTCCCTGTATGATGAGGGACAATCTGAACCACTTACTGGCAGCTTTACCACAAGTAAGTATTGCTGAACTTCTGAAGGCTTTCCAGGAAGAAATTTTATACTCTCTTACGTTACTGGAAAGTAAGAGTAGTCACAGCAAATGTCTCTGGTTGTGAATTCAGATATATGGAATGCTTTCTGTTATTTTCATTGGTGTTTTTGCTCCTTTGCTCCCTTACTATGGGACCAATTGCTTCTTGACTCACATGAGTAATCTCTTGACATCATGAAAACATCTCCACAGCTTTCTGAAGCATTATTCAGGGTGATGGCATTTGTATCTACAGATGAAGTGTGATGAGTTTTGAATCATACATTTAACCAGTGAACTATCCCGGCACTAGGAGGTAGAACCTTATATACTACAGAGGAACTACATCAAAAGGAGAAAATATAAGACATTCAAAGTTGCTGACGTTTGTTTAGCACAGTTGTAGTTTCTGTAACTGTAATTCTGCATTAAACGAAGGGCTGATGACACATATTAATGCTTTCCAGCGTAACAATGTGAAGAGAAGGGAGGAAAGGGAGGAAAGATGAGATGGAAGAGGAAGGGAGAACATACATGTATGCAGCAAGATGTTGACGCACGCCAAGTGCAAATGGAAATGCATATAGAGCCTGGAAAGGGCAGAGACTGGGACTTGGCTTTGAGGTACAAGAAGAGAGCCTGGTGCACAGAGCTCTGAGTGAAGGAGAAGGACTTAGGAGCTCCTTCAGTGGAGAGAGGACAAGGACGCCTGTCCAGTTACAATAAAGATTCTATTTCCCTCCTCGAGCTAAAAAACTACTTCCCTAAGAACAAATAAATGGGCAAAGAACTCTGTAGTGCCTTTGTTTTCTACCTCCATGTTACACACTTTTAACAAACTGCAAGTAAAATGGTATGGGCCTAATGTTGCCATCTGTGGAAGTATAAGAGAATAATTCACCTTCACTTTTCTTGTGTGTCATATTTTCCAGAAAAAGTTCCAGCTCCCCAGCATTTGGAAATTGATGAAGCATCAACAGATAGCTTGAGGGTCAGCTGGAAGCCCACCTCATCAAATATTGCTTTTTACAGATTGGCATGGATTCCTTTGGATGGGGGGGGAATCTGAGGAGGTAAGTTGCCTTGACATTCTGAGGGACGAAAAGAGGGAGAATTCCATTCTGTGGACACATATGCAGCAATGGTTGCTAATGAAATATGGCCAATTGACAAACAGAAAAATCTGCCCCACTGCAAAGCTCTCTAAACAAAAATCAAACCAATACTCCAGTTTTTGTTTTGAAGAGAAAGTAGGGAAAGAAGAGATATTTCGTGAATAGTTAATCAAATCTGTAATGTGCCAACAGCCACAGAACTAGCACTGTCACTTGGGGCCTTTTCAGTTTTTAGAGGTTCCTGGTCTTCACTATTTGATGTGAAGATAATGACGGTAGCTGAGCCATAGTAGTGATATCCTCACATAAAGCTCCAAATTTGTCTAATGTGCTGGCCACAGGAAAATTGCCTCTGAAGCCAGAGTTCCCTATGTAACATTATATAGGGAAAATCTACATGTAGTAAATTTATTAGATTGTTTATTAGATTTCTCTTCATGTTTTTTCTCTTTTTTTCCTGCTCATGCTATATTTTTTCCATTAAGCCCTTGTACACTTGTCCATAGTACCCTTTCCATCAGTCTAAATTTTAAAATTGTTTTTCACCCCTTTAGCTTTTCCTTTTTCATTTTCTTTTTTGAAATAGAAAGACATTTTCTCTCCTTTTCCAAATTTTCATAGTCTGTCTCATTTCCTCTTTTTCTTTATTTATTAACTCATTATTTGGCTTCTTTTGTACTTCTCAGTCATTAGTGACTCTCAAACATGTTGTTCTCTTGGCATCAGCAGTGTGTGGAGAGGCCACATCTGCAAACTGTTTATCTGGGTACACAACTCAAGATGACATTTCCCACCTGGTCCTAGGTTTCATGCATCATTTTGTCATCCTTTGGGGCAGAAAGCAGTCTTTTTAGCTTAGGTTATGTGTCATTTTTTGTGTAAATTTAGCTAAGCCTAATTATTTTCCTCCCTTTCACCTAGTGAGAGGTAGTCATGCAAGAAAGAGAGAAATCAGAGGAGTGAGCAGGGAAAAGAAAGAGTTGGCAGATGAGTAATGGACACAGGTCATCCACTAGCAGTTTCTTCTGCAGTAGATGAACTGATTTGTTGCTATTTCAGTTCTAGTGAGTATCTGCCAGTGAAAGCCCTTAAGCCACATATTTAAGTGAGGTTTGGAGTATAGGTATTCTTTCAGTGTGAGAATAAATTATCAAGAAATACTTGAAGTGCTAAGGTTCTACTTGTTCATTGTATTCACTAAGAACTGCTGGAGGCTCTAATATTTTAGAATGTTGAAATATGAAAAATGCCCAAGCAGCTTTCTTGTTCTCCTTGCATGACCTCTCTAATGGGGTCAGGCCCAGGATAGCACAATACCCCTGGGCTGTTGCCTCTTTAAGCTTCTTTCCCAGCTAAGTGATCAGTCATGCAGACAAAGGACATGCACTCCCTCTGCCTTCCTCCCAAGACCCAACTTGCCAATTATCTGAGTGGGGTCAGGGGATAGTGGTTAATCACACACCTCTCATCTCACTCCACCCACTCTGCTGATGGGTGAGGTGGCATTCAGTCGGGTGTTAGCACTAAAAAGCCAGAATAAATTTAAGAGGGGCCTTTTATTTTTAGGTTACAGTAAAGAATGCATGCTGTTGTACTCGTGTGCTGCTTGCTGCTACTACTTGTCCTGGCCCCTTGGAAGTTCAGCACTTTGTCTTGTTTCTTTGTAGGCTACATTAGCAGGGAGGGGAGGGTGAAGGAAGTGATGCTTCAAAGTATGCCAATTACTTGTGAGACAGTAATTATGCATAGATATTTTATAATTATTTGATACACAACTAGAGGCACTGGGGAGTTGAACAGGAAGGCATTACATGTATCTACTTAATATACAGCTAGATTCACTCAAAGCTTGTTCCTGAAATTTTCCCAAGAAAATCTGTGCCAGAAAGTGTGCAGCATGGGATGCCTGATTCATTACTTGATAGCTGTAGAAGGCATGGCCCCAATTAATTTCTTTCTGCTTTTGTTTTTTGTATCTGAGCTGAGAAGGTCTGTGATTGTGTTATGGGTCCCTTTTTCCCAGGACCAACTCAGGAAATCTCCTGTTGTAGTTAAAAGAATGAAGTGTGATTCACTGTTCCTGAGAACCTCTGTGGCAGATTTTACACAGGACATAACTATTATTTGTTTTCCATTATAAGTCTAACTTTATTTTGTGTTTACAGTGACCACCTTTAAATATTTGTCAGTGTTAACCTAGAGAAATGTTGATTTATTGTAGTTTCTGTTTGTGTAAACTGAAATATGAACCCAAAACTGGCCAGCCAATTTCACCAGAATTATTGCTCAGGCTCCTGTACCTTCTGTTTTATAGACCCTTTCATTCCAGCTCCTCCCCATCTCATGATCCCTTCCAATAAAATATATGAAACACACAAAAATCTGAAGTGAAACCTGCTTACATTCACATTGTATGTGTCAAACTTTTGCTGCTGTCATAGCTAGAAATGAGGAAAATTACTATTTACACCTTCACACTATATACAGCAAACTAATCATCAGCACATCTCTCCTAATTATCAAGTCTGAAGCAAGTGTTTTTTAAGGAGATTCTGAAGATCCTTGTCATAACAATGTTTGAATGGTAGAAATATGAATGGAAGTTAATCTATCCTGTCACATTGCTTTTATTGATAAATGTTTTGAGTTGTGTGATTTTTCAAAAAAAATTGACTATGGACAGCTTCAGCAATTAATTAGCTGGGGGTGAAAGCATAATACTGTATACATGTTAAATATTTTAAAGTGTTTTTTCAAGATGTACTCTGTGGTATTAATAAATTTTTGGGCAGATCTGAGTGTAGATTTCATTTATTTTAAAGGAGAATCTATTTCCCTTCTTTCATTTCAGTCAATTCATGTAAAATAATCAGATGCAGAACTGATATTCTTCAATCTTGCTGTGTAACTTAGGTTGTCATAAATGGAGATGCAGACAGTCATGTTATAGAGGGTCTGTTGCCTGACACAGAATATGAAGTTTCTCTGCTGGCAGTTTTTGATGATGAAAGCGAAAGTGAAGTTGTTGCTATTCTTGGAGCTACATGTAAGGCAAACTCTTGATTGTAATTTTAAAAAAAAAAAAGTCTAAGTGATTTAAATTTGATGCATATGTCTTATATATAAAACATAGTTCATCATTATGAGTAGCCATTATACTGAAAAACGTGGTGGTTTAGCACAAGGGCTTTGCTGACTACTTTTTGCTTTTCTTATTTACTCTTGTGTGATAGATGGCTTTGAGTCAAAATTGGCTCCCTATCTGAGCTTTGGTATTAATATAATATTTGGATTTGGGTAGATATTATTTCATCCTACATTTTAATATTTAGTCTTTGAACAGGGTTCCTCATGAAAAGATATATCAGATTTTGGAAGGGATGTCTGTTAAATGCTTTAAAGTAAACAATATGTTTGGCATTTTCAGTATATCTTTTTGTTATTTATGTTATTTATGTTCACTAGAGGTGAATTCACTCTTGGCTGAAATAATGGTCCAAAATGCTTACAGAGGCCTCCTGTGACATTGACATGAAAGTAACAAAGATAAAACTTGATAATCAAGTCCAGCTTATTTTATGGTTTATTATCAAAACAGTGACCTATATTTCAGGAAGATTGCTCTATAGTCTTTTTATGGATAATGGATAAGCAAACAACTATATTTCTTAGGTGTAGACTCTAAAATTTATTTGTTTAGCTGCAGGCTTAATTCTAAATCTTCTGTTATGACAAGAATCCCACACTCATCCAAATGAGGCTGATACTTCCCACTTTTGCTGAGTGTAGTTCTGTTTTTTACTTGGACAGAAGTAAAACACCATTAAAAAACTTCCAATTTAGTTAATCCGATGGCCTTAACAAATGGTCAAAGTGGAAGTCTACTGTGCATAGTTCATCTAGAAATCTGTGAAAATATATGCATTCTTATTTGATTATGCAGTTTATAATCATGTTTTATCTGCAGATCTAAGTGCTAATCCTGCAAATATATGTGCCTAAAGTAAACTAAATGAATAATTCCCTTGTGGTCTCTGAAATGTCTGAAGTGTGTGGGATACTTGTAGGTGTGAGCACACAGTTTCATTGTCATAGTAAGAAGCACAAGAAAAATACTGTGACTTCCATGTTTTGTTGAGCTGATAGTGAGCTGAGTCCTATTTTTCAGCTGCAAGTGCCACCACAGTCCCTGCCAGAGTGACCACCACCAGTGTCCCGACCTCTGAGCCCACCACAGCAGGTGAGCAGAGCAAATGCCTGCAGTTTAAATGCTGAGTGCACAGCACTGAGACTCCTCACAGGCTCCTCCAGGGCTGGGGGCAGAGCTGTGGCTGCTGCGGAGCTGATGCCCTGAAGGGAAGGCACTTCACTGCTGAAAGGCTCACACTGTGCTGCTCTGCACCTCCCTTCTGTGTGTGGCCACCTCCTGCACAGCCATGTGTGCATGAGGAGCCAGCCCTTAACCAGGATGGGGACTCTGAATGTCACCAGTGGTATTGCTTAGGAGTACAGAGACTCATTTGGAAAATTCACCTAGAATTTCTCATTCCCTTTATAAATGTGAGGTTGGAAACTCTTCAGAATTCTGTTTAGTTTTGAGTGTTCTCTTTCTTAGACAATTGACTTTTAAGGAACAACGTTTCTGGGTTGTTTCTCTTCAGCAGCATTCTAGCTTGGATTGTTTTAAACCTCCATAAACTGAATAAGATAAACAAAGCAGATGGGATAAAATACGTTAATGTAAGCATAGGATAACTATTATTTTTATAAGTGCTTACAGTTTTTACATTATTAAGCCCAAATATGACTGAACTATATTGTTTTGTCCCACTATGGATGTTCAGAGCCACCATGACTTTAGTAGAGGATGCAGCTACTTGGTGATAATTAGCAAAATATAAGAATTGTATTAAATAAAAAAATATAATTGAGAAAATATTAATTAAATATTTCTGGACTTAGTTTTTCGAACAGGAGTCAGAAACCTTGTTATAGATGATGAAACACCCTCAAGTCTGAGGGTGACATGGGACATTTCTGACTACAGTGTCCAGCAGTTCAGAGTGACATATCTCACTGCAGAAGGTGACCGAGCTGAGGAAGCGGTAAGAATGGTCTGTATGGTTTGTTATTGGCTTCATAAACTTGTTTAATCATTGCTAAGACATGATGCCTTCTTATATGACAATTTTGTTGCAGTTGGTAAAGAATGTGTGTTTGATATTGCTGTGAGCTTGAACTTCAGAGATCTAATTGAGCAGCACCTGCTGCACTGCAGGCAACAGCAGTCAAATGTAAGACCAAGGCCAGTCACACAGATGTTTAATGAGCTCACAGCTAAAAGAGGAGCTGGCTGGCTTCTTTTTCCTGCATTTTTAAAGTTCATCCAAGTTGGGATTTTAATTTTTAATTTTATTTTTACTCCTAGGCATTTTTCTATCCTGGGATTGTGTTTTAATGACTCTTAAATGTTTGTACAGGATGGTCTTAAGCAATTTTTGTTTTCCTTCAGCAATTTTATCTCTCCCTCTCCCTCTGTGTCTGCCACTTGAGTCACTTCTTTTAATAGGGCAGTTATATAAAAAAAATATGGGCTAATCTTTTTGATGTTTAGCAGCTTACATTTTTAGACCCATAACAGGATATTTCAGTAAAAATATTAAAAAGAGTTGAATATATTTTTCCTAGCCAAATATGAATCTGTCTTTTTCCATTTTAGTTTCATTCATCTTTTATGAAACACTACTGGAAATGTACTTTTTAACCACCTATTTCAACTATAAACTGAAAATGAGTTTTCAGTGTAGTGGTGTCCTTTTGGACTAGGAAACATGCTCTATGAACTTACCTCAACCATATGTTAGTATATAACTTTCTGTTATATATATATATAGTATTAGTTATATATAATAGAGTGGAAAACTTGCATAACATAATGCCACAAATTGTACTGTTCTTCTGAGAATAACCCCGATTTTCTGAAATTCAGATCCCAGATTTACTGTTTCAGCACTCTACTTCAGTTGGATGGTATAAGTGTCATTCTGCTTTAGTATTCAATGAGTACTATGTTAAATTGAAATTAAAGCTGTAGGCAAGGTATTACAATTGTGGCTATCAGAAGGATATTAGAGTTGACTCAAAAGTTCATTAAATAAAATTGTAAAATGGTATGATTAGGTACGTATCTTGGCTCTGTTCTCACAAATTATTTCATTTTAAGTACATTCTCAAGCCTTATTATCTTTGGTCACAAATCAGCAAGCAGATTAACCACATTTCATCTTTGAATTACTCATGTGCATAAATACTTTGTTGAAAAAGGAATTATGTAAAATTATACTTAGAATTAAGCACATTTTAATGGAAGGAGTGTATTTGTTCATTCGGCTTCAAGCACCTGAGAGGTGCACAACAGATATCAATAAAAGAACACAGATGTTGCATTTAATGGGAGTTTTTATATGCTTAAGTACATTTTTTAGGCAGAACCCAAAAGTTTTGTGGAATTTGGGCTTGCATGTGCTATAGCGTGACAGTTCTGTGGTGAGTGCTTAAGTGTTTTGGCTCTGATTTCAGCGATATAAGGTTCAGTTATTCCTCCCTTTCCATAAAAATATTAATAAGCTTTAAAATTCTTGATGCAATTGGCTGAAAATCAGGGACTAGAAAATGGAATAGAATACAGAAGGGTCAAGCTCTAAATTGCATGTATGTTCTTGGGTGTGCTGTACATACGGGAAAGATCGCATTTCTTCTCTTCTTTAAAGCCAAAAATGTTTCTCACTGCTGAAAACTATATTGGTCTGTGGAAGATTATGCACATGTGGAGAGGAGAGAGTTCCCAATGCTTGCATTCACTATTGTAAAAGACCCAAAAATTTTGTTGGATTTTTTCAGAAACTTAGTTTGTGTGTTTTGAATGCATGTGTATGGAAGAGGAACATGGAAATCTTTCAAGAACATTTATTAGTGGTTTAAGTCCAGTTTTGATCAAAGAATGAAGCATTTTGACAAGTCTCAGCACCTGGGTGCAGTAGATAAATTTCCTTCTTTGTATCACTTGCCAAAACTAGAAGTAGTTTGAATGTATCCTGGAGTGTTAAACTGGTGAGACCTTTATTGAGCATATGCTTCAAACCTTTGCCATCATCACATGAATCAATCTTATTTGAAACAACAGAACACTTTTATAGACTTTCTGCTTTTCCCCTGAGAGTTTAAAGGGATTATGCTTCTCTTAACTTCTTGCCAAGTATGTGTAATTGCTGGCTCAGGTGGAAGATTCACACTATGGACACGGGCCAGGGAATGTCCAAAATGTGACGTTGGACATTGGGATTTGCTTCCAACAGCATCACTCCAGAGCACAGGTCTCTGCACAGGAAATATGGGACTCATTTCTCTTTTTTACCATGCCCATATCATGTCCTGTAAGGGGCTTCCATTCAGGCTTTGGAGGCTCTCTGAAATTAAATTTTGCTCTCAAGATAAGCAATTGCAAGGCCTTGCTTGGCACTCCTACCACCTCTTGTGGTAGGAGTGATACTGTGATACTGGTTTTTGAGGCCCTGGATGGAATACAACCTTTCACAGTGCTTAATTCAGCAGGTTGAAAGATGTAATCTAGAGCCAAAAAATCCCCAGAGGAATTTCTACAGCTGCTCTACTGCCAGGTTGCTTGGTTGGACTTTTCTTGCAGATCTTCCATGTTCCATGTTTCATGGTAGTTTGGGGTCCTGTGGTATTAGTGAGATGTCATCCTACTTCCTCTCTTAAATATCTTTATTTGCATGTCTCCAGACTAGATGCAGACAAGACAAACGTGTTTTATTCCTGCTTGCTCAGTTCAATGCTTCCAGATCTCATAAACTGATTTTCCTTCCTCCCAGGGAAGGAGGATTTTTTTGTTTCCAAAGAACAAAACAATCAACCTTTAGTAACGAGCTTCAGAAAATCTAAATACGCCCAGAATAAATACAACTAGAGGATGCATTTTGTATATACAAAAAAATAGTTTAAGTATTCATGATCCAAAGTGTACCAGTGATTTATGGACCTGTAGTGGCTCACAGGTTTAATAGAAAAGTATTATCCCACAGGAACTTTTCCTTTATTTTGTTTTAGTATAACAGTAGATCTGTTAAAAGGGTGGATAATATAGTGATTTTATTAAACTGTAGAGCATCAGTAATATTTGAAAATGCAAGCTATGCAGCAATGCTAGTGGAATGTGTTGTCAGAGATTATGTAAGGTAAAGTTTTGGCTCTACTCAGTGATTGTTTTTGCTTTTCCTGACCCTCCAGGTGATGGTGCCTGGCAGACAAAACACTCTTCTCCTTCACCCTCTGCTGCCTGATACAGAATACAAAGTTACCATAACCCCCATCTATTCAGATGGGGAGGGTGTCAGTGTCTCAGCTCCTGGCAAAACTTGTAAGTACAAACTTTCCACCTGTCTTTGGCCAGGATGTGCATGAATAAAGACTTACTGTTTGTGGCATTTTTTTCTTGCCTGTAGGAATGTATTTTACTATAGATGTGGGATTATTTTGCATGACATATATGACTTGAACTTTAAATTAATTTCAGTTGATTGATTTATAAACAATGTGTTTCTTCTAACAGACAAGCTGTATTTTATGTTCAAATACTCTGAGTTTGCAGAAACTTGTTCAGTAATAAAGCTGGTAAATCCTTGATAACTGGCCCATCAAGAGCAAGAAAAATAATACAGAAAATAAAGTAAACAAAGCCTGCTGAGATGGAATCAAACCAACCATTGTACTGTTAGTTTTCCTTTTGTGTGAGATCATTACTTTCTAAGGGTCATTAGAAATGCTGCTGAACTTTTTATAAAAAGTGATTGCATTATCTCCAGAGTTCTGACCAAGTACCAAAAGATTACTCAGCTGTAGCTTAAGCTTCCTCTCTACTGTTTATTGTAAAAATCTTTTCATTGTGCGCTTGTAATCATGATAGTATAATTTATTGAATTGTTCTCCTAATTTACATAATTTGTCTTAATTGAAGTGCTATTTAGGCAGAGACTTAAATCACTTGTAAATAATTCCTTTGATTCCATTTTACAGGATTAAGTGTTCAAAAGAACATGATTTATACATTAGAAACTTCAATGCACTTGGATTGGAAGAAACTATACAATGTATAAATATATCTAAATTACCTTACATTTTTAGGAAACAAAATTAAGATTTAAAAAAAAAAAAACAAAAACTGTAGGGAAAAAGTCTGGAAATAATTCAAAAATTCATTATTTGTTGATCAAAGTTTGCGGTTGATCCACTGAGTAATGCAAAGGATGAATTTGATTAAGGGTTTCATCCTAGTAATTTTACCTATAAATCTCAAAGTACTGGGTATCACAATCTTTTTATTTGTGTATCTTGTTTTTTCTATATAAGCTTGTATGAGAAAAAGTTGTAAAAGCCCTTTTCATTTCTTTTCAGTGCCTCTGTCTGCTCCTAGGAACCTGCGAGTCTCAGAGGAGTGGTACAACAGGTTACGTGTCAGCTGGGATGCCCCACCTTCAGCAACAATGGGTTACAGAGTTGTCTACAAACCTGTCAACAGTGAGTTAGGAAACTGATTTTTTGTGGTCACTTCTGACTGAATGCCATCTTTCACTCAATCTATCAGTTGCAGTTCCAGCCTTGAAAGTGTTATTAAGTTTGGTATCTCATTTTTGAATATGAGAGTTTCATGGTCACAGAATGATGCAGGCTGGCGAGGATCCCTGGAGATCACCTGGTCCAACTCCCTGAACAAAACAGGGCTGACTTGGGGCAGGTTTCAGTGCAGCCTGGCTGGTCGAATTTGTAATATCTCCAAGGATGGAGATTTTAAAACTGTTCTAAGCATCTCTCTCAGTTTTTGACTTCTATCATTGGAAGTTTCTTTGCTAATATATGGTAGAAATTTCCCATGTTGCAAAATTTGTCTTTTCTCCCCTACATTTTCCTGTTTGCCTCTGAAGACATTCTGTTTGTATCTTCTCTACTTGTACTGTAGGCAGCAGTAGATTTCCCCTTAGACTTTCTATCCTAAGGCTGATTAATCCCAGCTCTTTCAGACTGTGTTTTTGTGCCATTTTACCATTAATCTGTTTCAGAGACTATGCTTGTTTATTTTCCTATTCCTCTCTTCTGTACTCTCCTGTTCTTCAACTTCCTTCCCCTCACAATACAAGGTTTTCTTTTGTTCTCAGACACTTGACATTTTATTTATTGTCTATGTTGTATGTGCTGCATGCTTTGCCCACCTGTATGTTACAGCGAGACAAGACCTCCAGAATCCTTCAAATTTCTTTAGTAAACCACCATCGTTTATTGGCAGCAAATCACAGCTGTGCGACCATTAAGGGACTAAAATACTGTCCAAAGACAATACTGCTGCCTGGTTTCTGAAGCATATCCAGAACTAGGGGAGGTGATGAAGGAGCTGTTTACTATTCTGATTTGGGAAAGTTTCATTCTTTTCTATTTTCATGATCATTTTTGCACAGTATTAAATGATGCTGTTGTATAAGAACCCGTGAGGGACTGCATTGCTGGCTGGCATCTGCTGTCCCCCCCTGTTGGTCCTGGCACACAATCAAACTGAGAGATATTTGGCTGCCTATTTAGAGCAGTAGTAAGCACTAAAGCAGAACAAAAGGGTCCTTACAGATTCCAGTGTCTAGCTCTCCCTTAATGAATCCCACTGCTGAATTTCCCAAGTGTATTTGTTGTGTCTTCTATCCATGTAAGAATTGAGGAGAATGTCTTTGTATTTGTGTATGATTTAAAGAAAATGGGCAAGAAATAGCAGTGGATGAACAAATTATTTTCTAATTTATTTCATTTTTTGCAGCTCCTGGCCCTGCATTGGAGACCTTTGTAGGGGATGATATCAATACCATTCTCATTCTAAATCTCTTCAGTGGAACGGAGTACAGTGTTAAAGTATTTGCTTCATACTCAACAGGCTTCAGTGATGCCCTAACAGGCGTGGCCAAAACCTGTAAGAATGATTTCATGCTGTTCAGATCTCTACAGGCTGGTTTTCCTTTCAACTACTGCTTTCTGCAGGTCCCTGAATAAATTTTAATGTGGAAGACTTTCTCAGTCATTTGCAAGCTGTTTTCCTGAAATTAAAAGTCTCTCTTTCTATGAGACTAAACCAGGCTTTAAAGTGATCTGCTGGATATTAGCAAGACAGGAATCATAAAGCAAATATTATTTATTAGCCAAAAAATATATTTGCCTAGTAGTAGATGTAAATTTTCTTAATGAAAAGCCTGTTTTATGTATTTTTTCTAGCTCCATATATAACATTATTTGCCCTTTATATAGCTAAAGCTCAGTTTTAAATTAGATTTTGACAGAAATGCTGCTGTTATTAAGATACTTTTATACTTATTTGTAATAACTGAACTTTTTAGCAGTGTTCATTATTTAGTTTTAAGTAAATTGCCTTAAGTTCTAAACTTTTGTTTTGAAGGTTCACTTCTTTTTAAAATTCTTCTTTTAGATTTTCTCAATGTTTTATGCAGCTATGGGCATTATTTGTTAAAAATGAATTGGCACTGGTTTCATTGTAATTATTTTGTCATTTTTTCTTGTATGACTTATTAGGGTTGTAAGACTAACCTTTTTATATTTAATTTTCAGTGTATCTGGGTGTGACGAATTTGGATTCCTACCAAGTCCGCATGACTAGTCTGTGTGCTCAGTGGCAGCTTCACAGACATGCTACTGCATACAGGGTAGTTATAGAGTCACTCGAGGGTGAGTTACTGAATAATTCAATGTGCAGCTACAGCCCAGACCAGAGAATTGAATTGCATAAAAATTGTATGCAGTTGGACCTGTAGAATAAAGACAGGATCCTGCAATACTGGAAATGATGGACAGAAGAGAGTTGTGTACAAAGGACAGTTTCAGAATGGAAGTAGTATTCCTGTCCTTTTATATTAGACACACTTGTGCTTTTTCTGTAAGGAACTTTATCAGTAGAAGATAGGTGATTACCTGAGTTTTTCACTGCTGTGAGGACCAGAAGATGGATAAGGATGAACTGAATATACCAAAGTTTGTAAATATTTACCAGCAGTAGCTCTGTAGTATTAGGATATACAGGAGAAGAAGGCAGAAGGGTAGACAAGCTCTGAATGAACCCAGACCATGCCCACAAAATCAGAACAATGTCCATTTTTGTTTGTTTTCATTCTGTTGATGCTTCATTATAGCTTGTAGTAGTAATGTTACTCATATAGATAAACATGACACAGATTTATGCAGTCACACAAGGTGTCTTAATGCTTTTAGCACAGCGTACATAGGGGGTAGATTGCGGCCTCTTCAGCCTCCCTGATTCTCAGGTGCAGCCAGAAAACATTATGGAGAAGTCACTATTTGTGCAGAACTCTCTTATCCCAAGCAGACATCAGTGCTCTTCTGATGGCGGCAAATTAAAACCTCGGCTGACTTGAGAGAAGTGCAGTTAGTAACGCTTAATGGGCTGTGTTAAAGGTATCATGAACAATAACACTGATCTTGTGGCAAAAAAAGTAATGACCTTTCTCTGGAATGGCAAGTGGATGGTGATAATTATTTGAAGCCCTGGAATACAGACAAGCTATTCTGATAGCAGAGATCTTGGCTCACACAAGACAGCACAGACATCCCTCTCATCTGGGAGCTAGCCAGCATTCTACTTTCTTCATATAGAACTGCCAGAATTGTTTTAGCTGAGCTGGAAGCTGGAAACGTGAGCTGAACAACCTAGAGTGTGAACAAATGTTTCTTATTAATACCTATCCTAAAGGGATTTGATTGTCAAATCAGGTGTATGCCTGGTTCAGACAGTGATCAAATATTTTTATACTAGTGTAACACCTGATAAGCATTGAATGATTGTTTGTAATTTTTTTATACACTCTGTAAAATGTGAGATCAGTTGCTTGTATTTCGCTTTTTCCTGCTGCAGATTTTAAATTGTTACAAAGTTTTCTTGTTATTAAGACATGCCTAATGCTATTTCCAGAACCAGTCTTTTTCTATTGTCAATGTATTTTTCAATTCAGAATTCAGCAGAATCAGTTTTGGAACCCTGTAAGTGCCACTCCTTAACCATCTTGCAGAGTGGTTACTAGTGAAAGCTGGAATGCTGTGTCTAGGTCAGTCTCTTTCACTGTGACCAAGCACATTACAGATGCTGAGAACCAGAGGCAGAGACAAAGGATGCCATAGAATTACATAATGCAACCATTCCTAGTTAGACCCTGATAATTTAGGACTAGATCCAAAGTCCACTCATGACAGTGTTAGTGATTTTTATTGCCTTCAGTGCATGGGTCAAAATTAATCTTTTTGTCCTGAAGTTGTTTGACACATTCCTCAGCTCCTACTTAGTATGAAGAACGAAATATTCCAGAGACCTCTGCATAGAGGTCAATCTCCCAAAGTAAGGCAACACGTAGTTTATTAACTTATGTCAACCTCTTACACTTGATGTGCTGTCATGTACCCTTATTTATGATTTAAATTACATTATTCAATAAAACAGTAACAAAACAGTTTTTATGATTTCTTTTGTAATTCCAGATGGAAAAAAGCGGGAAGTAAATCTCGGTGGAGGGACGCCTAGACATTGTTTCTTTGAGCTGATGCCTGGAACCAAATATAAAATCAGTGTTCATGCACAGCTTCAGGAGCTGGAGGGCCCTGCTGTGAGCATCATGGAGACAACGTGTGAGTGAAACAGAGCAGAGTTCAGCCAGCAGAAGCTCATTTGCTTCTGCCCTCTGCCCACACATGTGCTATTCCTACACAGTTCCCTTTAGCTGAGCTATTCATTTTTCAAGTACACTGTGACTCCTCCACAGAGGTGCAGGATTCTTACACGACTGCTGTGAATTAATTGTTAAGTCACATTCAACAACTCTGGACTTCTTGATGAGAATGAAACAGGGAGGATGGTATGGTTTTCTTCGTAAGTCCCACTGTGGGATACTGTGAATATCTGTGACTTTGGGAAAAAAATACAGAAAAAAGAAGCAAACAGAGGAAATTTTTTCCTGCAGCTCTTGTTATTTAGTAAAATTAACTAGTGTTTGAATAATTTGCTGTTAAATGGGACCTCAAAATCCACTTCACTTAAGTATTTTAAAACAAACCAACCAACCAAACAACCAGACTTTTAAATAATTATTGCCAGTAACAGAAGACAGAAAAAAAACCCCCTCCTCACATCTGTTTATGAAGGCAAGATCCTACTGTCATGAGTTCAAAACACTGCAAAATAAAACATGGGACTACTAGAATGATTATTTTATCTTTCTCTGATCCCATTTCCAATCTCAGCATTACCTGTCTTCTCATGCTATATTGTACACCACAATGCTGTTCCCTTTCTCTCAGGGTACAAAGTGTTTATACTTTTTCTTTTTCCTCCCACATTTAAGGTTTCACATAGGAAAAACTTGCATAGGTGCATGACTCCAATTCTTCTTCCTGGAATGTGGGTGTGTAAACCCTTTTTGGCCTACTCAAAAAAAGGGCAGTTCCAGTAGTAGTTTGGTTGTATTATTGTATTATTCACACTGAATATACAGACATTAATTGTTTAGAAATAATAACATTCTCTTTCAGGTGAAATTTCTTGCATGCATTCAACTACATTTATCTCCAATTGCATAACTAGTTGATTAGAGACAATGAATTATTTTAATGTAGAGATGATTAGAAAATGCTGTTTGTTAGAGATACTGGGCTTTTAAAGCTGTTTGAATATTCCTTCCTTTTATTCTTCAGTACCATTTCCTACCCAACCACCAACAACACCTTCAACACCACCTCCACCACCTACAATCCCACCTGCAAAAGAGGGTAAGTGCTGCATGTGTGAGTTTCTAGTAATTTTAAGATATTGATGCAATGTTTTCCTGTTTCTTATGGTATTTTAGACCTGTGGGGAGCAGATCTCACAATGCATTTGCTGTGAAAACTCTATTAAGGCAGCTGGCTTAAATTTGATGAGCCAAAAATCTGACATCATTATTGTATTGTTAGAATTTGCTGAAAGGATGGTTTATAAATGTGACACTTCCTTTTTCCAAAACTCTTAAACCATACATATTTTACAACTGGAGCAGACATCCTAAGATAATTAAACTTCAAAAGCGCTATTATTTTAAAATATGTCTACTTTAGGTAATGTAAAAAGTATGGGCCATGTTCAGACTCTCCTCTTTAAATGCAGACTTCCTTTTATTATTATTTGCACACATAGTGTTTTGTACAGTCTCATCATATTTCTGTGAGAGGAACATTATTGGTGGAGACTGAGGATCAAATACATCAGCTTGATCAGTGGAGCAAACTGACATGTAGAAATTGAGAATTTAACCCAGAAGCATTGTGTGTGTGTGTGTGTGTGTGTGTGTTTATAAATGCATAGGAACAGATAATGAGGGTTTTTCATTATCTAAGGAGTAATCAACAGAAAATGGAAAATACAGGTTTGTATCTCTTCTTGTCCTGTTCTCTGGATTTGGATGAACATTTTTTCTTCAAGATGAAATATATTGAAAAGTTCTTTGAGAGTTTGCTTCTGACCCCAAGCAATAGACTTGGATTTCTGTGAAGTGCTGAAGGTTCCCAGTTCCAATGAAAGGATGAGTAGCCTGTGTGAGTAAATGTACAGCTCTTGCAGGCCATTTTGCATAAGAATGTGCTGAAATGAGATGGGTGAATCCTGCATTGCTCCTGCACAGAGCAGTTGAAGTGCATTAGACACTGCAGACCTTAGGGTGACTTTTTGAATGGAAGTTTCCCAGTGGGAACCTCCACAGTTGAAACCCTCTCATGTTGCTTACTGTGTCATGCTAGGAGTCTGGCATTGGATAAGTTCATGTGTGAATGTGTGACTTTACTCAAAAACCTGAATCAAAATCGAAGTGATTAGCCAGACTTTAACGAATTGCTAAAGTTGTGTTCTGTGATAGGATCTATCAGTGCAGACAATTCTCCCTTGCAGAGCTCAGCTGGTTCTACACCTGCACTGAAGTTAATGCCAGGAGGTCTTTTGGCTGAACATAGCTAACATTAAACAAGGGCTTTTCATGATGGTTGCATTTTCTTAAGTGATTTATGAGATTTCATAAGGAGTTGAGGCATTGCTCTAATTCCAAAATTCTTGCTTTTCTTCCTCAGTGTGCAAAGCAGCCAAAGCTGATCTGGCATTCCTGGTGGATGGGTCATGGAGTATTGGAGATGACAATTTCAATAAGATAATTAACTTTCTCTATAGCACTGTTGGAGCTTTGGATAAGATTGGTCCTGATGGAACACAGGTAATCAATGTGCAGAGATGGAGGGCACATGACTTGACAGGGTATTTTAGATTACACCAGAAGTGAAATGAATCAAGAAATAACTGACATCATTTCACAGTTCTGTGAAAATATCAACTGCTATAGGTCAGTATCTTTTTTGAATGTCTTTTTATGCCCACCATATGTTAAAATTCCCAATATAAATTTTGGTAGCACGAGGACTAAGTATCATTTCAGTCTCCTCTAATCCTAATGACGTTTAATTTTGTTAATTCTTTTGGTACCCACTGTAGAGTTTATTTATAAATAATCTGAAAATGGCATTGCTAAGGAAAATTAAAAGTTCTGTTATTTAAAATCACACACTCTACAGAATCAACATTGCCTGAAATAAAATTTTCAATGATTGTTCCATTTATGTATTTGTTTAGAGAAGTGCTCCAGAACATATTATTGGCAAATATGTTACTGTTTTAAATGTTACCTGTATACTATGTGGTTTGGAATCTCATTGGAAATTAATTTTAACTTGTCCAAACCCCGAAAAATACTTTATTATTACTGTTTCTGGCTATATAGCTATTTTTCCAGTATATAGTTAATGGTGCTTCAGAAACTTTGTCACAAGTTTAAACACAATAGCTCCTATTAAAACAGGGGCACCACTTATGGAATATGAAGATCAATAAATGCTTTGTGAGTTGTAGGGGTTAACTGTACAGTATTGTAATACAGGGTCTAAAGTCATGTTGTGTCATATTTGACAGAGGCAATATTTCCAAATATATTCCTGAATCTTTCTATTACTTGCTTCAGTCTTGTTCCCTAGCTTAAGTTACTTATGTGCAGTTATTAATTCATGGAGACTGAATTAAGTCCCAGCAGTTCTGAGTATGAATAACTGTACACGTGTGAGCAGCTGTAACCAGGATTTTGCTTTTGGGCTTGATTGAGAGTGCTTCTGCCAAAGTGGGTATTACTGTTCTCATCCTGTTTGCTACAAAATGAAACCAGAAAGTATTAGATGGTTGCCAAGGTTGCAGAGAGTAAAACTGCACTTTATTTAATGAAAGCTTTCTTAAAGACAAAAAAAGTCTGGCTTCAATTTAAGGATAAAGCAAAGTTACAAGATAAATCCTTGTTTTAAGTGATCAGATTCACTTACTTTTTGCTTACACAGTGGGTGGTTCTTTTGTAATGAACATCTTCTATGTGCACAGGTGGCAATAATTCAGTTTAGTGATGATCCCAGGACAGAATTTAAATTGAATGCATATAAAACAAAAGAGACTCTTCTTGAAGCTATTCAGCAAATAGCCTACAAAGGAGGAAATACAAAAACAGGTGAGAAAGGTTGTGATTGTAAATCAGATTTTTTTCCCCCTGCTTCTCCAAGCAGTATTTCTTTCCCACTTGCTAAGAGGTTTAATTAACCACTGCAAAACCAGTGCTAAGATGCTGTCTCCACACTGGAGATGAAAGGCTGGGCTCTGAAATGAGAAAGTCTTTGAATCTGTAGTTTTCACACTTCAGCTCCTACTGCTGCATATTCACCCTACTGACCAAGAGTGACAGCAAGGATCAGGGAGGCAGGGAGAGGGGCAGGAGGGTGAAAGCAAATTAATTTGGGGGTAGTGGAAGGTGGAATGGGGAGTAATATGAAATCAGCTTGGCAAGTGAGCAGAAAAGTGATAAAGGGGAGAAGGTGGGAGGGAATGTGCAGAGCATGTAGACAACTGGAGAGAGTGGAGGGTCTGGTTATAAGACAGGACAGTTCAGCCTCTGTGGGATGTTTAAGATTGGGATGGGGAAAAATGTCTGTTAGGGTTGCATTTTAATTAGTCCCTTAAGATAGCTTTCTGATAAAAAGAAATTACAGATGAGGGCTGAAAAGGTTAAAATCCGTTTTAGTTGTAAACCATATGTTTCATTATTTTCAGGCTGCACAGGAATTTGTTGCAGCTGTTGCATTGCATCCAGTTTCAGCATTATCAAAATAATTTTCCATTTAGTACAATGACAATCTCAGTTGTTAATGTAGACAGCGCTCCAAAATCTAGAAAAGGAAAGTTTTGTTATCTCTAACCCAGCCAGCAGCTAAATACCACACTCACTGCCCACTCCTCGTCCTGGTGGGATGGGGAGGAGTATCAGAAAAGGGTAAAACCTGTGGGCTGAGAGAACAACACTTTCATTATTAAAATAAGGTAAAATACAGTGGTAATAACAGTAATTAAAAGGGATATAACAAATAGAGGGAGAGATGATGCTGAGCACAATTGCTCATCACATACTGACTGATGCCCAGCCCATTCCTGAGCAGGGATTGGCCCCTCCTGGCCAGCTCCCCCAGTTTATGCACTGGGCATGATGTTCTGTGGTATGGAGTATCCCTTTGGCCAGTTGGGGTCAGATGTCCTGCACAAACTCTCCTCCCATCTTCTTGTGCAGCTGCTCAGGGGCAGCACAGCTTAGCAACAACCATAACACCATTATCAACATTAGCCTCAAATGGAGTCCAAAAGTCTGCACTGTACCTTGCAATAAAGGGGAAAATTAAGTCTATCCCAGCTGAAAGCAGGACATGCACACAAATCACATTTGCCATCTTCACCTTCTGGATTGAAAAATGGATGGCAGAAGCCATCAGATCTTGAAATGTTAGAGTCAAAGACAAACTTTTCTAAGTCTTGATTTTAGTAAATACAGGCTACTCAGGACTCAACATATTTCTCTTTTAATGCATGTCTAACATGTGCTATGAGAAGCCAATAGAAATCGAATTTATATTACAGCCAATGTCAATTTTTGTGTTACAGGCAAAGCCATTAAACATGCACGAGAAATCTTATTTACAGGAGATGCAGGCATGAGAAGGGGCATTCCAAAGGTTTTGGTTGTCATTACTGATGGGCGATCACAGGATGATGTGAACAAAGTCTCCAGAGAAATGCAACTAGATGGTAAAATGTGTGGTTTAAAAACAATTCACATGTTATTTTTTTCTCATTAATTGAATCTTCTTAAGTGTGGACATGAGGTAAGGATAGCTTTTGCTCCAGATTTTCAATTTCAAAGAAAACAGCAATTACTGAGAAACACAGAATATCACTAGGATATTATTAGATTCTGGATATTTTTGGTGATAATGGAATTATTTTTCATTTTGGCAGCAGTGCTAAAATCAGTGTAGTAGTCAATGGAATTGTTCCCAGAATCAAGAAGTTGTGGAATATGATTCTGAGAATCTGGATTGTCATCTATAAAGTGTAGTCTTGTGGTTATGAGCAAATTATACTATTTTGTTTTCTACACAAGAGGTCCATTGAAAATGCTTATACCATTTCTGACCTGCTCTCATGTTACAGTAATTACCTCTAGGAATTTTTTTAAAGCTTCAGATTTAGAGCTTTAAGCAGCCACACCATGTTGTGAGTGTAAGTGTAAGAACTGGATTAATTATTGTAGAATTTTGACTCAAAACCCAAAGGGCACAGTTTGCTACCTGGAGTAAAACTAAAAGATGGAAGAAAAAAGCTATCTTCCTTTTAATGTGAGGTGACCTAAGGAGAAATTACATTTGTGGCTTTTATTTGCTTTTAGGTTTGACAGCTATGATGTTACCAGTGTATTTCACTGATTTCTGAAACCAAATGTAATTGTCCTTGGCTGCCTCCTTGTTTTGTTGCTAGTTCCTGAGTGCAGAGGCTTCATCAATAAAGCATATGACAAAACTGTGGGCTTGAATAACCTGTTTTAAGTAGTAGTCAGGAAAACTGAGTATATGTGAATAAATTGGAGTTTGTGTCTAAGCTGAACAAAAAATGTTCATCTCTCAGGTAAGTCTTGCAGTTGCATTTTTAGCTCCTGGGCTGGGCATGACCTCCAGAGAAGATGGCCCTTTGTGAGGGCTCAGTTGCTGTTTCAGTTAAAGTTTTGTTTCGTTAAAAGCTCTGCAGAAGGGGATGAATGCCCCTAGTACTCATTCAAACATAAAGATAATATTGCTTGACTGGAGTAAATTTGTGACTGAGCCATGCTAGAACAGTATATCCATCAACTATATTCAACCTGATATAGAGAGGTTTTTTCCTTCATCTCTTATGGAAAGGAAAACATTGAAAAACTTATGGCCCTTTTGTTGCTCCTGAAACATGTAGGATACAGTTTCTATTTCATTTAAATCTTCTAAGTCAGGCGAAAATTTTGAAAAAAACATTCATGCTAAATATATAGAACAGATTCAATGAGTGCAGTTAAACTGATGATGAAATGAGAATGCATTTATTTCAGTGTTCACTCATGAGGCAACACAGACTTGAAATCATATATATATATATATATATATATATATATATATATATATATACATATATATATACTAAGACGTGACATGGAAAAAATTGTAAAGAACCTTCAGGAAATTAATTTCTCTACTTCGTATTTGTTCTGTATTTGATGCATGGATATTTTTGTGTAATACAGTATCACATTAAATTAGAAAAGCATTTAAATATGTGTTAAACTTTAAACTACTGAGTAGTCAAATATCTTCAAGAAAATGCTTAAGGTTTAACTTTAGTTAACTAATAAAGGATAAATAGCCAGAACAAATGTTTCATAGATAGTGTTTTACTTTTATTTTAGATTACATATGTGAATTTTCTCATGCTATGTTGTAGTAATAAAATGCCGATATTTAATCAGGAAAGGAGTCAGTGCAAATACAGTTGTGTTCATATTGTATTTCCACTCTCAAAATGAATGACTCACAGGAATGTTCTTTTTCGTTTTCCAGGTTTTACCTTTTTTGCTATTGGAGTGGCTGATGCTGATTATTCAGAGTTAGTTAATATTGGCAGCAAGCCCAGTGAAAGACATGTCTTCTTTGTGGATGACTTTGATGCCTTTACAAAGATTGAAGATGAGCTGATCACTTTTGTTTGTGAAACTGCATCAGCAAGTTAGCCATTTTCATTTATGCTTGTTTCTAAAATAACTGCTAAATACTGGGGAATTGTAACTATTAGTTTTCTATTAAGGCATTCTTCATCTTTTTAATATCATTTACTGATGATATTGTAATTCTGATGTTATTTATGCAGAAGATTAGGAAATGAAGGTGTTGTGACTTCAAAATACTTAATGGTTGTTTCCATAAAGCCAGAATACAGCCATTGGTTGTCAAAAACTCATTTCAGATGTTTTTGAATCATAAAAGTTAATTATATTTTATTTTCTAGGCTACTTTAACCCACTGTAAGAGTTCTGGTAGTTATATTCATTCTTACTCACATGGTTAATTTATTAATAAAGATCCAGTCAATGTTTAAATTATGAGAGAAAGTAGATGGGTTGTTGCCTAAGCAAAAACATACAACACACTCAGATTCTGAAGTCTGCGAGAAAGCCACACTTCAGCCTATTTGTGAAAATTAAGGGATAGACATTTCAGAGGAACACCCGATGATTATGGGTCAGTAATTCACATGCTTTTAGGTGTGTGCCCACAATATATTTCCTTGTGTATAAGCCAGGAAACAGGCACTGTGTAGCTTATGTGAATAATCTGTGATTGTAAGGAGTCCTTGTGCAAAGGACTGTGTGTTAACATGAGACTGTGAGTTGTCAGAGCTGGAAAGCAAAAATAATTTTGCTTGTGGACCATCAGTTCTGAGATTTTGACCATGAGCTCAACTTTTAATGGTAGAGAGAATGTTCAACATTGACAGTACTCAGCAGTAACATCTATTGGTCACTTGTGCTTGTTTTCTAAAAGTGATCATCAAATGTGAGTATACAGGGGTGCCATATTTGGTTGATTTAGGCTGGGAAATCAACAAGCTTTAGGCTTGTTGATTTCCCAGGGCACCTTTCCTGAAAGATATTAGTGACCTTGCTTCCCTGCCAAATGAAATACATAAACCAGATTTACAGCTGTTTAAAATGTGAGCATGCATCTTAAGGACTCTTCTGTTCTCTTGCTCATGAAAACTATTGTGGAGTTAGATGGGTTAGGCTGGAGAAGCTCACAAACAGGATTAGGGAACACTTGATTAAATCCCAGTGTAAGACAGACATTATTTTATGCAGCAGACAGTGAATTTGTTGCTTTATTCCAACAAATTTGAAATTGCTAAAGAGGTTGTGCAGGCTTATAGGGAGTATTAGACAAATTAACATACAATAAATAGATAAGAATATATTGTATGGAGCCCTTAATATCTCTGCTACAGCCCTTGGGGGTCCTGAGAAGCATCAACAGAGTAGAGTACAAAGTGGCCAGGTTTGCATATCCTTCCTAACCAGCATCTCTTTTTGCTGCTCTTGGGAATAGAATGCTGAGTTTAGGGCTGAGTGCATGATTGTTCTGACTCAGTGGGACATCTCTTGTATTCTTAAATACATATTTTCTTCTTTTCCAGCCTGCCCACTTGTAGTTAAAGATGGCAATAATTTTGCAGGTAGAGTATTTTTGTGTTTATTTTTGTTTCTGATTTATGGAATTATTTTCATTACATTATTTTCACAATATTAGACAATCCCTTCATGCTGACAGGTAGTGAAATTCTTTGATAAAATTGGCTTCATCTTTTTTTTTATCACCTCTAATGCAGTATTAATTTAAATTTTAAAAATTTATCTTTTGCTGCCTTCTAGGATTTAAAATGATGGAAATGTTTGGTTTGGTTGAAAAGGAGTTTTCAGCTGTGGAAGGGGTTTCCATGGAACCTGGTACATTTAATGTTTTCCCATGTTACAGACTGCACAAGGATGCTCTGGTATCCCAGCCTACCAAGTATGTATTCACAAATAAATACTGACAAAACACATGAAGATAATTTTCTGGTGCAGGAAATTATTAATTTAAGGACTAGTATTTCAAAGTCAGAAGAGCAGAGGCGCTAGTGTATATTTATGATATACTGATGAATAGGAAAAGAGGTGTTCTGACAAGTCAGTCTGTTTAATTCAAAAATAAAAATTGTAGGTAAAGCCCATTTTGGGCTATTTTGGGTTTCCCATGAGCCAGTTTCAGGCTTTTGTCTGTGTAACACCGGGCAATTTCATGCAGGCCTATGTCTGGGCAGATTCCAGTCTGCAGCCCTTTGTGAAATCTGGAATGCAGGTTGAAGTGTCACAGAGTTCAGCATGTCCTTGAAGTGGAGGTCAGGATGAGAGCCTTCTCCAGCTGTCCTCAGTCACTTTTACTGCAGTCTGTGGCCAGCCATGGTAACAAAGGGAGATTATCCCCTTAGGCTGAAGGGAGTCTGTGTGAACCCCATCCAGTACCTTCCTTGGAGGCAGGACAGCCTTCAGTCACAAGGACTGCATCTTGGGAGGGTTGTGGAGGAGGCAATGAAGAACCCCCTGACTGAACTTTCACAGTCATACCTAGGGGGGAAGTGATGGAAGCTCTCTTTCTTGTATGAACCATGTCTATGTTGTGTTGGCTTCCTCTCCCCCCCAATGCCTTTTAAGTGGCACCGGAGAGAAGCAATGGCTCTGATGGATTACATGTAGCAAGGTGTAATGAAAAATAATCTTTAGCTAAGATAAATAAGAAAGAAAAACAGAGGGAAATTGAAGGTTTATATTAGATATCATCTGAGTGTGTGATTATCCTATTGTGTCCCAGTTGGAGCTATACTTCCCGGTGCTTTTTCACATTCTACTTGTTTTATTTCCTCCTGGGCCTAGATGGACTGAGATGTCAAGGGATTAGAATTTCTTACTTTCTCTTTCTGCTTCTTTCTAATTGTATCTGCTGCTTTTATATGCTATTTCAAGCTGCCACCCCAGCCCAGTATTACTGCTTCATTAGGCTTTCACTCCTTTTCATGGTTCAGAGAATACCTGTCTCTTGATGAGCCACAGGTACGTCTGAAAAATATCACTTGGCTTTGTCACCTCATCTGTGCTCTGAATGCCATTAATGCTCCTTTCTGGACTCTGCATCCCCAAACCCTGTGTTTACCCCACCCTGCTTATTAAATTGGCTTTCATTCTTGTACAGTGGGCACACTCTGAAAGATTTCCTATTTTACTGTTGAGTTCTCTATCTCTATGGGAAATGGGCAGTGTAACATCATATTTGATCCTCTACTGACACTGTGCAGAATATATTGATGATATATCATGTTTAACTCCCTTGTCAGCATGATTCATATCTATACATCTTCTGTGTGCCAGAATGGGTCATATTTGGGGAAAATTAGTTGCTTGAACATTGTCGAGATTTCTTTCAGTTTTCCTTACTGTGATTTTAAGGAACCAGACTAATATTTAACATAGTCAGTTGTCTCAGACACTTGTCCAAATGTTTCACTTCGGGATTTGACAACAAAAAGTTAAATTAAATTGGAAGTAAGAAATAATAAATTTTTGGAAATTACATAAAATAAAGTACTTCTTTTATATCATAAATTTCCTCTCTTGTGCAAAAATTCTAGGAAACCAGACTGCATTTCAGTATGTGATCTGTTCTGACTTCACTTTCTTTGAAATGTATAAACTCCATTCTCGAAATTTTATAAAGCTTCCTATAACAGTCTGTCACTCCTAATTTTAATCCATTTATAATGGTTTTATGACAAAGGACATATCTATTGAGACTGGCCTTCCAAGCAGTTTCCATTTCCATTGTCTCTTAAATCAGACAATTGCGAAGATCTTGAGAGTAGCTATTGTTTGTTAAAAGCTTAAATATAATTATTTTCAGCTTTACTTCCAACTGACCTCTGATTTGATCTGCAAATGAAAAAAAAAAAAGTTAAATTTTAAGGTAAATTTTGTAATTTTCAAGGGAAACAATAACTTCTACTTCCTTCATAAGTATTCTTTTAAAGTTATCAGGTTGAGTAGATTCTGTAAACACATGTTGCTTCTCAGTCTTGATTTGTAAGGAAACATACAAAGTAATAGAAAATATGTGAAGCAAAATTCTGATGCAAAAATCACCAGATTTTATGTTGTTTTAGTTTCATAACCTTGTTTCTCTTACAGGTATTTGCATCCTGAAGGTCTCCCTTCTGACTACACCATCACATTTCTCTTTCGGATACTCCCGGACACACCTCAGGAGCCATTTGCTCTTTGGGAGATTTTAAATGAATCATATGAACCACTGGTTGGAGTTATTTTAGATAGTATGTATTTTGTGTTTTATCAGTGATTTAAAATGATTGATTCTGTGTCTAGTTTTATTATTGCCAGTGTTTCAATCTAACAGAACAACCACCTGTATCTGACAGGGGTAATCTCTAATGCGTGGATTTAGATTCAATTTAACTGTGTTTATTTTGGCGTTAAAGTCAAATTTTGAGTTAACTGCTTTAAACTTGATTCCAAAGATCTGTAATAGATGTAATTTGAAGTGAGGTACATCTGCTTTTAAAATTTCCAGTACTTTAAATCTCTTTCCAATTGAATCCATCTTGATATAAGCTACTGGGAACATATGCTGAGGCAACGCAGTCTGATGAAAAACAGAGTTAGAAGGACAGACATGAACCCTTGATGGCTCTTCATTTCTACTTGATTTTACTTTCACAATTGTGAAACAGTGATTATAATTTACAAGGTTTTACTGTTGAAAAGATTAAGATGCTGTGATAGCTGTTCTTCATAGCTGCCAGCTTTTCACCTTGAAATAGGTGGGAATTAGGCATTTAGCTGGCTTGAGGAAGTGTTTTTCTTGTCCAGCTCTCACAGAGAGCTAATGGGAGAGCAAAACCAGATATGAGTGAGGTAGAATCAGAACTGGTGGTCCACTCTTCCCATCAAACCAGGAAAGAGCATTTCTCTAACATAACTTGTTACTGCCAGGTTGGTGTGTTGTTCATGAATATGCTTTGCTGAGCTGTCATCTTTGGTCTACTTTGTTAAATCCAAATTGATTCTTTCAAATACATTATAAAGATTTTTCTTTAACACAGAGCCCTTAATTTTGCTCTCACACAGATGGTGGTAAAACTCTGACTTTCTTTAACTACGACTACAAAGGAGACTTTCAAACTGTGACTTTTGAAGGTCCTGAAATAAGGAAGATATTTTATGGGAGTTTTCATAAGGTTAGTAGTGGCAACAGGAAAAAAAACCCACTCTGAATAAAGGCTTGGGAATTTGTCATGTTTTGAATCATCTTTCATAAGGTCAACTACTGCCAGAAAAAGCGTCTTTTGCATCACCTACCTTACTATCATAAGTCTCTTTGCAGTACTAGATCAACATTAAACAAATCATAGTTTTTATCATGAAGCTGATGTGTTCAATTTTCATCTCATACTTTTTGCCTGTGTTTTAGAGTTCATTTAAAAATACATGCCTTGGAAAGTAATTTAGAAATAAATCGGCTTTTCCTTTTAAGATTTGGATTGGCAGTGTCACCCAAAAGAAAAAGAAAATGTCCAAAAAAACCAAAACTTTTTTCATCAGTTGTAATTTTAAACTATATTTTAAGAGCTATGCCACATTGAACTTTCTTTTGCTTTTTGAGAACTTGTAACATTCTTTCTGAAAGCAGGTGGAATAATGCTGGGATTGTAGCACCTATTTGTTGTGGAGGGTAATTTTGTCATTGTCTTTTTTTCCTGATGTTTGGATCTTTCCTAAACAAAACAACCAACCATAAAGCTTGAGATTTTGCTCATGACAGGACAGGTGTAGCTAGTCCTCCCTACTGGGAGGGTCTCTGCTGCATCAGAGAGGGACAACAGAGTGTGATCAAGGCAGGAGGAAAGAATTTAGTTGTTGTGCTCTGTTTTCTGTACTGTATCTGATGTGATTTGATTTTTTAAGTTTAAAATTTTTGCTGTAAATGTATAATTTGCAAACTAAATTTTACTGCTTAGTTTTGGCTTTTGCAAGTGGCTATAATGGCTGAAATGGTGAAATCCAATGCTCTGTACAAGGAATGACCAAATAAATCAAGGGTTCTATGGGATCTGAGTGGTATATGAACATTGTGTAGATCTTCTGTTGGAACAAATTATTTATTTACTGAATAAATTATGTAAGCTGCCAATTTCTTTGCAGGTGTTCCAGAAGCAGAAAAATAAACTAAATTCATTAAACAGATTACAATCATAGAATAATTCAGGTTGGAAGGGACCTCTAGAGGTCATCTAGGTTGTTTGCTTTGGAATATTCTTTGAGTTTCATTAGCAAACATGGAGTTAGGAGCTCATTATAAAAAATGCCCTCCTTTTCCCAGGGAAAGAACACAAATATCCCAAATGCTCCTTTATATGTTGCAGCATTTTCTCATTTTTTCTTAGTTACATGTTGTTATCAGCAAGACCACAGCCAAGATAATTATTGACTGCAAGGAAGTGGGTGAGAAGACCATTAATGCAGCAGGGAATATCAGTTCTGATGGCATAGAAGTGCTGGGGAGGATGGTGAGATCCAGGGGACCAAGAGACAATTCTGCACCGGTGAGTGGAACAGTAAAAATTCTTTCTAACACCTAAAATATCAAAAACCCCCCAGCTCTTTGGGATCTTTGCAGTTAGTTTTAACTTGAAACCAAGGGAATTCATATTTTAAATAGTAAAGTCCCAGAATTTCAGAAATTCTGCAGAAGCCCACAGTAGTTGTCAACTTAGGCAAAATCTATTTTTTATTATTTTAATAAGTGAAATCATAAAACCATTATTGTTTAAATTTTTTTTCTCAAAAACATGTGTAAGCACAGTTGATACATTCAGATATAACTTGTGTTCCAAATATAATTACATGGAGTAATACAAAGTATAACTCCTTTGCCTGGAATTACTTAAACTTTGGATTTTAAAACTTTTTGTAATTATTCCCCATGTCTGTTATTCCCTCTGATTCTTTGTTTGTCCCTTAATTCACTGTTCACTAAAAAATTGAACTGATTTGGCACAGACGGTCCCCAAAAGCTCCCATCTTAGTATATCTAGCTCTTTTATAATATAAGACATTTTAAGTGGGAAAGATCTACCCCCTTCTCCAGTTTAAGTGCTTATTTGTTGCTCTGAAATTATTTTCCTAGAAGCAGTAATTGATTTTTCTTTTTATACGACAACCAATGAGAGTATTTCCATTTTGTTTTGTTTCTGGGGGGGTTTTGACTTTTTGGTGCATAGTAGTGTTTGCTAATTTTTCTTGAACTTTCTTGACCCTAGAATGAGTTTAGCAGAAAATGTGAACCTTGAACCATGTCTTGATTTGAATAGGAATGAGGTTTCAAATATGTATTTACTTGTTAATATATGAAAATACTCTTGTTTAGTAAAAAATAAGCCCTCAGAATATGTCTCTGTACAAAAAGAAAGAGCTTTTAGGACTCAAGCTGATGGATAATAATTGTATGAAGCCTGGAAAGACAATTACACAGAGAAACCTTTGTAGTCACATGCCAATAGAAACTGAAAAAGACAGACTTAGGAAATCTTGGAATTAGAGAAGGCTTTGTAAAGAAGTGGAAAGAAATGTGTCTTTTGTTAGAACCTAGGAAACTATGCAAGAAAATTCAGACTGCCCACACACTGAAAAATTTGATTTTGTTCAAATGAACTGTAAAACTGGTGCAAGATTAGAAATGTGTGGATGAAGATGAAAATTCTTCAGTAGTGTTAAGCTGTCTTTGAGTATTACCACACATACCGAATTAGAAACGAATCAAGAAAGCACCCAAATACCATCCTCTGAGGTCTCAATTCTACATAATTTATTAATATTCAGTAGTATTTCTTTGAATAGTCACATTTAAGACATGAATGAGCTGCTTTCCTACTCCAAAACTTGGAGGATATCAAAGGCATCTAGTAGGAGGCAGGGTAGAGTTCTCAGAACAGCCACTAGCTAAGGAGGTCTCTTAGTTTTAGAGGTGCTTACTACATAAAATAAAAGTAAACAGGCAGTTACTTTAGAATAAAATTGTGGATTGGGTTAGGGTTGTTTCCTCCTCTTTGAGCTTCAATTTGTTTGCTTTCATGTATATGTACTGTTAATAGTATTGTCTCACGTGGACTGCTGTTTAGAAACACTTGTAGAGCTGTAGCCCGGTTATATGAGGACTTTTCCACTTTACTGATTCTGCTTGCACGGCTGGATATTTAGAGAGAAAAATCACTATGAATGTAAGGAGTTATGAATAAATGTTTAATGATAGCAAAGAAAGCTTTGTTTTGGGTTTCAGCTTGAGTCAGAGCAACCCACATAATATTTTTTAAAAGGAATACTGCATCATCTAACATTTGGTTGCTGAATACAGAATTTCAGAAAATGTCTGCTTGCTCTTTAATTTACACAAGCATACTTTATTGCTATGGATATCCAGATTGCTTAGTCCAGACAAAATGAATGCATGTACACCCCTATGTATAAATTTTTTGCTGGTGCTGTCATCCTACCGTTGTTCAGGATAACAGAATAGTTTGGGATGGACTGGGTTATGGAAAAAATGGCAATACAATCTGACTTCTGAACCTAAGGTGCCAGCTCTGGTGTCACTGCACCCCATTTCTGGGGTGCCTGATTTGCTGAAGTGCAGAATCAGGCAAATGCCCAGATATTCTGTGTCCCAGAGCAATGTGTGCCTGCACTTCCATCTGCTGCTGCACTCAGGCCAGGGAGCCTTCCTGGTGTTAGGAGCTTAGGGATGTGTAGCAGAGGAAGGAATCTCAGTGGCTCCACATGGAGCCACTTTCCATTTGACGCAGGCATGGACACAGACTTGCTGGACTCAGGGTGAGTCTCCATGCAGCCAAATTGAGTCCAAAAGTTGCCTTCATGCTGCTCTTCAGCTGTCTGAGCTGTTTAGCATTTTGCCAGCTCACTGTATCTGCATCTGCAGTACAGCAAATCTACAAACCAGATAATCTGTTGGCAGGTGAGAAGAATGTCTATTTATATGCTTTCATATAGCATATAGCATGAAAGCATGCCTTTATTTAAAATATAATATTTGACTTTTATAAGAAACAAAAATGAGGCAAAACCAAAGGTGCACATATGTAGTTCATTTTAACAGCTTTAGAAGCAATTCAGTTATAAGAAAATTTTAAAATTCATTCCTCTGTTCTGATCTTAAAATAATGCCACTGAAAATAATGGGAACAAACCCAGAGTTCTATCTCTAGCAGTTGAATTTTTTAACATGTGGGGTTAATTTAATGGGATGTTCTGTTCCATACCACTCTCTGTTCAGTATGTACATAAACAATGCATGGGAAAAGAATAGAAATAGTAACAGAAGAAAGCTTCATCTCTCTAGACCCCTTTGTTCAGTCAAGGCTGTAAAGGAGATAATTGATTTTACCACTGAGTTCTATTTAGAATATTGTTTCTGAGTCTCTAGCAGCCCCTATTTTTAGCAAATGTGTGTGTTCTTGCAGATGAAATTCTTGTCCAAACCATGTTCCCAGACCTGTGATGGGAATTTTCTTTTCTGCCCAATATTGTCATGTGGTGAGCAAGCTTTTCCCCATTCTTAAGCTGTCCTTGCCTGGGGATAATATGGATAAGAGAGGACATATTCTAAAGTAAAATTAAACTGGAAAAAAGAGAAATATTATTTGTGGCTCAACTCCAGTGTAAGTAATAGTCTACAGGAGACCTTGTCCCAGATAAAATCTGAACAGCAGACCAGAGGGTTAAGAGGAATTATTCAGAGAAGCTGAGCTCTCTTTTACCTGACTCTTGATGTCTTCTTTGCTATAAAAAGATTTTGGAAGACACCATTGGGCAAAATAACGAATTTAAGCAAGGAGTGGGTGATAATTCAACAAATACCTGCAGCATTTAGCCTTGAACAGTTTTGCTCAATTAATGTAATGTCTAATGGTTCAGATGAGTTGGTTAGACACACATTTGGTAAAAACAGAGGATTTACCATGTAAGTGTGGTTTTTGTGGCTTGCTGCTTAAAGTCAAAATCCTGTGTGTAATGTGAGTGCTTCAATCAAGGTGGCTTTGCTTGCTGATGGCTCTGTTTTGCCCTGATCTTACACCTAACAATCACACTGTGCATCACCTTGTTTTGAAACAGCTTCAGTTACAGATGTTTGACATTATTTGTGCTACCTCATGGGCCAATCGAGACAAATGCTGTGAACTTCCAGGCTTGGTAAGAAACCTCTTTCTATAACTGTAGAATTTACCTTTTATTTTCTACTTTATTGAGACAAATGTTTTATTAAAAATGGATGCTTAAAAGTTTTCAAAAAAGCCCAGCTCTGCATGGATTACTTGTCCTGCTGAAAGTCAATAAGTCATAGTTTTTCTAAATCAAGTAGACATTTTTGACTACTATGTCTTAAACTTCACCAAGTACTATGTCTCAGATTGATTAAATACCCAGCAACTGAAGTTCTGGACATCATTCTTCTTCTCTCTTAATTTTTTCATAGAGAGATGAGGAAAATTGCCCTGCCCTTCCTCATGCTTGTTCCTGTTCAGAAGCCAATAAAGGTCCCCTTGGACCTCCTGGACCTCCGGTAAGGTTTCATTCAGCTTTGTAGTGAACTGTCTACTGGCCACCTTTAATCTAAAACATATGAATATATTGCCACTGAATAAGTAATAAGATTAAATTACACTTTCAAGTATTGGTAAAGAGATACGATTATAGTCAATTTCTATCAAAGATGCTATAAATCATGTAAAGAAGTATGATGCATCTGTGTAGTCTTTAGAACCCTTTTACCTGTCTGTAGCATTAGACATGTCATAGGTAGTGCCATTTATTTTCAAATTTTTAATCTCCTGCTCTCTGTCTACTCTAACATGTGTGTATTAAATGTAGCTTGGAGTTTAGATTTCTGAAATGCTCAGTTTACAGTATTCTTATCAATTAAAGATGTGGAGCATGACGATGCCATTAGTGTAGTAGGAGATAAAAGAAGACTTTTGTGTCTTAAAAGCCCTACCTAAGTATTGGAAATTTATTGGAAAGTAGAACTGGAAGTACAGGTTCTTCTGAGAGTTCTTAGAGGCAGACAAGTATCCAAGAGCAGTGAATGGAAGAGAGTATGAAATAATCTGCCTTTTGGGAAGAGGAATTTAATTAAAAAAAGATTTCCAGTGAATGATTAAATGTCACTGTTGCAACTTTTGCATATGCTTAGTGGTGTTATTTTGAAAACACTCATTAAGACTTTGCTGTGTAACCAGTGGAACTAGATAGTCTGTTGTAGAAGATAGTTATTTAACTTCCCCTCTATGTCAGTGTAGTGTCTTAGATGGAATAAATATCCTTTCTCCTTATTGGCTTGTGAAAACTCAGACAGTGAACCAGATCAGACAATGGAGATACAGGCCACTAACTTTTGAGAGCTCAATCTCATGTCCCAAGACTGATTTTTATCAATTTAGAAAAGTTACAGGCTCTATTAGCAATGGCTCATTATTGGTTCAGCTTAACAAGAGTCCTGACTGGGGTATTTGTAGAATGGTCATGTGTTCTTTCTGTTAGAAAGATAAATCTTATTGGCATCTCAGGGCTGGTTCCTAAATGAGCTTGAGATGAGGCTATCTTGCGAAAAGTTTGAACTGAGTGTTTCTCTGCTCATACTGTGTCCTGGATGCTCTAAGGGCATGTTTTTAAACGAAAGAGTTAGGGAAAAAAGCAAAGGGAAATGGTTTTGGTGTTAAAATACACAAATTATATGAGATACATGTTTAACAACAAAACTGACTTGCACATAAGGCCTTCATATAGTAGGTCCTAGCAGATATTAATCCTACTGATAACTCAGAGTTTAGTCTTTCTGCAAGAATTGTTCTTCAAGCTCTGGTACTTGGAAAGAAAGTAAAGAGAAAATTCACTGAAGATCTGCATCTTGAACAAGGAGAAATTATTCTGTTCTCCTATTTGAACATAGTTTATTAAAAAAGTATGGATTAAAGTTTTTATTTCCATATTTTAGCATCCAGTTTGTTTTCTGTAAAAAAGACAGTGGGATAATTCACATAAAAATGTCACTGAAATTGAGTAGTTTGACCACATTTCACAGTAAAATGAAAAATGTTTGAAAATTATTTGACTGGAAGAATGTGTATTACTATAGTTCAAAAGATATATGGCTCAGGAATTGCTAAGGCTTAACCCAGCAGTAAAATAATGTACTTCTATATATTACATTTAGGATTAACCATGTTTTGAATAGCATAGTGCCAGGCAAGAGGAAGCCTAAAATCAAGCAGAAAAATCACTGCCAATGCAGGGAAATATGTGATTCTGGAACTCAGCAAAAAAAGTGACCTTTCTTTGCCAGACAGTTAGATGGCATAGCTCTGCAAAACAGAAGTTCAAGGCCTATGAGAAAGCAGAGCAAAAGAATAAAGTCAGTGTTCATCACTGCGCCAACCAAAAGTCAGAAAGTCACATTTGCTATGTCTGGTCAGGAGTGCTCCAAGTCATTACAGTGTCATGTGACTTTTCTCCAAGCCAAGGATTCTTCTGTTTAAGAGATCAGGATCCTACCATGTAGCCAGTTTTAGATATTAGGCTAAAACCACTCCAAACAAAATGCTCCCATTTGTTTGGGATAGTAACTCTAGAATGAATTTTTAACCTTTTAGAAAATGCGTCATTTCGGGTAAGACAAAGTGTTGTTTAGACTTAAGACTATCTGGAAATTTTCATCATGGAATACTGTTTTTATGGCTTCATCTTTGGCAGAATCTGATCCTGCTGTCTGAAGTTCCCCACACCAAGTAAAAATGAGATATCACAGAGAACAAATTGAAAGGAATGCTGCAAAACTGAAGAAGGTGGAGACAAAAATATTGAAGGATTGGAGTTTAATTACAAAAAAAAAAAGCTTTTGGTGCTTCATAGGTTTTGACTACTGAAAAGAAATGAGGAGGTGCCTTGATAACAGCAGATTAAGACCCATTTCTGGGGAAAAGCACTGGCTACTAAGAAGTTATTCAAAATAAGGGAAGAAGGCACAACATGAATTTTGGCTAGAAAAAGAAGCACAAAAAATATTTTAAATGAATCATGCAAAGTTATTAGTGCTGGGCAATAACCACCAAAATAAGTTTATGAGAAAAATGAGGGGGTCTTTTCTGATGTTTTAATCTTAAATAAATGCTATTCTGGAAATTGTGCTTTTACCAAGTAAGGTTACTGTATTCAAAACTTGGACAAATGTTCCAATTTCAGCATGAATCTGAAAGCATATGATTTAATGGCTTAGAATTCAGGCTATTTTTAAGTATATATTATTAGTAAAAATGCAGTCCATTTATGAGAACAAAATGGGAGAAAACTGTGATTTTGTTTATGTTAAAAAATTGCAGTTATTGTGCTGAGTAATTTTTAATCTCAGAGCTAGGAATAAGGCAAAGGAGGGAGAAAGAACAGTGGATTGGAATGTAGAAATATGAGTATCTGGAATTTTGGAACTGGCCATTGGAACTCAGTTCTATGGAGAATATAGAATGAGATTTTAGGGTCAGAGCTGGCCATGGTGGAATGGGTGGTGGCCATAGAGTTGTAGGATGGAAGTGAGAAGACTGAGGGACCTGGGAGAGGAGGCGGAAAATTATTCTGTGGTCAACATATGAAGACCATGTCATGATATCTTCATTGAGAAGCAACAGTAGTCTGGGATCTCCAGACATTTCTGTTATTTCTTCTATTTAAAGTCTTATAGATACTGCATATAAGCACATTTTCTATTCTTATAGCTTTAATTTAACTGCTTTTATTTTTCTAAGTACTTGTAGCCCCTGAAGTGTTCTATTCAATTATGGTTTCTGTTTGTACAAGGTCCTTTCTGTACAGTGATGGGTAGAATACCTGTAACGATCATGTTCCAAAAGATTAGGCAATATACTCAGGTGGGGAAAGAGGGAAATGGATATGAAAAAAACATATTTATGATGTCCTAGAACAGAAAGCAATGCAGATGTTTTTTACAAAACACATTCATGGCAGCCATCTATAGATATACGGTACTCCAGTGTCTCAGATGATACTAATAAATGAGGCAACAGATGATTAATAAATAATGAGCAGATGTAGGCATTGCTGAAGAAAGCAAAAAAGGGAAAAATGTCCAAGAGTCTTTTACCTAAGAATAGCTCCAAATTAAACCATGGTATAGGTCTAGTAGAGTCTGGAGTTGTCCTTGCTGAAAACTATTCTGAGTCATTAGAATCACAGAACTATAGAACTGTTTATGTTGGAAAAGACCTGCAAGATGATTGAGTCCAGCCATTAACTCAGCACTGCCAAGTCTGTCCCTAAACCATGTGCCCAAGTGCCACATCTACATGGGTTTTAAACACCTCCAGGGATGATGACTCCACCTTATCCCTGGGCAGCCTGTTCTAAAGCTTTCTGAGAAGGGTTGTCTGAGAATATCCAATATAAACATCCTCCAGTTCAACTTGAGGCCATTTCCTCTGATCCTATCACTTGTAACCTGGGAGAAGAGACCAATCCCCACCTGGCTACAGCCTCCTGTCAGGGAGTTAGAGAGAGTGGCAAGGTCTCCCCTGAACATGCTTTTCTCCAGGCTAAGCACCCCAGCTCCCTCATCTGACTTGTGCTCCAGGCAGACCCTTCCCCATCTCCATTGCCCTTCTCTGGACACACTCCAGCCCCTCAATTTCTTTCTTGTAGTGAGGTGCCCAGAACTAGACACAGGATCTGAGATGCAGCCTCACCAGGGCTGAGTACAAGGGAATGGTCACTGCTGAGGTCCTGCTGGACACTGTTTCTGATCCAGGCCAGAATCCTCTTGGCCTTTCTGGAAATTCAGCCTTTAACAATGTGATTTTGGTGAGAACAGATGTGCAGGAGGTTTCAGCAACTGGAAGGGAATCTGTGACCACATTTCCATCCATATCGTAGCTTTTAGTGTTATTTTGTTTCTTACATAGCTTGCATTCTTGGCTCTAAAAAGTAGTCACATCTGTGTTTAAATCTGTTCCTGTGTATGGCCACACTTAAATATGTTCTCAGTTTAATTACTCCATGGAAAGATATTGACATGATATTTACTGATTCTTGAACACTGATTCAGGAACAGGAAGAATCTGTTTTGGCTTCTCTGGATTTCATTTCTGTTTGAGTTTTGGTTTTTCAGTGAGTCTCGTGCTTGTGCTTTACAGGGTGGTCCAGGTGTCAGAGGTGCCAAAGGTCATCGTGGTGATCCAGGTCCAAAGGTACTTTGTACAGGACTCTACATTTGACAGATGTATAGGTTCTTGTTTTATCTGTGCTGCATGGAAACCTTGAAATAAATTCCAGATTTTCTCTGGTGTTTTTGAGGAAAAGCATAATAAAATGCTATTGGCATTTGCTGTGACTCTTTTCAAAACAATTACTTCTCCTATTTGTTCCTTGATAAAAGATATAAAATTCAGGATGCTGCTTTCATAGCATAAATCATCCTTTCTTTTTTTAATATTTATAAAGAAACCAGCCACTTTAAAATTGAACCCTAACTGCTCAATCATGTTAATTCATATTTCAGATGTTTTTGAGTCTATTGGTATTTAATTCTTCAAACAGAAGCTGCCTGAGTCCATATGATAAGAGTTTAACTTATGTCATGTGCTGCTTTAGGGACCAGATGGACCTCGAGGTGAAATTGGTGTTCCTGGACCGCAAGGACCTCCAGGACCACAGGGACCCAGTGGACTTTCTATTCAAGGGCTTCCAGTGAGACTTAAAAAATCAATAGGTTTTCTTATGTGATCTTTTAAACAGCAAATAACTTAGACTAGATTAAAATAGCTTTCGGAATTCTGATCAGAATATGACTTTCAATATTTGAGGTGAAATCACAGATGTAGGTTTGACCTCTAGCAAACATGGGTTCAATGCCAATGTTTCAGGGTTTTTTTTTATTTTAATCTGAATTTTTAGTCAGCTGAAAGTATTTGATTGCAGGTTGAACATTACACAGGTATTAGCAACCAGGCCTGGAGTCAAGTAAAAATAAATTGCAGTGACATGGCACCAGACCAAAATGTTAATATTTTATTTTTTTCTGGTTGTGCTGCTCATCACAGATCAGTTCTGACTTGAAAGGTGTACCCAAGCAAGAACTTCACAGTCTCTGCCAAAATGAGGCAATAATATTCATTACATTATAAAATCTATCATCAGAGGAAGTGATTAGGCCTGGAGTTTGCAAGGCTGTTGTGAAATAAGTCACAGAATTTCATCATAAAGAAACATTGTTAAAGTAATGAACCAGCAGCACTTCTCTTGTTTCATATACCTCTCCAGTAGATGGGTACAGACAAGCCTAGAAATGTAGTAATAGATATATTTTTCTGCTAGAATTTTTTTTCAGAATTTACTACATTACAATACAACTTCATCTTTTTTCCAGTCTATATGATACTAATATACAATATAAAGGTTACTAAACCTTATATTCCTGATGATGTTGTCATAGAGAATAATAAGAATAATTATAAGAGCAGTTATTTCACAGAAAAATTGTTTCTTTATAAAAGTTAAAGTTAGTTTATTATCTAGAAAAGTATGTTTTTGTCATGCATGGAAATATGTCTAGTTTCCATAGAAAACCCCTTTTTTCACTATTACTGGAGATGCTGCTGAGGCCTGAAGTGAAACAAATTCCTTTGAAGAGAAAAAGAAAAAGGCTACCTTTTTTTTATTTTTTTTTTTTTATTTGCAACAAAGTGGCTACAGTTTTGTCAGGTTGCTTATGAAATCTTTAAAAATTAGCTTTATTTTCTGTGTTTATAAATTCTACATTTGCATTTTTGCAAAAAAAGAGTCTGTTTTCATTCAGAAAGACACATAGAATGTTTTCTTATTGGTTGCTTTGTTGTTTTTGGTTTTTTTAGAAGCTGAAGGGAACTATCAAAAATAGAAAAGCAAGCATATATTTTTTATTATGTGTGATTCTTTATTTGCAGGGGCCACCAGGTGAAAAGGGAGAGAAGGGAGATCTTGGTTTTCCTGGCCTGCAGGTACTCCCTATTGTAAACCCTGTCACTTAGTAAGTTTGAATGTTGAAGGATGTCACTGTGAGATTTGAGCACATATTCCAGACCTGAGAAATGTGTCGTTGGGATGAATTTGAACAGAGGTTTAGAAAGAGGAGGAATCCAGGGTATGCTGGTGTGCAGTGACCAAATCACTTGGGCCTGAAGAGCTGGTTACTTTCTTGTTTAACACTGAAATTGTGTCTCTGTAGATTCAACACCTCTGCATTTTAACGATGTGTTTACCCATTTCTCATTTCACAGAAATACCTTCTTTACTGTATCTCTTTCATGGCCCCACCCATTATTGGCTCCCTATCTCCAATTATCCAAAACATGTCATACAGTTTCACTGGAAAATCATTTAGCTGGATTCTGTTAATTTGGTTTAATCCTTTGCTCTCCCTTTATTATGCTTAGGGTGTCCCAGGAGCATCAGGTTCACCAGGAAGAGATGGCGCTCAAGGTCAAAGGGTAAGGTAAAAATGAGTGTGTTTTATATGTGTTTCCCAACATGGTTGATTTATTATAATTTTTGTCACCTCTGTGATCTGGAGATCATCTCTCTGTGCCAATCAGCACAGGAGGGAGGACATCCTTCTCTCTGCTGATGAGGATTGAGATGTGTAATGGGAACCCTGCTCAGTGCCTGTACTTCATGCATTTGATAGGAGTAGATGCCACTTGTGTTCAGCACTGGCAATTCATCTCTTGGCTTGTATGTTTAAAATTAGATGGTTGTTAAATGGTACATAATTACTATGCAATCCAAGGCAATGATCTAAATTTACTTTCTAGCTAATTAACAAATAAGAGACAATTACAAGGGAATTTAACATTGAATGTGGAATGATACCTGAAGAAATATTTGACATGAGGAAAAGGTGAAAAATAATACCAAAATTTAGTCAACCTTATTCTGCTTCTGGTAAAACAACTGAAGGTACTTACAGTCTGTCTAGGAGCCAGGAAAAGAAAATTCATATTCATTTGTGCAATTAAGCTTATAAGTCCTCCTCTTTGTCTCCTTGGGGAGACTTCTGTTGCGTTATTAGTCAGGCACTGGAAACTTATTGTTAGCATAGTAGTAGATCTCTGTCTACAGCAGAAGTTCATTATGAAATATAACTTTTCAGTTTCATTTGAGCAAGATTTATATATTCATGATCCCTTTTTTTGGATATGTTAATCTAACTTGAATTTCAGAGAAAACTGAAGCTTCTTTCATTTTCTGACCTTGTTATAAAAAACACCTAACCCTGCAGCGAAACATGTATTTGAACTCACTATTATGAATTTAAACATTGGCATATCTTTATGTCTATAAGTAACTCCATTGAAGTTACTGTAGAATTTGGGCAATAGATAAGTGGATTTTTTCCTCTAAAAATCAAGAAAAGAAAGGCCTTTTATGAAGTTATCATCAGCTGAATAACCCAATAGAGGAATAGCCTTCTAATTTTCATTTGAATTGTGGTGAAATATGGAAGTAAATGTATTCTTTTTTTCTTATTTTATAACACTGTGATTTATTATGGTTTTGCATGTTTTTATGTCTTCTTTTTGGCTGCATTGGAATATTTTCCTCTAAATTGCCCAGCTTTCATGCCACTTGGTTCATCTCCAGGTCAATAGAGGCCTGGACCCTGATGAACATTTGGATTTTTGCCTTGTTCTGTGTAGTCTTGGTCCTGGACAGGTTGAGGTGACTTGGTGCTAAACATTGTAGAAGTGAGTGCTATGTTCCTCCTCCCTCTAAATTCCTGGTCATAAAGCATGTTGAGGTGCCTGCAGTTCAAGGAGAAAAGTATTTTGTGTTTTTATGCTCTTCTGTAGCTGAGTTCATATTTAGCAGTGGATGCCCTCAGCCATGCCTGGGTGCCAGCCAGCAGTTCAGAAGTGGTCTAGTTCTCCCACATGTTGGATTCACCAGGTTGTTGCAGAGAGATGCTATTCCAGAGAAAAGCCAAGGAAGAGTAGCAAAAGCTTTTGATACAGCCTAGAAAGGTCACGTGGTGTTTTTTCTGTAGAATAGCCCACTGCTGTCTATACAAAGGTAGAGCAATTATATAAATTGCCTGTTTTGATGGATATGGTAATAATGCTTTGTTCCTGTGTTCTCTTTCTGCTGTTAATCACGGGAGCTGATAAACAGTCTAGAGCTCACAAAATTAGGTCTGCTAGCCTGGTATTGTCTCTGTGCAACCCTTATGCAATGTGGTCCAGCAGTAATTATTTCTATGGCAATAAATAATTATGCTATACTGATTTTATGGTGTTGTAACTCATTTGATTCCTGTGAAGTTATGACAACATAAAATTGCTTTTAATGGGCGAAGATCCAAACCAATTATTTCACCGCAGTCTCTTTGAAGACCCAGCAGCTGAAAAAGGGATAATTCTGAAGGGCAGAACTTGCAGCAACAAAGGAGAACTGGAAAATTCCTGAGAAGTAAATTGCCTTTTTGTATAATGTTCCTTTTGTTTGGTTTCCTCCTGTTAGCCACGATGCCAAAGTGTTTTGCAAGTATTATACTACTAGAACTGAGATTTTCTGTGTTTTTCTTAGCTTAATTATCCCTTCCTCTTTAGTATTTACTGATAATCTAAATATTTTAATTATAGTGGTAATAGTGCTGTAGAGTACTTAGGCAGGTTGCTAAATCACACTGATTTTAATAGGTGGTAAGCATAGAGCTGATATTTATTTGGAGGTCTCCGAGAACTTTGAACTGGGTATAATGTGATTTTGAACTCATGAAGTGCTGGAATGGAAATTTTGTTCCCCTTCAGTTCCTGATAATTTGAATAATTTCACTTTTACAGTTTGTTTTCCTTTCTTTTTGTTTTGATTTCTAGTGTTCATACTTTCTGATTTTTTTAAAGTGAGTTGAGGAAAGTGTTTGATTTTCCTTTCTTAATGTTGTAATTCAACATTTAATCTCTAAAGTTTCTTTTTGTATTCCTGAACTTGGTTTTTAGTCCCTGTTTTATTTGCTTTTCTTGGGTTTTAGAAAGAAATAGAACATCTTCCCTGTCAGTTATGTGAATTCATAAAAAGGTTATTTTCATAACATACCCTCCCTGTGAAGAAAAATAGGACATAATGAAATACTTCATGAAGGTTGATTCAGAGTTTAAAAAAGGGTTATTTTTCTGATAATACACCAAATGTTCTGAATATGCATGATAATATTTTCTACTTGTGTGGTAACTTTGTTAAATCTACATCTCAGACTCCACATGAGGAACAGTCCCATCTCTCTCATCAGCTTCCAGAGTGTCAGGAAAGATTTTATAAATGTAAAATTATTTATTTTTATTGTATGGCTGTAGCTGTGGTTTTTGATGTCCTTTCCTGCTGCCCCATATTTGCAGCTAGCAGTATAGAGGAGTTTTACTAAAGAGAACAAAACAGTTTTTCCACCAACATTCCCAAGCATTTCATGTTGAAAGACAGAGCTTGAATTGGCAGTTGTGTCTCAGGCTACAGGGTTTGGTTTTTTTTTAAAGGCTCTACATGAAACTCTTTCAAGCCTGGCTCAGTAGCTTCAGTTGAGTTTTTGCCAGTATCTAGTCCTACTTGAAATGTTACCTCTCCACAAGTTCCCCCAAACAAAGATTTTACAGGTGATGCCATTTGTATTTGGGCAAATAAAATCCCTTTTAAAAATTCTGACAGAGCTACACTGTTTTTCTATAACTATTTTTCCATGCCATTAGCAAAGTATGTCTTGGTTTAAGTTAACTTTCTACAATGATATAAACCTTGATTCTAAGACCTCTATCCTAGGTCACGCATCAAAATCTGCCCATCCTGCTCTTGGACATGCAGTTCCATGGGAGAGAATCAGTGACTTTGTATAGAGTCATTTCTATCCCGGATGTGACAGAGAGAAAGACTGTTGTGCTTTGTAATTCCTCCAGTCATTCCTCTTGGATTAGAGATGGTTAAGCAAAGAGGAGAATTCCATAAAGGGGAGATTAAACAGCAACTACAAGGCTTCAGTACTCAGAATACAACTTTGTGAATTCTCACTATGCTCTATTTTCTTCTGCATTACACACACTAGAAATTATGGGAGAAAGAGCCAGAAGAAATAAATTCCCAGTCTTCCTGCCAATTTCCTGGTACTTGCTAATCTCTGCTCTCTACTCAAAAGTTCAGAATGAGTGTCAGATCCATTCTGGCCATCAGGTGGTCTGAGTAATATCTTCTTCAAACCCTGCTGGCAGCACAAATACCTTTAGTCTTTTACCAGCATGAGAGAATAGGTATTGCCATACTCTGCCTTGAACCAGGCTTCTCTTTGACTCGATTTATGTATAGCAATTTTCACATCTAGCAAATACAGTAGGATGTGATCTTTTGTGGGCGATACAGACACAATGCCAAGAGAAATAAAGCGTAGGAGAATAGACAGGAGGTGATTACTGAGCAGCCAGGAGTAAGAGCACAACTCAGAAGAAATAAGTTGTGAAATATATTCCAAGAAAATGTAATTCCGATCATACTGTTAATTTTAATTTTTGACTGGGATGGAAGAAGGGAAGGACACAGAGATTTATTTTTCTTTAGAGGTTGTGTGAATTGAGGTAGATGCTGGAAGTCAGTGGAAAGCACTGTATTTCCCTTCTCCTAGTTAAATTAAGCCCTTAAAAAGGGCAGTTTTCATCCTCCTTTGGAACTGAGCAAAAATAAATAGAGGTTTTACATCTTCACTGTAAAAAGTGAAACATAAATATGAAGGTATCAGCTTCATATGGCTATGCAGTGAAATAAGAAGGTGTTTCCTTATCAAGTCTAAGGATGCATAGATGACATAATGTCAGTTCACTATGTGGCTTATTTTATCATTGAAATACCCTTCCAGTAGAATGTTAAAAATACTTTTGCAGGTATATGGCAGATAATAATATTCCCCAGCCATTTTTATGCCATATGATTGCAGATTTGAAGAATAGTTTCCAAATAATAAAACTAATAGAATATGTTATATTAATTCATGTCAGAAACAAAGATTCAGAAAAAAGTACAAACCAAAAAAGTTGTACATTTTTCTCCATCAGATACTGAGGCTTGGAACGTTCTTTATTGTGTATGTCACCATAAACATTTTCAAATCTTTCATCAATAAACCAAACACTTTCCAGCACAAACCAGCTTTCAAACTGGTCCTGAACCAGAGGTAAAACAGAATTTCTCTTGTTTAGGCTGCATAGTAATTCAAGGCTTGCCTAATCACCATGCTGGTCAGAAACCCAAGTTTTATAGTGCTTGGATTCAAAATGCGCATATTGGTTAATTTGGAAGAATACTTTATAGTGTATTTTCTACATCTGGTCAGTCTCTTTTTCTGTGATGTACTCGCTTTCCAGTTTCCAAGTTATCTTTAGTTTTTGGCTCTCATTTCTGGAAGCTCTGAGGCACGTTCATAATGTAAACCACATGAGCATTCCTGCTGCTTCCTGAGCCGGGACCTCAGTGATAGCTGGAGCATATGCTCAGCACTGCTGGGCAGAGGGATCCTCTCTCCATTGCCATCTTTCAGCACCTCATCAGTGGGACTGTGAATTCTTGCAGCCACTGAGAACAGATGTAGAAGAGTGACCTTGTGGTAGAGAGGTTTGACAGAAAACCCTCTCGTTTATTTCCCTACAGAAGTGTTCTTAGTGTAATATTCACTTGGAGGTGAAAATTGCCAGTCTGAAGAATTTATTATTGTCTTTTCTTCAAAAGTATTGTGAGACTAGCTGGATTTTTTTTTTTTTAATAATCTTGGTGACACTATAGCTCCTTTTCTGAAATAAACACTCCCCAGGGCAAATAAGGGAATTTTTTCCAAAGAAACCACTACCAACAGGTGTTAATTAAAAAAAAAACCAAACCAAACAAACATAACAACAAAGCAAAATGAAACCAAAGAACAAAAGTAAAAAACTTCGAGATGAAACAGAACAGATTCAAGAAGTACATATAAAAAGCTGATGAAATTTCATTTATTTACCTTTTATAGGGCTTTCCTGGCAAGGATGGACCCACAGGCCCACAAGGACCTCCTGGCCCAATGGTGAGTATTGCCCATGGAATTTCTTACTGCAAAAGTCAGCAGGATTTTGGGGGATTATAGGTCACACTGTTATCTATGCTACAGTGGATAGAACAAGGCCAAGGCAAGTTAGAATTCTCATGATGCACAGAGCTGGCAGACAGCTGCTTGTCCAATGCAATTTCTTTCCACTCCTGCTTAGCTCAAGAAAAAAATATCTCCCATGGGAAAGGGAGAGAATTGTTCTGTCAATAGACTGATAGCTTGTTCTTAGTCGAGTAACTGCACTTTAAAAAAGGAATTACTGCTCTTACCATTTGAAACAAGACTTTCTTTTTGACAAAAATTCCAATTAGGACAGTTGGCTGAAGTGAACCATCAAGTTTTACTTGGTCTGGAGGCTGGAGGTGAGCACAGGTACTCTGACAGAGTAATCAAGGGAGACAGCAGAGGCCACGTCTGGCCTCTAATGCAGGATATATGCTGCCTTCAGAATCATTCACAGCCTTCTCAGCTAGGGTAGCCATGCAAAGTTAATACCTTCTTGATGGATTTAAAAGATTAGATGAAGCTGCTGGTTGTACTGAATCAAGCCATCTTGTTGTTTTTGCATGACATTCTGAGTCATCCCCCCTGAACACAGTATTGACATCACAGGTTTTAGTCCAGCGGTTCAGCAATTTCTGCCTGTTCCAGAAAGCAACCCAGGTTATTTTTCTCAAGTACTTCTCTCAGAGCTGTGCTTTTGGTCCTCTTTTTCCTGCAAATTGTACTTCTTAGTCTCCTCTCTCTGGGACTCTCCAGTCTTTGGCTGACAGAACTGTCTGTGCACTTCCCCCCATCAGGACTCATGAATGTTGATTGCCATCACCACTGTTTTCGTCCTCTCTTTTCCATATAGGGCATACCTGGTGCTCCAGGTGTTCCAGGTGTTACTGGAAGCCAGGGGCCACAAGGTGATGTTGGAGCTCCTGTAAGTCAAACGAATTAATATTTCTCTACCTGCTGTTGTGCATTAGCTGGTTTCAGAGCCTGGCTTCACTGTTTGACAGAATTCCTCAATATTTACTGTTCATGATCTGTTTGCAGTTAGTGGCTAAGTGAAACATCATATTGACCTTTCTTGGTCCATTCTTCATCATTAAATGTATTTGTTGATCTTACACACAATGTTTGGAATATAGGGATTAGAGAGTCAAAACACAAGATTAAAACACAGAAGTTAAAAACACAACTATGTGAATTTATAGTCTTTGTGTAATTATTTTCTTCTTTTTTTTCCCATTGCCCTTCCAGCGACTTTCTGGAAATTCAAGTATGCTGTTTATTAACTTGAATATTTCCAAAGTATTATTCTGATTTCCAAACTGTGAAAATAATATATGACTAAAAATCTGGCTTTTGTGGTTACTCTGGGTTTACATCAGAACAAATGATTAATGACTAGGGCTTTCTCTAGATTGCTATTATAAATTTGACTATCATTTCCATTGAGTGGAAAATTATATCCTCTATATCTAACATTAGCATTAGGAACCTCCAATATTATCTCTTAAATGTTTTCTTTTATTATTATTATTATTAACAAAAAAAAACAGAACATAATAGTTTTGACTGGAAGGAAGGAATACAACTTTAAAATGAGTGTTTAAATTATGTAAAAGACAATATTTATAATGGACTTTTTTTCTCTCTAGGAGTTCAGACAATATTATATATCCATATTTTAACATTTGACTACTTGTTTAATCATAAAGCCTGCTCAGCTTTTCCCCATCTATTAGAGAAAACATTCTACTTAATTTTTAAAGACATCCCAATGGGACAGTGTGCATTTCTGACTCAAATTGTAGAATAGAATTATTTTTTGAAAAATCCAATTTGGTTTGTAGATTTAGGCCAATGCAAGCATTTTCATTTGGTAAAGTGGAAATGAAATTAAATTGACTGATAATACATAAGCAAAGATAATAACCTAATGGTCAGTTCTGCATAGTTTCTAAGTGTAATCATAGAATCTACAAAAGAGATTTGATGAGCTATGGAACTTTTGCTATCAATATATAACATGTTGACTATGTAGTTCCTGTCCAAACACATGTTCCAGATACTGAACTAAATTTTCTAGAATGTAGATATTCCTATGAGTCATGTAAGAGCTCTGCTGTGCATGTTTAGACTCTAGTAGTTCTGGAAAAACCAGGTGGCTGAAAAATTTTGAGTTTCAATAACTGTCTATTCCAAAATGTTGAATTATAGAATAGAGGCTTTAGAAATATTCTTTTAGTCTTTGTAGGAGTTTCTTCTCTCCAAGGAGAATAATCTGTGCTTTAACCATGTACCAGTCAGCTGGTTGCCTACACAGGGCACAGAATAGTCTGAGCTGGAAGGGAACCACAGTTCAGCTCTCAAGTGAATGGCCCATACAGGGATCAACCCACGAGCTTGGTTTTATTAGTACCAGGCTCAGACCAACAGACCTTTCCTCACTTCAGAAGTTCCTGAGAAATGTGTAGCCTACCCCAAAAACTGACATTGGTGAAGTTGGGACTGTCCTAGACAACTTGTTCCAATCCATAGTCCTCCTCACCATCATTACAGTATTGCATTGTCTTTAATGTCATATGTAATTTTCTGTGCAGTTTAATCCCATTGCTTGCGCTGTTCATAGTGGATGCAGAGTCTCAGTACAGCAAATTTCAGGCTGCTATTTTGCAAAAATTAGACCCGTTTCAGCCACTTGAAATGCATCATGTGGTGGCCTGTCCTTGCTGCCATTTTCAATAAGTGAATTCAATGTGTGACAAACACCTGTGAAAGTCATCGTTCCCATGTACTTGCCAAAGGTGAACGTTTTGTTGAGTAATGAAATTATAAAAGTGGATTTGTCACTGTCACATAACCTCCTGAAAACTTGTTTATTGTTTATTTTTTCTCCCTTTACTATGAATCTGCAAGACAGGCAAAGTTCAGATGTTAAAAATTTTGAGCAGAACAAAATGAGAATTAATTGTGTATTGAATCTTTTCATAGGGTCCTCCTGGAGCTAAGGGTGAAAGGGGTGAACGGGTAAGTCTGTGTTCATGTTAGCCATGTTTTTTTTTCCTGCCTGGCCTTCTGTCTCATAAAGAGCTTTTCCTGACAATTTATGTTTCTCTGTGTTTGCACACACAGTGTTTTCTCTTTGCAATCAAGCAAACTTTCCTTCTTTTCCAGACAAGGTCTCATATACAGCTACATTAATGTTTTGAAGGTGAGAAGTATGTGGCAGTGAGCATGTCTCCAAATCTCTCATTAGGGTTATCTTCTCAGACCTCTGATTGCTGGCCAAAAAGAGAAATGGGAACCAGTGAAATCACAGCATTTCTTTGGCTTTTCTTTCTCATCTGTGAGGATATAGCGTCTCAGCAATAATAAATATCTTTCATTGCTCAAAGTGCTTTCAGCACAGAACTGATTCAAGAGCTGTTTCATGACACTGCTGCTGTTGTTATCCAGGGTGATCTCCAGTCCCAAGCCATGGTCCGGGCTGTTGCTCGTCAAGTGTGTGAACAGCTCATCCAAGGCAAGTACATGAATAGTCCATATGCTTCTCTCTCTAGAATGGATCTTTTGCTTAAAAAAATGACACTTTTCAGAATTACCGAAAGGGATCTGTTTGTTTTAGGCTAGACAGTTGGGATTTATGTTCAACCAGATTTATGTTCAACTAGAGCTGAGTAGCATCAGCCTTCTAAAAAAAAAAGCTGGAATTGTGTCCAAGCTATTACAGTATACAGAAACTTCTGCTGCAACAACTTTAAATTTTTGTAGATGTAAAATATGAACATCCCCAAAACCCTTACCAAAGTAAGAAAGCAAAATCCTGCACAATAGTTCTTCCATTTCTGTGCACTCCCTAAGCTATTATTTCTCCCCCAACAAGTGCACAACTTCATAATACCAAAACATGTCAGCCTTGAGAACCTGCCAGTATTCTGTTCAAACTTTGCTGAACAGATTTCCCACTGCTATTTGAAAATCATGACTTTTTTCCCCTGACAGGTCATATGGCAAGATACAACTCGATTCTGAACCAGATTCCAAGCCAGTCTGTCTCAACACGAACCATCGCCGGCCCTCCTGGCGAGCCAGGGCGGCCGGGGGCTCCAGGGCCTCAGGGTGAGCAAGGATCACCAGGCATGCAAGGGTTTCCAGGGAGCCCTGGTCAACCAGGAAGACCAGGAGAAAGAGGTAAGCTTCATATTTCACAAATACAAAATTATACCTCCCTTTCCTGATACATTCTAATAGCTTTTGTATCCTGTCTAAATGTGAAAGCAACATATTTTCTCACTTATTGATTGGTGATCTTAATACAGATCATAATGAAGGCTCTGGAGACTCTCTCATGAAGGCCATGCAGGCTTTGCTGAGTGTGATTTGGCAGGATCAGACAAAGGTTTAATATTTAAATTGCTGAAGCTTGGTGGAATCTAATTGTGCACATCCCACCACATTATGTTTCATCTTAGTAAGATTCTGAAGTGAGCAGAATCTCTAAATGTATAAGCAAAAGAGCAATTGAAGAATTTCAAGTGAAAACTGTCGTGTATGTTGGGAAAAGGTCGAGCCTTTCTGATAACCTGAAGTGCCAGTCTAGGGATTTCTGAGTTATGATCATCTGAAAGGAGCTACATTGATAAGAAGAGAGAAAAATTCCTAGTTTGAGGGACTGAGAGAATCAAGAAGAGGAAATGGTGAGGTCAGAGAGAAGTAATACATACAACTTTTACAATAATTCTCTTCTGTAGGCTCACATGTAGGCTAGATCCCCTTCTCCTTTTCTAATAATAAAACAAGCTGAGTGTTTGATTTACTTTCTTTTGCACAACTCTGGCTATGTCTTGTGTCCCAGAGTAGCGCTCACCTCAAAAGGTAATACTGAGTAGATCTATAATTGTGAAAGTGCTTTGAAGAGCATCACATGAGGAGGTGACCAAAAACCCAAGAGACAAATGTGATATTCAAAAGCAGTGAATTGGTGTTGCTGTTACAAAATCTGCTAACTGGGATTTTAAAAATTAATTGCTGTGAAGGCTGTTCAGAAACTTAATAGTTCCAGTTCACAGTAGCCACTATGACTATAGTTAGAACATTGTTTTTAATAGAAAGTCTTTGAGTGAATCTGTGAGTCTTGCCCTCAAGGCTGTAATTTTTTGAAAAAAGAGGCAAGGTTTCAGGTACTGACCCTTCAGTCAGCTGTGCAAAAACCAGGTACTGTCTAGAATGAGGGAGCATGAGACAAGTAGAAAAGAAGATTGAAAGAGACAGTAGTAGAGGAACTGACTTTTAAAAGGGTAATCTGGAGACACTGAATGAGGATTTCAGGATATTTGATTCCACACTAATATAAGCATGTTTTAAATGGCTTCTTGGGAAGAGGTTGTTCAAGCTAGGATTTCAGGAATGGGGCAACCAAAATGTCAGGCTACAAAAGAGGAACATGTCCAACATTTAGCATGTGCTAGTTGTATTTGCTGTGCTGAGGTGCAGATATGCCTGTTGTAGAATCATGGATGATTAGATACAGTCATTTAAATGAAACATGATGTGAAACACTGTGTGCAGACAATATTAATGTCTGGGAAGCAGCATTGGCAACAGACTACAGAAAGGGTAAAAACATATTAAAAAGAATATTGCCCCTTCCCTCTCTATTACCCTTTTCCTCTCTATATGGATAACTGATGTTAGAAGGGACTGATTTTGGCAGGTAGTGCTTGTGGGGAGTTTTATACTTGGTAGAAAGAAAGCTCTACTTGAGCATCCTTCAAAACTGCAGTCAGCAAGAGCTCTCTGCAGATTTTCATAAAATGTGATACCAAATGCTGGGAGTATTTTACAATGCTTTCAGCTTAAAATGAGGTAGTTTCAAGAATCAAGAATCCATGTGTAAACTTTAAGACAAAATAATTGGCTGGTTTATGTGGAGTGAAAATGCATGCATGCATGTTACTGGAGCCCTGAACAGAATATGGAAGAAAGAAGAAGGACCTCCTTCAGAAACTAGGCAAAAGTATATAATAATTTATTGCTCCTTGAGGATTTAATTTCTTCAGAAGCAACTGAATTTTTAGACTGATGTGTGTTTGATGTAGTAGCACTTTATTGAGCTGGAAGATACCTTTTACTACAGACCCTTGGGATATTTCTGAATCCATTTCTAAGAACTTGCTCTAAGCTAACCCCAAAATGCAAAAATTAAAATTAAAAATTATTTAACCAGCTTCATGCTTGTGGAGAATGACTGGAAGTTTTTCCCAATTCTCACTTGATTCCTTACAACATATCATACCGGGAAGCAGCAGGCTAAAATTGCTCAGCTTCTGGATGGAAGGAAGGGTTTTTATGTTTCCAGTGACTGCAGAGAGGAGGGTAAATGGAGTCAGACTCCATCCCTTGCTGTGTTTTGAAGTATTGCTTGCATTTAACTTGTTTGGCAAGTACAACATACAGTCCCATCCTGAAGATCTCCAGCCAGCCACATGGAACTCTTTATAAACAATGTGTTTCTTTTCACTAATTTCATCAGCATTTTGGTTGTATATGAAGCCAATTTATTGTTCAAGCCTAGTGCCAGATTAGCAACTCTGAAAGTCAGGCTCCACCTCTAAGTTCAGCATGACTAAGAAGTAGTCATTAGAAAGAAAAACACCTGTTTGGTTATCAAGTAGTGTTGCTTTTTTCCTCTCAAACTGGATTGCTGCAAGGGCCTGTTACAGGCTCTGAGTGGCAAGGTGCTGGTAGAGCAGGAAGATAAAATGTGGGGGGGAGGCCAGGTATTTCTTTTGGCTCACTTCTCTTGCCTACCACCAATTCAATCCAGCCTGTAAGAAGAGAGCACTTCAGAAAGCAGCATGTGGAACTGGTTAGAAATGGTGCACCAAAGAGAGCTTTACTGGCAAACGTCAGCAGTGAGAGACATGAGTGAACTTCCCTGCTGACTTACCTCGTCAATGGCTTCTTTTCCCTTGTTTTCCTTGTTACTCAGCCAAGCGTTAATCAGAGGGTTTGGAAAGAGGCATGGAGTGAGAGTGTTTGGAGTTCTCTTAGAAACCTCCAGTTGAACTTCTAGGTCCATGACGTCCCATTCCTGGAGGAATTCTCTCAGTAGTAACACACTGAGCTGGTCCTTCCAAGAAAGACCACCTCAGTTGGAAAGGACAATTCATTCTCTTAGATTTAGTTCTCAGTGTCTGTTGCCAGCTGAGAGGCCACGTTGTATTGCCAGTCCCCTACAGTACATAATCCCAGATAAATTACTAGAATTTTGCTCTTTGCTTATTTGCATAAGTATAGGAGTTTGGAAAAAACCCAAACACTGATTATTTACAGCACTCATCTCTATTTTAATTTTAACTAGTTCACAGCACTGGTTTCTGTTTTTCTTTCAGGTAGTTTGCACATATTTTGTTTTGATTTTGTTTATGAACTAGGACTTAAACAACTCGTGTCTGGCTTCTGAGTGCCCATGAAGTAGTTGAACCTCTGCAAAATAATATAAAAGCCAAAAGAGTCAATATGTTTTTTTCTTCTTTTTAGTTTGCAGTTATTTTTATGGGTAGTTTTCTCAGCTTTGAGGAAAAATGGAAAAGCCATTGTAAAAATTATTCTGAGGCACTACTAGCTTTCAGATGTTGGGAAAGTGCAGCTCTTTTACTACTGTATGGACTTATGCTCTTATATGGCCTGAAGTGGTGCATAAAACTTATGGCTATCCAGCCCATCCCACTATGATTAAAGTACAATAAATACCTAAGCTGTCACTGGGAAAGTCACTGTTCTCAAGCACAGCTTCATCCTTATTTGCTTCCTGGCTTCATATGAAAGAGCCAGTTAAACATGTGTTATCAAAAGCCACGTTTACATCTGTCATGGCAAAATTCCAGTGGAATTAAATGGAACTTTTGCCAGTTGAGTGAATTAAATATTTTTATTTCCAATTTTAGCTTCATCTGGATTAAAAAAGAAAAAAATCACAACCCTGTGTTATTATACACTAAGCTCACAGCTGAACATCTTTAAAAGAGGACATTTTTGGTAGTAGTTCAATTTTTCTTAATTGTCATATGTAGTTCTCCTCACAGGACAATATTCTATTATAGACAAATTAGATAAAGAACACCTGAAATTTCCATTTGTGCAGAAACCACAGAAATTTAATTTTCTCTGCTAGAAAATGTGTTCATGAGCTTGGTTTTGTTTTCAGTAACTGGTGCTATCAGAGTTATCTTTAGTGAAGGGTTGGAAATAATTGATTTCAGTTGCTGGTGATCTCCATGACACTGAACTGAAGATATTGCTTATTTTGGATGGGGACAGGACATAAGACCAGGTTTAGCATGAAGAAACAGTTTGATGGCATTGCTGAAGCATGTCCGGAGCACAAATATAAAGCAGTTCCTGAGACCTGAAGGCATTCTTAACCCAAATGGCAAGTTTTGATAGACACTTTCATTCTGAGGGCAATTATCCTTTGCAGTAACCTACAAGAGTGATGGCTTGCCTGCTTGGCTTTCTGTAAGCCACGCTCTACTGGCACCAAAGATGACTTGGGTGAATTTTGAATGTTCTGCCTTTTATTAGGAGCGAGCCAAGAGGTCTGTGAGTTTCTTAAGTCCCTAGGGAAGACCATGGCTTTAACACATGAGCATTTTGCCTTAGGAGTAGGATATTTTTGCATCAGTGTTTATGTTCTCTTTAATTTGGATAAACTTTACTGGAACTCAGACTAAAAGAAACCTGATGCAGACTTTTATCTTGGCCTCCAGTGTTTACTTTCCAAGAAGGCTTGCCCTACTGTTGTGACAGATTCATCATTTATTCTAGAATTAATGTTTTCTTCTTAGCCTGAGTAGATTTGTTCCATGTTTAGCATTTCTTACTGTCATTTTATCCTGTGAAAATCACATACAGGTGTGTAGTTTGTGTGTGTTAATGTTATAATTGAGTGCATGGCAGGTCACATTTTCAAAACATGTTTTCTTTGAAGTCACCAAGTAGTAATGTTACCATACAGTAGGATAAGCAATGGTCCTTGTACTAAACATCTGTGTAGATTGCAGATGGTTGTAATGGGTCAATCTTCTTAGGAAAAAAGCATTTCACACAAACAGACTTTGCCTTTTGCAAAGAGCAAGCCTTTCCTTGCAGGTCCTGTGTGCTAAGAGATAATTTGGATACATTTACCTTGTTACAAGGCCTGCAGACAGGTAGAGAATTGCAATAGATGATTTTCTGTGTATGCTTGAAACAAGCCAGGGCTAAGTAAATTTCAGGCATCTGGAAAAAACTACCACCCTGCCCTCAAAATTATGCAATTGAAAGAAATAAAATGCAAAAAGGGAAACAGGCAATGCCTTAACTATGCCAGGGCAATGGCAAAGAACCTTGTAGAGGTAGGACAAAAAGGTCATCGTGCTTTGGTTGAAAATGATGTGCTCAGTGTGGATTTACAGGTGCAGTGGTGTGGCCTGTGTTTTACATGTGGTTGGGTCACACAACAGGAGGCCCTGGAAGCCTCTTGTTCCCACAGAAAACTCAGAATTCCTCCACAGATGCTGAATCCACTTCAGTTCCACAGAGTCACATTTGATAAACTTTATGTAAGCAATTATTTTCCACACTTAGGCTTTTTATTTACTTATGTGCTTCCATTATAAATTAGCTTTAGAAGGTAAAAAAGATCTTCTATGACTCCCTGAGGGGAAACCCTTTGAGAAGGGACTGGGGTCACTTGGTTTTTTCAGCCAGGAGGAGACTGAGGGGAAGCCTCATTGCAGTCGCAACTTCCTCCTAAGGGGAAGAGGAGGGGCAGGCACTGATCTCTGCGGTGACGGGACCTGAGGGAATGGCCTGAAGTTGTGTCAGGGGAGGCTTAGGTTGGATATTAGGAAAAGGTTCTTCCCCCAGAGAGTGTTTGGGCGCTGGAACAGCTCCCCAGGGCAGTGGTCACGGCACCAGCCTGACAGAGCTCAAGAAGCCTTTGGACGGTGCTCTCAAGCTCATCTCTCTTGGTGATGGTCCTGTGCAGGGCTGGGAGCCTGACTCAACAATCTTTGTGGTGTCTTTCAACTCAGCATATTCTGTGATTCTGTTATTTCTTTCAAAAATAAGGTGTTCTACAGCTGTTTTGCCCTAAGAGGTAGCAGTTACCTGTGCAGAGGGAAGGGAAGGAGCCCAGTCAGTTGGAACTGTAGATATTGCCCCTTCCAGGGCAGCAGCTGTTTTCTTTCTATTCTAGGTTGGTGAAGGTGATATGTATAGACTTTGACTCTGAAAGTGGGGAAGCTGTGAAGCCAGGAGAGTAATTACCAGTGATGGGAGGGAGGTCTGGAAAATGGGGGGGGAAAGTCCCACAAAACAGCCTGGATTTGATGTCTTTGAACCATCCAAATCAAACACAGACTTTATGAGAATTTCCAAGTCACCAGTGGAAACTCAGGGTCTGGAATTTATAGTTTTGACACCTACTATAGCTCAACACTGCTTATTGTGATGGCTGCATATAGAAAGTGTTTTTATAGGATGCCACAGAGGTAATGCAGAAGGAGATGGAAAGCTGGAAGTAAGCAGTGCTTTCTCTGAATTACTAGATTAGTGATCCCCATGGATCAGACACAAGGAGAGAAATTTAGTCCCATGAGCAAGTGCAGGAACACAACTCACTGGCTGTGCATGTTGGAATATCAGACTTTCAAGACTTGGAAACACTCAGTTTGTGCTTTATTTGGGGGTCAGATTTTGACTGTGGTGAAACTCCTTTCTCATGTTTTAGCAGGAATCTGCCATAACCAGTAATAACTCTGTCCATGTATGTGTGGAACCATCTTGTGCTGACCTACTCTTTGGTGGGTGAATGTTTGAAGGATAATTTGCTGTAGCATTAAAATTTTGACTTTTCTGGGCCACACAGTAATTCATAAATAGCTATGAGGCTTGGAAGACTCTTCTGACTTACAATAGTGGCAGCTTTCTGCAAGGAAGTACAGCCTGGAAACTGGCTGATGCCTCTGCATACCATCTTGATGAAACCACCATGGCAGCAGGAATGTTTAAGACCCTGAGAATGACATTTCCCTTCAGAGGCTGTCAGAGGAGGGATGGAAAAAGAACCAAATAACTTAAAATTTTCACTTCCTTCCTTCTCTGCCATATGTTTTTAGATGAAAAATAACATATGGAACTATAATCCTGATTAAGTAATAAACACTGCTCACACTTCTGATCAGAATGTGACTGAATAATATTTTTTCCTTAGGTTTACCAGGTGAGAAAGGAGAAAAAGGCAATCCAGGTGTTGGAACACAAGGACCCCGAGGCCCACCAGGATCCACAGGTAAACTTACATTTGAAGCATCTGGATTAGACCCCTCTGACCCATGTGTGGAGAAGCTTACAGCAGCTCTGTCTTTCTCCTTAAGCAGAGTAGCAGAAGAGTAGCAGATCAGTCCCCATAACTATCATAATGCTCTTACTAAGTAATATCGTGTTTGGAGTGCCACATGATGATGTCACCCATCACCAAGTATTTTTATTTTCTCTATGATAAACTGCTTCTTCAAGCTCTCCTTTTTAAAATGTTGCAAGAATTTTTTTTTCAGACACAGGTTCTGGAATGGAAAAAAATTAATCTGGACTAATTACATTTGTTTTCTCATTGGCTCAGTATCATACCTAAATGTGAGTTGACAGAGAAACATATAGTAATTAAACACGTTATGTCACATGGATTTATATTTAAGTCCTGGAAAAGCAGAGAGAGTGATAACCAGGTCCTGTTGAAACAGGAGTAAAATTGCATGACTTCACTAGGATTTCCTGGTCATTATGCACTGGTACCAAGTCACAGCATTACCCAGAAACTGTATTGAAAGGGAGTAATCAGGAGCTGTGCAGTCATCCAGGGCTGTCCTTTCTCCATTAAAATCCCTTTCCAGAAGTCTGATGTTTAGTGAAACATTTGCTCCAGTTCTGGCTAGAAGCTGCCTCTGGCAAGGAAGACAGAGCAGCAGCCCGAGAGAAGACCCACTCCTGATGAGCCTCCTCTCTGGCTGCTGCTTCATTTTCCTTGCCAGAGGCTGAAGTTTTTCCCTCAGCTTGCCCAGGGGAGTCAGAGCCAGGTTGCCTGGCTTCTCCTCTCATGCTGTCTCCTGGAAGTGTTTATAGCACACTCAGTGCCATGTTTTCCAGGCCAGGAATGATGGCCTCAAATCCCTGCTTTCCTGAAAGACACTACTCAGATGTTTCATCTCCCTGTTCTATGCAGGACCTCCAGGAGAAAGTCGAACTGGCAGCCCGGGACCACCAGGATCTCCGGGCCCTCGAGGTCCTGCAGGTCACACGGGGTCCCCGGGCTCACAGGGTCCTGCTGGGCCTCCAGGGTACTGTGACCCATCCTCCTGCGCTGGGTATGGCATGGGAGGTGAGTAGCCAGGAGTCGGGCAGCTGCCCTTCGCAGAGGTGAGGGTGGCATTTTCTAACAGCCCAAGTGAGATGGAGGCTACCGGTGAACCTTGCACTAAAATGTGGCGGCTCCCCAAAACCTGTATGTGCAGTGTGGCTGTACTTTGTGGGACTGCAGCACAAACAGAAGGTTACCCAGCACCTTTGATTCACAAAGGAAAGTGACCACCGTCTGATCCCAGCCTGTGTAACTGATCCTGCCCAGTGGGTTTTGTCCTGTACGTGTTTGTGTAGTTGTATGAGCCTGTTCCACCTCAGTGGTCTCTGTTGAAGCCCTACCAACCTGTGTTTGTGACAGCAGATTTTTTACATTTGTAGTTTTTTAAACGTGTTGCTGAACCTCCTTTTCCTTGTGCCTCTGAGTGGCATGAGAGCATGACCCTTACTAAACCCCTAGTAGTGTAACCTGGCACAGGGATGCACGTGTCCATCATTAACCAGTGAAGCCATCTGGAGAAAATTATTCTTTCTGTATCTTCTCTGTATCCTACTTTCCCATCTCATTATATCACGGAGAAGCCATGGGAAGAAGTTAACACAATTACCAAAAATTATCCTAAAATCAAAATTTATTAGTAAAGACTAGTTACTACAAATATTACGCATAAGGCATATTTGTTTAATGTTTACAGTTTAATCTGCCCTGAGCTGATTTGTATGTTTTACTTACCTGAATGTTTTTGTTGTCGTCTCTTCCTATCCTTTTCTCCTCACTTCCCCTCCCCGTTGTTCATTTCCTGTTTTAAGGCCCAATCCCTTACAATGGCTACCAATCCAGAAGGTGAAAGGCTCATTCTGGTTCAGGTCTCATTGGGCTGAAGGTCAGAGATGGATGCTGAACTGCTCTGTGCTTTCCAGCAACAATAATGACTACCACTAATGAACTTACAGCTGCTGTACATGCACTTGGCTTCCTGGCACTGCTTAAAATTATTGTCTGACCCATTTTTGCCTGCTAATCATGTATGCTAGCCCATAATTGGAATAAGCTATAGCAGGCAGAGTGTGCAGTGTGTAATGAGCACAGTATTACAACTGGACATTTGACAAATTGTGGTGGTGGTTTCCAACTAACTTGGCTGTCTGTTGGTGGGTTTCCAATTGCTCCAGCTTATTAATTTTGTTAAATGTTTTCATTGTTCCTTTATGTGAATAAAAGATGTGTATTTAAAGATTATATATACTCACACACATGATATAGAAATATATCTATATATAAAATGTCAATTTCCTAATGAATGCTTTAATTTTCTACTCCCCTTCTCCTGTGTTAACCGTATGAATACTCTTGGTGGTGGTGGGTTAAGGTGGATATGGTGAGCCAACCGATCAAGACATCCCCGTAGTGCAGTTGCCACATAACTCCTACCAAATCTATGACCCTGAGGACCTTTATGATGGTGAGCACCAGCCGTACGTAGTTCACGGGTCCTACCCCTTACCGCCCCCATACTCCCAGTCCTATCCATCACCTCATCTTGCTCAACCAGAGTTTACTCCTGTTCATGAAGAGATGGAAGCCGTTGAGCTGAGGTCCCCGGGCATCAGTCGCTTCGCCAGGAGGATGGCCAAAAGGAGCACCAAGACCCCAGCACGCACAAAGGAGGATGGAAAAAACCCCTCTCAGTGAACTGTTTTAAAAAGGGAAACGTTTTATGCGCACCTGTGTTTGGCCTTTTGTCCCGGTGCCTCACCTGTCACTGAAGATGTTTACAGGCTCTTATGTTAAAGGAGAAAAAAGTGTACATGGCCAGTTGACACAACAATTAATGGTAATTATCTTGCATGCCAGAAGTTTAGTATGTTAGTGGGTTGGTGCTAGCTGATGATGAAAGGTCACTTGTAGACCTTTCTCTGGAGTATTGTTCCGTTCAGTCTTCAAACTTTATCTATAAAACTGTGTCCAGCTAGGTGGTGTACATAGAACCATTCACAAAATTTAATGTTTCATTGTCCATTTTTCCCAGTTGATTATTTTCTGTTTGTTTTGGATGAATTGCTTTACTAGCAGAGTAACCTGACTAAAACCACTGAAGAGTAATGCATCAGGTGTCCTTGCACCCAGCTTATTATCCTTTTGCAAAGATTTCTTACATTAACAGACCATTGTTTTCTTAACTCACCTAAAATAAATACATAAGAATGTTCTGTGGGAGCACACTGATAATTTATTGTGAACCTCTTTCATTTCTGTTTTGTATGCAAATAAAAGTGGCAAGCTTTTGTATGATAATTCTGTAATTGTTTGATTTTTACCTCGTAACAACTGCATCACATCTTTAGAATGTAATAGGAAGGAAATACATTTCCTGTTTTCAACACTTTGGGGCAATGGTTTTATTTTAAAAGCTGTAGTATAAACATTATTTAGTATAAGCATTATTTAGCCTTATTTTTAAAATTATATTTGGACAAATGCAGAGAGTAACTGTGAGCTGAGGTAGTTGTACCAACTGCAGATGTGAGATTCCACGTCGACATGTCTGAGTTAAAAGACTGGCAGGTGTAGCTGGGATGGCAACTTAGATCAGCTAACAAGAAGGCAAAATCCAACCCAACCACTTGAGCACAGAGAAATTAATTATCCACAAACAAAATAAGTTATAAAGTGACTCAATAAACAGCTTTGAACAGCACTGGTGACTGAGCAAAACTTAGCTCAAGAATGGCCGTTTAAGTTGAAAGCATGACTTTGGAACACTTTTCCTTTAGCCCTATACAGACATGAGGAGGCTCTCCTCCACATCCCAGCACCGTCTTCCTGCTCATCCCTGACTAGGAGAGTCTATCCATACCCTAAAGAAAAGCCTGTTGGGTTGGTTTCTGGCCACTACCAGCAGCTCTCTTAGCTCACCAGGAAGATGAATGAGTACCTTTATTCTGTAATCACCAATTATCTTGTCTAGAATCCAACCTCATTCGTCACACACAGCAGTTGCACACATGACTAGCAGGCTCTGGCTGGGGGCTTGGTACCTTTCTAGGTTGTTTTCCCATTACTTCTTTCATCCCTGACTCAAATAATTTTCTGGGGGAAAGGTGATGAAAGTTGATGGAATTTGAGTTGAATGTTATTTCCTTGCCTTGCACTTCCATTTAAAATAGAAGATAGAAAAGTATAATGTAGTTTATGGACTTTATTTCAGCAGCTTAACCCCGCTTGACAGAACACTGGGGTCCCACATGAACACTGCTCTCTCAGACACAAGCAGGTACCAGAGACTGGCACATGCAGCTGACACTGAGATGTTATTAGAACTAAATACAGTAATGCCTGGGTGACAGGGTTAATTTCCATGCTGGCACTGGCTGTGAAAACCCATGTTAATTTATCCTGGCTGCAAACTCTCTCTACCCTCCCTGGCTGGCCCAATCCCATCCATGTTGTACTTACACAGCTCAGAGTTCTGCCTGAGATACGCTGACCTGCAGGTCCTGTGGAAGTGACTGAGAAGCCACAGATGGAAAAAAAATCAACTTTCAAGCAATTCTGCCTGTATTGTCTTTGAAAGACTTTGAGTCTCCTGCTAACAGAGGACAATATATTGATTGTGACTGGCTGTCCTGCAACACTATATCCAAATCACAAGTTTCTGTGGGACTACAGAGAGAGTTAGGACAAAACCAGGGATGTAGGGATACAGCATAATCACACTGAACAAAATAAGGTAACTGGAGTTATTTCCTCTGTGTAACAGCCTGATGGCAGCAGCCTGAGGGTGCTTGTGGTGTGCAGTCAGTGTCACCTTTGCTGTGCCACTCCAACAGCTCCCACACCACTCTCCTGGGCTGGGGGAGCAGCTGGAAGCAGCACAGCACCCCTCTGCCCACAGGGAATCTGGGTGGTCTTGGCCCGAGGGATCCACTGTGTGAGAGATGTGCACAACTGGCTGCCACCACCTCCTCCTCACACCCCAGGGATGTACCTGTACTGAGCTGAACAAATGACTGGGGGGTAATAAAGTGGTTGTACTAATTCCAATTTTATAAAATTTTATTTACTAAAGCACTAGCTTCAATTGCAGTAGTTAATTTGTTTTAACTTTATATTTACTGTGCTATTTACCGGCACCATGCTGACCAGAATGCTTCTGGTACCATTGGTCATAGTAACTAACCAGTGGGCTCTACTCAGTTATGAAAATACTATTCAGGAATTGAATGTTTGCCAAAAAAATTTCTCCGAAAAGTCAAGATTTTCTCCACACTCCAGTCTCTGAATAATAAAAAGTGTTTTGTATTTTTTCCAGACCACCTAAGAAACTGAAGTTGCTGACTTCAGCATTCAGCACATGATGAACAGCTGATGCCACACAGATCTTCCCAATAAACTGTGTACTGTGCCCTTACACAGAAAAGGAGCATTTACTGCAACCCAGGGCTTTTAAAAATACTTTCACAAATTAATGCAGTGAAGTAACTGACTTGGAAATGAAGGCTGCACATTCACTAGGTCGGAATGTTTCCTGAGATAAGCCCATCTGAATGTCAAAGAAAGGCCCAATACCAAACCACTATTTCATGTAATGAAATATGATTTTAAATAAGCAACTGGTTTTCTTCCTGTATGATGCTTCTATGAAACACATGTAGAACACTCAAATTCTCCTCACCAAAAACCGTAAAATTTGGCAAATGTGTCAGCATTTCCTTCAAAACAGAAAACAGCAGGTGCCTTACTTACCTACAGAACAGCTTTGGCTTGAGGGTTTTCAGTGCGGGAAAGCAGAAAGGAATTTCAGGAAAGCAGCTTGCAAAAGGGAAGTATTTTTTAAGACTTTTTTTGCATCATTCAACACTTAAGTGTGGTTTCCTCATTTGGTTTTCATAATAAAAATGTTGCTGCTTTGTTCTGTAATATATTCCTTAAAGTAAGTAAGGCAGGTTCTTGCAACTTGAATGAAAATCGTATTTAGGCTGAAGAGGGAAAAAAAGGAGAAGTATCCCTGTGATCTGCCTTAACTGCTTGTTATTTCAACAAGTTATCTCACAAAGTCTGTTCCACACTGCGTTGTCAGTTCCTCTTAGTGAGGAAGAGTCACTTCAGCAAATGCACTGCACAGCCTCAGATGTGTGTTCTGGTGGGTAACAAACACTGGAGTCCAGAGTGTGCCATCTTGAAAAGCCATGCCCAGCTGGAGCAGTGCCCTGCCTGGCTACTTTCCAAGGCAGACAGAACACGTATGACAACCATGTAACATCTCCACATCAAAAATAAAATAGCATTAGGAATACATTTAATGACATTCAGCAGCTATAGAGTCACCCTTGCTGTTGTCATTCAGCACACCCAAGATTTAGATGCAGACAAACAGCAGTCTGAAAAAAGTAAGATTATTAAAAAAATAGCAGTTGTTATTTTATTCCTTAGAGCACAACATATCAAAAGATGGCCAAAGCTCAAGGATGAAAAATTATGGCTGGTGACCATAATTATTCTCTGCATGGAATTCAATTTTTCAACTTTTAGAGTGAGCTACTTCATAGCAGTAGTCAATGTATTGTTCCTACGAGATGCAAATACTCATTACAAAGGTATCAATTCTTTAATAATAGTATCAAACCAAATGTCATTAACAAGTATCAGATCATACAATGCAGAGTACAGATTACCATCTTACAAGACAATAATTATCCTTAGCTGTTTCAAATACAGTTATTTCTATAATCTTGCCAAGTCAAGTTTGCAAACAGCTACCAGAAGCATTTAGTGTACAAGGGTTGACTGAGATGCTAAGATGCTTCCATGTTAGAAGATTTTTCTTTGGAGGAGGAGAGACACTCCTGCTGACACTCCTTTTCTTGTTGTTACTTCCTTCGAAAATCTTTAGGTCTGTGGGGAGGAAAAAAAAGGGCTTTAAGAAATGCATGTGCACCACAGTGGCTTTGCTTTAAGGCTGCAGTAGCAGCCAGGTCCAGTTTTATTTCTTTACTCTTGAAAGAAAGTGCTTGAAGTTCTTTTGACAAATAATAGTATTTTCTGGGTTACACAAACCAAACAGAACAAATTAAAGCATTTACTAAGACCTCTAAGAATTTACAGACATCAGGACTAGTTGGTCACTTTTCCTTTCCTAAGCAAAACAAAAAGCTTCTTGAACTGAATGCAGTCTCACAGGGCTTTAAACATGGGCATTAATTAGTCTCCACTTTTAAAAACTGAATAATCAATGCATAAGATAGTAAGTTTTAGTTAACAGCATAGTCCACCACTACACTACTAAAACAGTTAGAACTGATCATTTATAAAAGCCTTAATTTGAGTCTTCGAGGTTCTACAATTCCCTCTGCTTGGATGATGAATGTGGAAAACATTCAGGTTGAAGCAGATGCTGTTTGCAATCCCCTGCCATTTCCTATTCAGGCACATCTCTCTCCCTGCCTGCCACAGGGAGAGAGAATGTGGCTGTAGGAACCACATTCCCCCTGAAACTGCACAGCTCAGACCAGCTCACGGTTTTTGGAATGCCGAGCTGGCAGACTCGATGCACATCTACATCCCCAACATGTCCTGCAGAAAAGCTGCAGGTGCTGGGCTCTGACACCCCCAGTGCAGCCCGAGGTGCCCCAGACACGGAGCGGCCGCTCCTCGCAGCCCCCACCCCACACACTCCTGCAGGAACACAACGCTCCTCACTGCAGGAATCACAGCACACTGGGGAACTCTCAGCAGGAGACGTAGTAACAAAGTTCTGTAGGCATTTAAAGGGATTTGCCATGAAGTTGAACGAATATTCTGGCATACAGGAAAACCTGCAAACCATTACACTAACCGAATTAAATTTCTAAAGGTGGCAAACTTTATCTGTAATTTAGTTCATTAATGGAAATAGCAGGCAGCAATGGCAGCAGCCAGCCTACTTTAAAGACTGAAGTTTAGATGGCTGCAGAGATGCCACACAGAAATCCAAAACTTGCTTAGTCCTGTGTTGCAGTTCTAGAACTTGTTAAGCAATAGCACTGCAAAGTGAAGTCATTCACTTACGAGCCCACAGGTTTTCATGTGAAATCAAATCTGGAATTCAGTTCGTGTTATTTCAAGAGTAGCATATAAAATTGTGTGAATTTTACAGAACAACTATAAAGAAGAGCTAGTGTTCATCCTAGCTAATGAATCACAAAGCTTCTTTGTTTCCCATTTAAATAGCATATTCTGTATTTGGACTTTTATCTTTTGTGCGTGACAACTGCTGCAAGCACCATATATGTTGTTTACATACTTGCTTAATGTTGAACTTGAACATACTCAATGTTTGTTGGCTGGTGTGCACTGGGAAGTCAAGTCACATTTCCGAGAATCCTGGACTTCAGTACTTGGAAATATTCATAGAATATAACAGAATGATTTGGGTCAGAAGCAACCTTGAACACCCTATAGTTCCAGCCTCTCTGCCATTCCACATTTTGTTATTCAGATCTCACCCTGCACGCCAGAATAGGCATTTCTTAATATCAAACTGTTTGTGGAGTAGTAAGAGCAGGATTTTGAAAAATTCTCAGCGGTGACTTAAAAGTTTTATCACTGCATCCATCCTAGACAAGTGGACAGTGATGAAAGATTTTAGGCAACACAACATGGCAAAAACATGCTTGTCTTGCAGCTTATGGATATTACTCCTTTTTTTTTTTTTTTTTTTAACAGGCCAATACATCCTCTTGTGCATTGCTCAAAGGATTTCACATTCTATGAATGGCTTGCTTAAAACTCTAATCTACGGTTATGCTGGAGTGCTGCAGAGCTACAGGTTTCACAGCACTTTGTTCTGGGGTGAAAATCCTTTTTTTTTTTTCTTGCTTGTAATCTGCATTTCAACTTTAGTGCCCATTGTCTTAAAATTTAAATGCATTGGACTCTTGGTTTGCAGTCTTATGAAGCTAATGAAGCTTAAGGACAGGATTTTCCACACTGAAACATTTGTGTGAATAAACACAAAAGTTTTAAAAGCCTTTTCTATTGCCACAGTAGGCTTTTTATACCCACTAGTACTTGGCTTTTGGACTTCTTTTGAAGACTCCTTGGCACTAGGAAAGCTAAGCCTTGAAAAGCACTGCCTTTGGCAGAAGTGTTACAGGCATTTTGTCAGACTAAGCATATGAATCCACAAAAACGCTGTCTACTCAGAAAGAATTATTAACTACTTGTGAGCATCAATGGGTAACTGCTCATTGATAAGTGACATAAATCCATACGAGAGTCTTCTTCTTTGATGGCACTGCTTTTGCCCTTCCTCAGCAAAGGTCTGGGTTTATGCACTTGGAACAAAGGAAATGCTATCTCCTTGAACAGATAAGCCAGAAATTCACCCAAAGGCAAGACTTCACATAGCTGCCTCTCTTCGTTTTTTTTTTTTTTTTTTTTTTTTTTAAAGTAACATTCTTGGGGGAAAAAAAAGCTTTGCTGTATATTGACAACACTCCAAGACAAGGAGAAATAGGGGGAATGTGGGAACCAATGTTTCTGCAATCTATGCTGAAAGACAAACTATTATGGGTTCACTAAAAATATGCAACAATAGTCTGTGCAGCAGATGTCTGCCACCAAAATATGTAAAAAATACTTACATCACTAACATTTTTATACTCCACATAAAAAGTGTTAAGACAGTTCAGTGAATTCTAGGCAAAATACTCAGCAAATTAAATCAGCAACCCGTTCCTTACAGGAGGCCTCTCAGTGCTTCCCTCTTAACAAATACTTTACCACTGAGTAAAAGGAACTGAAGAGCAGATCCTAAGCTCTGATTACAGCTTTTAAATCTCTTAAAGCTGCCTAGAGAGTTCATGGATTCTCCCTCTCTAAAACCTACCTGCATGCATTCCTGAGTAACCTGCTCTAGGTAACCCTGCCTTGGCAGGGGGGTTGGACTGGATGATCTCCAGAGGTCCCTTCCACACCCTCACAATTCTGTGATTCTGTAAATTCTTCCAATTTTTATCCATACTCACAGCTATCAGAAGAGAAACATAGCTGATGTAAATTGCTGACAATCCACAGCCCCTGAACCTTACAAAACAGATAAACCTGCATATCTGTCCAGTTCCCAGGATCAGCTTTTGTGATGGAAAACAAAAGGGTCTTAGTGGTTCCCACTGCAGTGGGTAGGGAGCTTCCCAAAACTCTGCAGAATTAATGTATTTCACATAAATGTTGTCTCTTGATACAGATGCCAGTCCTACACACTGCAGTGCAGAAAAAAACCCAATGGACTGTGATAGTCCTCCCATTTACAGGATAACAGTAACTTCTTTGCTCTGTACCCCACTTCATGAAATAAAACTGAGGTCAAACTAAACCCTAGAACATGGGGAACTCCTGCTTTTCTTCATGGACTTTAGAGATGACTTGAAGAGGCTTGTGTCCTTGGGCCAAAGCTTGCCATTGTAAATTCTCTCTTCAGTGTCTATGCAGATTGCACAGTTACAGTTATGTTTGAAAAGCACTGCAGAGTGTAGAGCTGGCATCTGTACCATTAATTAATACTGAAAATTGGTGATAGTACATGTGCTTCCCTAGCAACTCCAACCAACTCCAAAATACACCCCTTTATGTAGCTGCATAGAACAAGGTTGTCTTTAATCTAGGTCAGGTCTCTGATTCTCCATTCTGTTGCCACACAAGCAGAATGGAGAGGCAGGAAAAGTGATGGATGATTCTTAAAACCAAGCCTCATTGCCAGAAAAGTGCTCATGAAGCTATGACCTCAGCCTCTGAACATCTCAGATGGCAAACAGAAACTAACAGCACAAAAAGACCTATTTGCAACTATGATGGGACCCCCCACTTCACAGAATATTCTTTTTGAGGGCGATGTGAAACATCCCCTTCCAAGGGTATTTTTCCTGTCAAAAAGGACAGGACAGAGACCCTCTGCAATAGTTAAATGTGTTCAACTCTCAGCTCCTGGAGTGAATATTTATTTCAATCAACTCTGAAGAGACTTGCTGCACAGCTCCATCTTTATTAAATTCTTGTCAGCACATTCCAGCAATGATGTTTCCCTTTGCCTAGCAATGTTTTGTGGAGGTAAAACAGCATCAGAAAAAATAAAATAAGGGGGGGGAGGTGTCTGTGTGTTTCTCTATGAAGGCCAAATCTAAGTAATCACTAGTCTATATTATACTGCAACTAACCTGATTTCAAAAAATACACAGATCAACTTCACCATCTTATCTCTAGGCAAACAAGCTAAAACCTTGTAGCATTTTACAGCAGGCAAGTGAAAAACAGCATTACTTACCAATGTCTATTCTGTATGTACAGCAGTTATTTTACACTCAAGACAGTATTTAAAAAAAGTATTTTCTCTTCATTTTTAGTAACTCAGAATACCTCTTCAAAACTATGTATTTTAATCCAAATGACTTTGTTTCTAAGAACTTCTAAATGCACTGGGATTAGCTATAACTATATAATTCTTAGTCAACATTTCCCTTCCTTCTCCCAAAAGAAGTGACACACCTGGCCTAATTTCTTCTACTGCATGCTGCTGATAAACAGCACTTGACCTGATCTTCTTTCAAGCTCAAAAAACCTGGATAGCCATCTGTCCATAAACAATCCCTACTCCCACAGCTTTTCCTTGCCTGAGATTTTTCAAAACAAATTTTATGAAGTCCAATTTCATGGAATTGTTACAGTCATTTGCGTGCTTGCAAGCCTGTTACTGACTGCTAATGGTTTCAAGCCTGCCTCTGCTCAGGAACAAAACTGTCAGTGCTGCACAAGAAGTGACCTGTCAATACCTGCTCCTGACTCAGCAATGCACACCTGGTGTGGAAGCTCTGCAGATCTCAAACTGCAATTTTCTCTTCACCCGTGGGCAATCATCTCACCATTGGAGCACATGACCCAGAGAGCTGGAGTTCCCTGGAATTTCTGCACTCTCAGCAGCAGTAACAAGGAGTGTTCAGAAAGGATTTACTCTTACATCAGAACTGCAAAAGGCTGGCGCCTTAAGGTTAATGTCACAGACTAATACAGTGACAGAGAAGAGAGCAGTGGTACAGCACAAAAATTTGAAGAGGAAAGGCTTAGAATTCTGCTAAGATTTTACTGCTTCCATGAATGAGAAAAAAACCACTCCAGATGCACGAAAATCCCCTTAAAAATTAATAATCATCCTGTAGGAAAGGCACATCCATCTCTTCCATTCACAGTCCATAGAACACTTTCTACTACCTGAAAAATTTAATGTCTGGGAGGATTTCCATTTGCATAGGTTATCCATTTGCATAGGTTATCCATCAAAAACAAAACCAAAAAAGTATCTTTCCCCCACCCTGTTTCCAGCTGAACAGTGCAGAGCTCCCCAAAGAGCTGAAGGAGTCTTCAGCATGACTGTAGTTTTACAGAAGCTCTCCCTGATTTTCTTACATAAGTGTCAAGAATTGTAAGAAACAAGGATAAAATCTCTCCAAACATGGCTGGAAAACTAAAATATACAAAGAAATAATTGGTATTAAAGTACTTCTAACCTATCCCTAATTTTTACTTAACAAGCTCATAAAACTAGCTCATAAAAGTATCATTTAGGAGAATTTATAAGCTCCACTGTATTGGACATATGATAGACTGGAGAAGACTAATTAGTGAAAAGATTCTGTGGACTGATCATGCCACTTAGTTGCTAGCCCTCAGCCACTCTTTGATCCCATTACTCTGTCCTGGCAGGCACACTCAATCTGTATTACTGTGATGCTCTTCTTCATAATTCTGGAAATCACCATCACAGGAATGTGGAATTATTGCTAAGTGATGACAGTTATCTGCTTACATAGAATAGTTCTATGGGTCATCTTTCACATTTGCTTATTAAAGGCATTAGGTGGTTTTTAGCCTTTTCTTATAACAAAAGGTTCCAAATAATTTGATTTTATCTAAAATTAGCATGCAATACACACTACATGAAATTTATTGCCTATCTGGCACATATTTTAAGGTTATTTTATGAATAAACTATGAAATTTTGAGTATTTAAGATTTGTTGTTATAGACAGACAAAGTAAATTCCAAGAGAAGAGGAATATACATGTTTTTCATGAACACTTCACAAGCTGTGCCAAAGTCAATAGCTATTAGGTAAGGGAACTATAGTTTTAAAGGGGATTTCTGAACACATTTCATCTTTCTCACTAACCACACTAGCAAATCAAAACTCAAGGATCAGACATTGCTATCAATCCCTGTAAAAACAAATTATGTGGTTACATTCAAACATCAACAGTTTGGTTCTGGGGGGGAGATGAATAATTTTTTCCACTCAAGGTGGACCTACTATCCCATGGCAGCTCTATGCCTCTGGTAAAACAATTAGAGAAATAACTAATGGTATTTAAACTATCATTACATTTCCAATTCAGATTGTGGCCTATTCTACACCATCAGTTGCTCTGCTTGGGGCACAAGAACCGTTTCCATGTTGGTGTAGATCTCATGCAGGCAAAAAGCACTCCTACAAGTATAACTTATTTTGCTTGGAGAACAAACCACAGTAACAGAAGCTGCATTTTGCAACAAGAGTAAGAAAAGGTGATACTGCTATAACAGCACAGCTACAGTGACTAATCCTCTTCTGCAGAAACAAAACTTAAGATGTATATTTTGTGGTCCTCAGCTGCAACTGGTTTGCTTTTTTCTACATAAAACTAGGACTCGTAATTTTTAAAAAGCGTCCTTAAAGCAAATGATTTGATATGCATTTAGGTACTCTTGATGAAATGAAGAATAGCTTATTGCAATTTAAAATAAAGTGGTTTCAACACCAGTTTCCGTAAAAACAAATTAAGCAAAATTGATCTTTTTAAAACTTACTTGAATTCCCTGATTTTGACCTTGATTACATGAATTTTGTCTGGAAAATTATTTAAGTTAAATCAATGGAATATACATGTAAGCTTCATCTTGTTAAGATGATGTATTTTGAAAATAGAAAGTTTCTCTTTTAGTGATAAAGACTGCTAAAAACTGTAGGACTGCATACAGAGCAGCACTGTACACTTGGCTTTGGACAAAGAATTACGTTATTCTTCAAATAAACAGAGAACTCGGTGAAGGAATGGTGAAATACTTTCCAGACTTACTGTTAGCAACAGAAGTGAAAAAAGAAAATCTAGACATTAATAAAAGAGTGATTAAAAATAATCTAACTCTAATTTCATCTGGGCAAATAGTTCAATAATATCACATACAACCATTCTCCTATTCCTTGTCAAATTTCCATTCATTTAATTGCTATTCTCACATATGAGATAAGCAGGTTTTAAGGGGAGGGGAAAGTAGCTTTGGAACTTTCTTTTTGGGAGCCACTTCAGACAGTTCAAGGGCCCAGTTAAACATTTATTATCTCTTACCTTCAACTCTTGTTTTATAAATAAGCTAAGCTGCCCCCAGGTAAAGGGTATGAGAATTGGTAGCACTGATCTGTTTCAGGCATGCCAGAGAAAAGTCAGTAATTCAATTCAATAGGCTAAACAATCTGAACATGAATATGTTGGATTTTTAAGATGATTGAGTTACTGACCCTTCTTGATTAGTGTCCAGTTGCTGCCTGCAGCTAAAACCTAATGTGGAGGAGAGCAATTTTCTTCTTAAGTATCCGTGTGGCATTTTGTCCACAGGAATTTAGATCCAGCTCTGATAATCTGAAATGTGAGACTTGGTTATCTCCAAATCTCCTGTTAAATGAAGTGCTACACAAAATCTTAAAATACTTTATGTCCTTACTAATAAAAAGAAAAAAAAATTTACCAGTGATAGCTCCTAGATTTGACTGGGAATTAATGATCTCCAGTTAGTTCATGTAATTTCTACTGAGAGGCAAAAAGGCCACAGAAAATGAACTGCCTGAGGATTCCTCAAAGAGTACATTGGAACAGAACTGGCCTGTATTGGCAGGATAGCTTTTTTCCTGGTTTATACCGTTTGCTTTTCAGAAAAAATGTAAGACTGGCTGCAGTCTTTTACAGAAGTTTGTGTTGGCCAAGTCTTCTCTCAAAACTGCTACATGCCAGCCCTGCTTTGTGAGAGAAGATGAGCATTTAAGTTGGAGGGGCAGTACTTAGCCCAAGACAAAAACCAAATATTATCATGTGAGGCATGATATAAAACACAGTTCAAATCCCAAGAAGCTGCAAATAGACTCTACAACTGACAGGAACTAAGAAAAAGACTGGAGAAATTTAATTTGGTTCCAAATTTTTAAAGGCTAATGAATACACCTGAGTTGGCCCTTATAAAAACAGATCAAGACCTCACCATCTTTGGAAAGGACTTTATGGCTTTCCCTCTGCTCTTCTCAAGATAATTACAGTGACCGCTCCAAAAGTTTTTCCTTTACTTTACTTAATAATTCCTTGCAGGGAGAAAAATCCATTTTATAAACTTAGTAAAACTGCAAGTTATGATGTGCAACACAGCACATCACTGGAAATACTCAAAATGTAATTTCTCTATGCAATACAATGTGAGGTGTCTTTTGGTGTTGGTTCCTTATGAAGTTATCTGAAGAAATTAACAGACAAAAAAACCTAATAAAATAAACCTGTCAGCATCTTGCATATATAGAAGTACTGTTTATAACATAATTTTAGCCACATAACCACGGTATCTGCTTCTTCTGCTGTTACTACATTTGAGAAATAATTCATGCAACTAAAAATAGAAAGTTGCACTAGAAATTGTAGAATTGTTCAAGACAAGTACTGCTGCAGTTATTGTAAGAAAACAAGAAGAAAAGGCAGAGGTGTCTGAGAGGGTTTCTTAACCTTTCTGTTTAGCAATGCCTTTCTGTTTAGCAATGCCCACAAATTTGTTTGCTGGGAACAATACAGGTTCTGGTTGCCTGAGTCTGGCAAGGCTGGCTTTAAGGACACAAAACTGGGGAGAAACTGGAAGTGGCCCAGAATATTTAAGAGGATTATCAGAGCCATCTGCAGTTCACAGGCATCCAATATGCTTGTGTTTCATCACCTACAAACTTTTCTGTCTGAGAACATTGTGATTTTCTGCCTTCCAAACCACAGAGAGTTGCTGACGAACTTCCAGGAATCTGTGTGCAGTGGCATGGGGACGACACACAGTGGCAGCACTGGGACCCTGCCCAAGCCGTGCTGCTCAGCTGGAACAAAATCACAGCTCCAGAGAAGGTCTGCAACCCCCTGCCCCAAAGCAGGATGTACAGATGGGGGCAGGAATCAGGCGAGTTACTCAGAAACACAAATATTAAGAAGGTGTTTGGTTTTCGAAACCCAAATTTCAGAGTTTACAATATATCAACTTTAAAAACTTTAAAAGTGTGGAAGAACTTGATCCCCCAAGGACAAGCAAGCAGCTGTCTGGCCTGACGGGAGCTCCTAGGAGGGCTGGCAGTGGACCAGGCACTCAGTCTGCACACCAGCACCAGCCCAAGCACTCCATGGAATCAGACAGCTCTGCTTTCTTAAGGGAAACTCCCAGGAATGCATCCATCTCACTGGAACAACACAGGGCTGCTGTTCTATATATCTGGTAACATTCTTATTTAAATACTTCTTGAAATACAATTTCCTGCCTTTAAAACTGTCTGAAAACATACATATATCCAGACAGTTAAACAAATTTCAAATGGTATATAACAGGAAAATTTACCCATGAATCTGATGTATCCTTGCTTTTATGGAGCAGAATTGTTTGCTTAGTGATATGTGACTGGTGAATTCTGTGATGATTTCTGTTTAAAACTTATTAAAAAAACATACAATTTGAAACACACTTGAAATAAAGATTTCATTCATAGTACAAAATCAAAGTCTGTCAAAGGAACTAGTTTTTGATCTTTTTCACCTTGAAATACGTCTGGAACAGACAAAATTTACTTTCCTGTATCTACATGGTTTTCCATCACACTTACTTCAGACCACTCCATGGAGAATCTAAGTAAGAACCTCTGCACAAGCTGGGAAGTCAGTTGGCTTCAATTAGGAATAAAAGTAAAGAATGCTTGAAGAAAGCTTCTCTGACTAGGAATGTTATGACTTTTAACTCTTCACTTTCATGGAGCAGGATGCCTCTTGATGTCCTGTCATGGTGGAAGGAGGGGTGATGGGAAGGCTCTCCACTCTGAAAACCAAATGGTTTGCTGGGTTTCCACACATATGTTTTCCTTAAAAACTATTTCTCTATTTTAATGTTCCACTTGCATACTGTGTGTTTCTCTATGGTGGGTCAGACTCCAGCCACGAGCAAAAAAGCCTTTAAAAAAACCTCTACAGCAGATTTTGACATGAAATATAGCCAAAATGTCCAAGAACATCAGCAGCAGCACTGAGTAAGTTCTTCACATTCCAAATTAAAACTTACATTATAATTTCCAATTAAAGAGAAAATGAGTGTTTTCCTCGTGATATTAGTAATTTCTCATATAAATTCAGCTATTTATATTCATTCCCTATTATCTGTCTTATGTCTGGTTTATATACAGTAGGTTACATTTCTTGGGTATAAGTTTTAATGTAAAATCTCAAAGATTAATTTTCTAGTTATAATTGTGTTTATCAGTATTTATAGTCTTTCATACCTTTAATCAAGCTCTGCTTTTCATTTGATCTTTACCCTTAAAGCATACAGCTATTTTAAAGGGCTAATATCAACTATTATTTTTTTCTGTAGAAAGAAGATGAACCATTAACACTGTCTCCCTCTAACTTCAGAGATACTCATTCCCTTTTGAACCTCTACCCTTAGGTAAACAGGTTGGTCACCAGACTCAGAACTTCATGGAAGATAAACAATTATTAAAACCAGAAGTCACATAAGGCAGGAAGACTTATTAAAACCACCTGAAGAAAAACAGAAGTTTAAAGCTTTTCTGCATCCTTCTTTTTCTGGTTTATTGTAAGGACTGCTCTTACTGCATGGAAGCTGTCTAAGAGTTCTGCAGGAGCTCAGATCCAAGCCCACAACAAGGCTTTTTACATCCCAAAGGCAGAATGCAGGGGACAGAGGACAAGAACAGGCTACTCATTTGAGCACTGTGTGTGCTAATCTCACCCAGATTTTTAAGATCCTAGTATAGAGAAATAAACAATAGCCCAAGGAAAAGTCAAACAGGACTAATAAGATTAGCAACCTATGCACTAGGGTTTTTAAACGCAGTTTACCAAAATATTAATCCATTTTACTATGTTTGTTTACTTTCCCCATATATAAAGGACTGTAGAATAATTTGCATTTCAAAGGATGACACTCAAAGAGGAACTAATTGCAACATTACATGAGGCTGCTCAGGAACTGTGCAATGAGTTCTGAGCACCTCCAGGGCTGGAGCTTCCACAGCCTCCCTGGGCAGCCTGTCAGCTGAAAAGAATGAAATGACAAGGAACCCAAACAGAAAGTCAGTTTGGCACTCTGTGGTGTATATTTCTGCAATATTTGGATTTCTGCAAAACAACTCATATTTCCTTCATGTCTTCTCTTCTGAAATAATTTTCATGTAGTTGTTCTTTTCAGTGCATCTCAATTATCAGATTTATACAACAATATTTTAACCTACCTTCTCTTTGGTTTTTTAAAAAAACTGTCCCTTTCTGACTTATTTTTAAAAGAATATTTGCGCTACATGCGTCTAAAAAGAAGAATCTGTAAATACTTGTATTTTTGTTCCTTCTCCAGTCTTTCAGAGGAATATTGTAATAATGCAAAAACTACTTCTTCCATGGATTCACACACTGAAAAAACTCAGAACACAGATTCTATTACCTCTGCATATTCATACACCCTTTCTTTTAATGTGTTTGGTGCAAAGCTGTCAATTCTCAGACACTCCACCTGGCATTTAAATCAGAACAGTGACCACTTTGTTCATTTTAAGCCCCTTTTACAGACTTCTGTATTTTACTTATCACATAAGAAAGTTATTTCACCAACTTTGCTCAATTCTTTATCTTTTCTTTCCCAGTTAAGCCCTCCCACCCCTCCCCAAAATCTAAATGCCAGAGAATCAAAATACACTTTCTCCTTCAGACAGGAAAAACATTATTGTTTTTCCCATTACTTCATATTGGAAACTCTTCCCAAAATCAAAACTTCTAAAAAAGTGAGCTGAAGGTTAAATTAAAATTTCTCTGACACCAACATGGTCTGGTTATAGGCCAGCACAAGAAGCCAAAGTTACCACAGTGATGAGAGAAGGCAGAAGTTGCCATCTGCAGAGAATGGAGAGATGGCAGATAACCGTCTTCATTCTTACCCCTCTGCTAGATCTTATCAGTTCCTAAGAGCAGAAGAGGACAAAAGTCCAGCTGGTATGTCTCTAGGCCTTTAAATGTGGCTCTAGGTGTAGCTGGCTGAAGGAAAACTTCTGTTCCAGTCTCTACACTCAGTGCATCAAAATTCTCCCAAAATCCCATTTGTTTTTCCCCACCCCACCCAGAGCTCACAAGCTCCATTTCTCTCCAGCATTCTCTCACTCATTTTACACCCAGTATTCTGTTCCTCTTGGGCTCACCTATTCCTTGTTTTTTCTTAACCCACCTGAGCTCCCCAGCCCTCCTACAGTAGGAACACTATGATCCTGAGTTGAAAGCCTCAAATTTACTAGAGGATTTCTAAGGCAGTTGCACACCCCAACCCCCATAACTGGCATGGAGTAAAAAGAACATATACAGAGAGCAGGTACCAGCAATCAATGAAGATGAGACTGCAGAGGAGAGAAACACAAAAAAAAAGAGAATGCTTATTTTCCCTGTGCTTTGAATTCCTCCAGAGGGAATGGTTCCAAGAAATTGTGGGAGGGGAGTTCTAACTGCAGTAGTGTTCATACCTGCAGATTTTCCCCAAGGTTAGTATGCTGACATGAAGATATTACAAAACTTAGTTAGACAGCAATGACTAAATTATATGGCATCAAGTTTATTTTTCCTTTACCATACACACCTGCAAGTCAACACAATTAAGGTGGCCCAGTGCTAAGATAAACTCAGCCAAGACTATAGTAGTGTATGAAGACATAAAAAAAGCATTTTAAAAAGCTCTGGCAGCACAACACTATTTCCTTTGACAATACAGATACTCCCAATTAGTTAGCTAAAACTAAGTGCCAGCTCCTTATTCAAACTAAATTATTGTGGAGCACCTACATCAGTTTTAATACTAAATACAGTTACAGAAGACTATAGCATGGCATACAACAGGAGAGGCTTATCAGCTTTACTGTAACGTACTGCAGAATTCTGGTCAATGGTGCAGAATCTAAACTTCTTCAGGGCTAATCCACTGAAATCTCACAGAAACCAGGAGGTCTCAGGAATTTCAGCTCCACTCAGTAGTGAGGATAAAAGCAAATATAACAAACTTTATCACTGATACAGGTTAGAAGAAGGCAAACCAATCTCCCTGTTTCAGCTCAGAAGAGGGCATAAATTATTTGCTGGATTCTATTTCCTTTAACAGAGACCGTATCAGAAATGCCTCCATTACACAGAATGGATGTACAGACTTATTTTAGTATTATCCAAGATGAGGAGCCTAAGCACAGGTTATTTTTAATAAGCTTTTTGAAGTTTACAGACCTGAGTGGCATTTCCTTTGGCTACGGCTAACAGTTATGGATTATGGAGCACACACAACTCAAACCAAGTAATGAAGGTTTTTACTCTATTCATTTTGATGACGCAGAGAATTGAAAATGTACTTTTAAGTAAAGTTTTTCTTATTTAAAAAAACCTAACAGAAATAGAAAATTTTAGCAACCACTGTTTTTTGTTTTAATAACCTCCTCTCTCAAAAAAACATACATAAAGAGAAAAATGACTACTTTTTTCCTATTAATAATATGGGAGCCTATATAATATGTATTCAATCAACATGTCCTCTTAAAAAGATCTAAGATACTTACGGAGTCCAAACCTTCGGAAAGGCAGCAATTTCTTCTGGTGTATATTCATCTAACCTCTTGGGGACTGCACGTGGCTGAGGAATCTCTTGTAGAAGGTTCTTCTCTATATCTTCTGGAATAATCTGAGACAGGTGAAAACATTCTTAACTGTCTGATTGTTTAACAACACCCCTGCCCACAAAGCCAGACCAAAATTTGTCAATACTATTGCATTCTTCATGCTAAGTGTTTGACCTAAATACACCAATCTCACATATCTTGAATCTCACAGTTCTGTGAAATAATATGGAAAAAACTCAACTACATATACACATATTAAAAAACCCCAGTTTGATTGTTGTTTTAATTTACTTGTTTATGACATGAGTGCTATTGCTAACACTCCCTCGTCACCTCTATGTAACACATGGATGAAAGCATAACTGCATGAGTACTCACATCTTCGGGGAACAGATGGAGCCTCTGCATCAGAGTTCTTCTCTGAAGGTTTTTTGGAAGCATTCTGTAAACAGCTAGTTTAACAATCTGAGGAAAGGAAGCCCAGTAAGAGATAATTAGAGAAATAGGTTAACTGTTTCCCTCTGTCCACTCCCTTAATCCTTGAACCTCTTTGTAGTTACCTTCTTTCAGGCAGAAGAATTCTAGCCCCACATTCAGAAGGTACTCTAGCCTTAAATTTTAAAAAAAGAAACACTTACTTCTCATCATATAAACACTTATTTTCAGAGCCAGGTAGAAAATTCCAGCTTAGAAAGGGAAGAGCTATACTTAGCATTGTGGATGGCTGCATATCATCATTCGACTTCAAAGAATTGAGGAGCTTGTGGAAACTCCACATTGTACTGCACATTTACATACACAAACTGTTTACGAAAAATAAATGCTCAAAAAATTTCCCAAGTGCTCCCAGCAACTAGTTTAACACTGTAATTTGCTATGTTTAAAGAAGTTTATTATAAATGCTTTGTACCTTAAGCAAAGCTGACATACCAAAACACTGCATTATGAACTTACTAATTCTATTTATAATATATTCCCTTGTTATTAGTTCCAGATGAAAATCTCACTTCTAAACATCAGGAACAAATAGAATTTGTACATCTACACTAGATGATGCTTATTGAAAAGTAAACAAATTTCAACAGGATTTTCTCTTGGACTCTAAAAAAGATGCCTTTTATTTAAATACAAAACACATTGTTATGGACTTCATCCAGAAGGGGAACAGTTGTGAATGTAAAACAATACACACAACTGTAGGAGACAAAAAAGGTTTCATAAAGGACAGTAAAGCACTTAGGGGCAGACCTACGTGCAATTTTGTAAGGAAAATGTTTGCTCCAGGACACCCGGATATAAAGCAGCTCCAAATCAGAAACTACTCAGGCATGCTTAGTGCAACATGAAATGGAGGGCACTAAGCACAAACAAATCTCGAAGACACCTGGGTGCTTTTCAAAGTGCATTGAGCAAAATGGCTTCTTTTTATAAAATTAACTAAAAGAATTCAATTGAAATTTTAGAGACTATCACAGGTGGAACCACGTTAAGATAGATTTTCAGGTGTTATGCAGCCAGTACCCTAAACCTCTGGACAAATACAATAAATCAAGATGACAGGAGAAATATATCAGGTCATGCAGATTAATATACATTTTGATACTTTCTCTAATAAAAATTAATAAGCATGTATTAAAAACCAAGGATGAAATCTAATGCTTTTTAGGGATAAAAACTATTCATGCTTGTAGAGCAAACTGTAATTTATTTAGGTCAGTATACTATGTGCTTAGACAAGGGCAAGGCAGAGACATAAAATGAACCTTCACTGGTTTGCTTCACTGAATACTAAAAATCAAGTGAGATACCATAACCATAAAAGAAAATACACATATATTAACAGCAGCTCATGTGAACACAACCTTTATAATTTACAATTTTAATTTCATACACTTATTTTCCTTTCTATCCAGCATTTTTCCTTATTGCCAATGAAAGATCAAAATGCATCAGATCTAAACCAACAAATCCTGAGACTCCCCAACACATTGCCTGTGGGGATTTATCTTAAATTGTGTTAGAGTCAGCGTTGGATCCTTAGACTAATAAAGTGTGCATCCACATGGTCCAACGTATGACCTCTGACCTACAGATACACAGAGATTTACTGATTTCAGTCTAATGAAAAGACACTTTAATGAACATTATGTTAAGTACTTGATTTCTTCAAGCAACCAGTGCTCATGTTTGATTTTTGATCTTCCTCTGCAGCATGAGGCAGAGACATCTGCTGAACAGTTCAGTGAGGTAGAGCAGCTGGTCTGTTTTGGTTGTAGATACTTCTGACCGGTGAATCTTTTGTGAACTTTTTATCTACGTTACTAAAAGCCCAGTTCAGTAGGAAAAATGTGCCTATTAAAACAAATCACTCTGTAAAGAATGACTGATTATATACTCAGGTTTTGATAATGAAGAAGTATTTCCAGTGTTGTGTAGTCTCCGTAGTAATGACAACCTCAAGTTCCAACAAACTACCAAGAAAACAGGACTTGAAGAATGGTAATGGATAATGAATGATAATGGATAATTGTATAATCAATAACAGTTTCTGCAGGTAAGTACCCTAAGGGCAATAAGCATAATCCAAGGCACACTGTGGTACATCTGCTATTCTCTAGGCTGTTAAGGAACTCATTTGCCTTTCCATGCTGCCTCACACATGCAAGAAGTTCATAACCACAAGATCTGGAACAGAAAAATCAGTTCACATGAAGCACAAACCATTTTTTACTGCCAGGCAAACCACAGTACCATAAAATGGTTTGCTTGGAAGGAACTTTTTAAGGTCATCCTCTCCAACCCCCTGCAATGAAACTGCAGGGGAAACTTCCACTAAACCAGGCTGGTCAAAGCCTCACCCAGTCTGGCCTTGAACACTTCCAGGAATGGAGCATCTACAACTTCTCTGGGATGTCTGTTTCAGTCTCACCACCCTCAATTCTTTTGTATTTCCACGCTGAATCTCTTCAGTTTAAAAACATCACATCCTGTCACTACAGGCCTTGATGAAATGTCTGTCCCCATCTTTTTTGTAAGCCCCCTTTCTATACTTGAAAGGCCACAATAAGCTCTTGCCAGTCCTTTCCTCTCTAGGCTGAACAACTCCAGCTTTTTCAGTCTCTCCTCATAGGACGGGTGTTCCATCCCTCTGATCATTTTTGTGGTCCTCCTCTGGACCTGCTCCAACAGGTCCATGCCTTTCCTGCACTGGGGGCCCCAGAAATGGACATGGTGCTCCAGGTGAGGCCTCACCAGAGTGGAGCAGAGGGGAAGAATCATCTCCCTGACCCTGCTGGCCACGCTGCTTTGAGTGCAGCCCAGGATCCCGCTTTATTGCAAGGTCACTAGTCCAACTACAGAACAGAAGGCTCAACAAGGAGCCAGGACACAGAAGGCAGTGCTGGAAAAATTCCTTCACTGTAATTCTGCCTCAAAGACTCTTCTAAGAGCCAAAACAAATCCAAACCCAGCTACTGGAAAGACCAAGTTTACACCCAACTTCTTGCCCAAAATTCTGCCTACAGCCAGAACTTCACTTTCACTGGTGTGGTATCAAGTCAAAGAAATCAATAAAGCACAGACTTAAGTGAAGTTGTACAGACTGCTTCTGCACCTTGAGTAAGGTTGTGTAACACAAAAGGCAGATCCAACCAGCAATACATGCAGGGTGTTAAGTCAGTAAGGGCTCTTCTGTTACTGAACATGCTTGAGTTTCACTAAAAATAGACCAATCCTAAATAAAAAACAAGGATGGAATTGCAAATCCACTACTAAACTCATGCAAAACCCAAACCCAGATTCAATTCCCTAAAAACACACATCAGAACATGTTGTTTCTTTCAGAAATTAACAATAAAACTCTTTTTATATGCTTGTAATACACTTAGAATGAAAGAAATTTTATGGTTTTCTATGTGATTATGCTTACTTTGAGCAATTAAAATAACAGAAGTTTAATTTCACATGAAAGTTTAAAAAGCTGGAGATTTCTGTGGGATTTCAGACTGGCAAAGAGGTCTACCCACCCACAGGCCTCACTGCAACCTTGATCTGACTTTGAAATTGATTAGCACAGCTTAACAGTTTATTTGGTAATTCATGGACTCCCACTGCCTCCTCCCCCAGTCTTTTCTCTTTAGTACTAGCAATGTGTAAAATTCCATATCCTCAAAAATATTTACTCCTAAAGACCACAACACTTTCTCCATCAGGTAAAGACATCCACCATCAGATGTACACAGCCACTCCAGCGTTAGCATTTGGGGATTTTTATACTGCTAGAATGCTGTTTGCCTCAGGTTTTCTTTTTAATTACAAAGTTCCCATTGGCTCTAATTGCAATTGTCATCTAGAATATTGCAATACATTTTTTTTCAGCTTGGCCAATTTATATACTTCCAGCACAGACATGCTCTTAATAACGCAGCTATATGACATTATTCTTTTAGTTTCCAATTTAAAGGGTTAATTAGAAGGAAAGGAATCTGAAGGCAGCTCTGTTAAAACTCTTGTACTTTCAGTCCCTTATACCACATTAATATATGTTATGAATGCAAATAAATTAAAATATATTTGTTTGAAACATTGTGAAGCTTAAACATTTCAATTTTTGTGGCAGGCTTTGGCTTACGTGCAAATTTGTAGACTATGTCTGATGGAGGCAAGTTCTGAGAAAGATTCTTTGCCAGAAAAAACATACTTTAAAGATGGAAATCAACAGAGTAATACCACTCCTAGTACTGAGAAGCAGAAAATAATTGGCCAAATTTCCAGAAGAAAGTCTACCCTAACAGCTGAATTAAGTCCAATAATCAACAGGAAGCAACTCTAGAACATGAGAAGAACACCATGGAAGTGCTCCAGAGAAAACAAAGTGATTAATTACAAGGCATACCAAAATAACCCTAGAAGGACTTCAAGACATACAGCAGTTACTTGGAGGTACAGTTCGATACCAAATCTTCCTTCTACCAGTTCATGGTTTTCTGTTCTGTATACAGTACTGTTCCTTGCACCACACATTATAAAATATAGCACAAAGAACTTTCTACCTCTGAGAGTTGTACAACTAGTACAGCAAAACTGAATGTACTCAATGCTGCCATAAGAATAATTTGGTCACAGACAAACTTCCATGCATGTCATTTGGCTTTCCACTGCTGTTCAACACATAATGAAAATGTGGAAGTTTAATGTTTTCTTTAAATTTTTAAGTTGACTCAAGAACAAGGAATGGATTAAAACCTTTTAATCCATTTATTCATACAAGCATATTTAATCCATTATTCATACAAGCATTTATTTTTGTGTACTATGAAAAAAAACGACCAAGTCAGCTCTAAGACTTAGATCACCTAGAAGTTTCAAGATAACATGCTTCATAACAATATTCTCCTCCCCATGCAAAACTAACTTGGGTGCCTACTAATCCAGTAAATTTGTTCTACTTCATTAAAAGAACATTACACCTTAGTAATAGGAGAAAATGCTACTACATCTAGGGTTTCAGTAACTGAATTCTAGCATGTACATATTATTCTATCAACTATCCCTTACTGATGCAAAGAAAATAGGATCTCAAATACCAACAGCAAGACTTGACTGTGTTTTCTGTCTGAGCTTTTCTTCAAAAGACAGATTATTAGGCAGATACAATGGCAAGTCTATACGTGTAAGCAGTTACTAAAGGGCATTCAAAAGGAAAATTAGAACATTTTAAACCCCTTCATATCAGTGCCAGCAGCTGAACAACCAAAACCATGACACCTCTGGAGGCTCCCTCTGGGCACATTTCCACAGAGCTACCTTGGTTCACTTAATAATCTTCCCTAGCAGGTAAAATTCATTCTGAACAATTATTGCCCATTATTCCTTTGTCACAGCCAATATAGCCTCTGAATACTGCAAAGGTCAATCCTCTCACTGAGCATTTGCTCTTAGCCAAATGTAATCTTTTTCTTTTCTGGGATCGAGTTCCCGATGCAGCAGGGAAAAAAAAAAATAAGCTAAGTATTGCTTACCTTTCAAATCAGAAATCAAAGAAAAATTGATTGAAAACTTTGTTCTCACAGGATTACTATCTACTTCTACAGATTATATCTGACAACTTTATTTTGCAGAGAAATGAAAAATCGTAAGATTTTTCCAAGAAGATTTTCAAGTAATTTTTGCTCCCTCTCAAATCTGAGATTTAAAACTACATCTTTGAGTCTTTCTATATCAAGTACCTAGAAGTCTAATTTTGAAAGTGATGATCTCATGTCCATCAGCAGTTTTCCAGCTAAATAAAACTTCTGCAAATTTTATTTAAAGAAAATCCCAAACCTCTATGCATTCCAAACTCTTACACCTCAAATAAAAAAGTTTACCTGTCTCCTTTATTTTCAAAAGATTGTCCTGGCAAAGAAAACACACCACACCTTTAATTTAGACTTTTTAAGCAACCTCTAATGGAAATTAATGCTGCCGACCCACTGATATCCTAAGGGATTATTGCTGCCATACAGAATATCAGTGTTATATTAACCTGAAGAACCTGAAGAGTGGCTGTTTTGAACAACAGCAACAAAGTTTCCTGGTGCACCTAAAGAACACATTTTATAGTTTTGCTTATGGGTGGTCCAAGAACTTACATTCAATCTAAGTCAGAGAAATGTGAACAAGCTGGGTTTTTTTTCTTCAATAAGCACTTCCTAAAGTAGCCCAGCCAACTCCAATAGATGATTTCTATTCTCTGCTACTCTCCAAAAGAGCAGACAACGGAACACTACAAATTTTAAACAGAGACATTCCCCTCCTCATGCCTCCCAAATCAACTCACAAGTATTTAAGGTAAAAATGTGTTGGACTATGTACTTTTGATATCTTTTTGTTAACACATTTATTTTCACCTTTGCAGAAACCCAGATTTTTCTGAGTGCTGAAAAACTTGGCATAATGAACAAGAAACTTTAAGCTCTATACAAAACATCAACTATGCAGACTTACTCACTGCCCCATATTAGCATAAAATGTTAATGTGAGCAGTGGAAAAAAATAGTATTTTTCCAATCTCAGGCAAAAAATTATACATCTGAGATCAAACACTTATGACTGGACAGGTGAGGTTTTTATTCTGTTCAACCAAGAAGAGAAGTCAAGGATTACAAATAGTTGTCATGGGAAGCTTTCAAGACCTGTCTGGATAAACCCCCAGCAGCCTTATCTGACCTAATAGCTGACAGTGCTTCAGGTAGGAAGCTGGATTAGAGGTTTCCTGAGGTTCTCTTCAACCTGAATCATCCCATAGCCCTCTGAAAAGAGGCACAAGCACATTCAAATTCAGTACAATCCCTCTGAAGCATTAACTACCACCTGCAAGGAATGTAAAACTCCAAAGTCAGTAAGACAGATACAGTGAGGTCAGCCTCCACTGAGAATATCAGATCATCAACCTCGGTGGCACCTTAGGAAGGAGCTAGAAATTATCAGGGATGAGCTGATCATTACTACAGTAATCTTGTTTAAATTCTGACAACTGTACTTACACGGCTTTCAGCCTCCCATGTAAGCATAAACTACAGCATTTTGCATCAAATTACTCATAATCTTTTTAACCAGCCATTAGCTGTGAGCCAGGTTTTCCTAAAACACTCTGTATACTAGAAAGAAAACTAACAGAAAAATATTTATGTTGGGGATTTGTATGTTTGAATTTAGATATATGCAAGTGAAGACAGTGCTAAGCATTCCTGCAGTCCTACTATATACACACACACTCTGAAGTCTTACATAAACTGAAAATTGTCAAATTCATTGCAAAATCTCTATGGAGCGCCATGCAAGATTACACCATCTTTTTCCTTGGAAGCAGTCTCTTCTATTAATTTACTGTCTTAATTTCCCTAAAGCTCTGTTTCAAAAGCAATGATGACTCATGTAATAAAGCACTACCAGATGTATTAGCAGGAGTCAGTAAATCCAGTCCAAGGGCACAGAAAAAGCAGTAGCCTCCAGGATTTACAAAACAAAGATTTGGATGCCACAGGAAGATACAGTCTGCTTCCTAAAATCTTCCTAATTCCACTGGCTCCAAAGGAACTGAATTTAACATGATTAAAAGAAAAAGGAAGTGAAATAAAGTGACTTATTAAAGTCTCCATAATAACTATGTGTCATTTAGATGATGATTTGAAGATCCATATGTTACTTAGGCTGGCACTGTTCTCTTTACTACTTTTTCAGGTTTTAAAAGCTTGTTCTATAAACAAAACCTGTTAATAAAGCATTGTCATAATTTCCATTTTTTTCATATCCCAATGTATTTCGTACCAAAATAATTCAACTTGCAAACAAGAGTTTCTAGCCATAAAAACTCTGTTACAGCTACACATAGAGAAATGAATCTTGCCAAATTACCACCCACTACTACTAATTACAACAAAAACATGTCTGAGATATCTTTATGAGAGGCAACTGAATGCTTCATCTTCAATAGAATGACAGAGTTAATTGCTGATGACTCCCCACCATTGTGCTAAAAAAATAGTGTCTGCTGCTAAATTAGACCAAGACTTGAGCCACATCACCATTTGCTGAGCCTTTGTCCAACATGCTTTAGTTTTTGGCAATGCATTTAATCCTCTTCTGTTTGCAGAAAAATTCATCTACGAGTCTGGCAATGAAAGAGGTATTTTAGAACCAATGCCAGAAGGTAATTTAGAGAACATCCAATTCTCATGACCTAACAAGTTGTGTTATACTGCCTCCCAGTGCTCAGCATCTGCCTGAAGCTCAAATGAAATAGGCTGAAGAATCCGTTTTAGACATGGAAGTACCAGTAATTCCCAAAGGAATTACAACTGTCTTACAGGCTGTTTGCAAAAGCATTTGTTTTGAAGAATTCTAGACAGAACATTACATGAAATTGTAGTATTTAGTTACACTTTATTTAAAGAAGCTGTGACAGTAAAAACAGAAACCAGGCAAATTCATATAGTGGATCACTTTTTCATTGAGTACCTGCACTTATTTAAGATAGAACTGAGACAAACTAGGATTTCCAAATCATTGATAAAACCCATGAATTTTACAGCAGATAAAACTTCCATAGGTAAAGGAAGAAACACTTCTATATTTATACAAAAAGTGACCCAAACAAAAGCATTTCAAATTCAGAACTGACCATAAATATTAATCTCTGTGGACCTTGTATCATGCTCTGAAACATTAGTACTTAGAGAATTCAGTCCTCCAATGCTGTCCATTCAAAACACTAGTAGATATAAGTTTGTAACTGTGTAAGTCAACATCCTAAAATGTTCATACCTGCCTCCCTATTTTTTCCATCAGTACAAACACATGAACACTGCATTTCAGAATATGCAATAGTCTAACATAGACAGTAAAGAGACTTATGTACAATGTAATCACCACTTCCATTTCTTTCACAGACGATGAACACACAGCATTGCAGAAAAGATTTTAAAAGACATCATGACTTAAAATCTGCTGTAGAATTTAATTGGAAAAAAAGGCAGATGCACTTTCTTATTTAAGATTAGTATTATTCTTGCTGGCTCTTAAAAAAGCAGTAGGGTCATTAAGCTGAAGTACAGCTTAGCTCACTCAAACTGGAGACAGTTCATTTATAAGAAAGATCAGATCCCTGAAACTAAAAGGAAGTAAGTAAGTGAAAAATTAGTGATGCAAATGAGCTTGATTTGCTCCTTTGGACAGCAGGGAAGTATGACGAAAAAACACAACTTACAATCTAACCCTGAAAACATTGTCAACAAAAATGGCGTCATAAGCCAAGTTTCTAAGAACTATTTGTAGAACGTTTTTAATTTAACTTTTGATATGCAGGTAACTGATCCCATTTGTTTATGGGAACTAATTAACTGGAAACCAACCAGTTTCACAAATAAAGTGAAGAAGGGAAAACCACTTACAGCAGTTGGATCCTTCAAATGAAGCTGAGTTGCTGTCACCTGTTTGAAACCTCCAGGATAACTATAAAAACAAACGGAACATACAAGCTTAATTCTTCACGCTCAAGCACGATGTTAACACAAGCATCACCACATCTTGAACAATGGTGTAATGGTATGACAGGCTCTTAAAAAGGAAAATTGTTCTCATGAGGCCAAATTCATTCTGTTAACTATCTAATTTCAACACCACTTGTACTTGCTTATTTATTCACTTGAAAATGAAAAAGCTTGTGCTCCACAAGCAGATAGATATGTTTTCAAAACTGTTTATTAAATGCACTGTAACAGCTACAGAACACAACAGGAGTAACATATGCAGAACTCTGAAATATTTCCTGATGATCAAGACTCACAACCAGCCTTTGGCTGACATAGGAGACATCCATTTTGAACTGTGTCATTTTCTCGCTATTCTAAATAAACCTTAGCAAGACTTGGCATATCTAGAGTAACAAAATTTTAGTTCTACTGCAGTGGATCCATCTTTCTAAAGCCTATATAACATGTTGAAGGTACAATAATTCAGATTTATGCATAAGTTTTAATTAATGATAGCATGGAGTAAGAAATTACATGGAAGTTAGGTAAAGCTGGGTTTCATCCTGCTTGAATTACTTTATCAGGAATCAGTCTAAGTGAAATGAAAACAAGCCCAGCACCATGAAGACATGTCCACTGAGCAGCATGGACTTTAATATTAGTTTTAAGTGTACAATTCTTTTTACTTATTCAAAACCATCTTAGGTACTTATGTAAGTGTTTGAACTTATACGTTAAATTTTTAGAGAAAATTTCAGGTCATCGGGGAGGGGGAGAAAGAAAAAGAAAGCACACAAAAATTTCCATCAGCTCTGAACAAGAATTTCTCAGGAATTCAGCAATTTCAGGATTGCACCTTTAGCACTAACAAAATCAGCTTCCTCAGTGTGATTTATTCATCTCCCAACTGGATACATTGCGACACTCAGAGACTATTAAGTAGTATCATTGTCTAAAATAGGAGTACTGAACTAATAATCAACATGTTTTCTGTAGTTGATTATTGCTCTCTCTACTCTACATATCTAAATATCTACAAGATATTTCCTCCAGAATAATACATTTTACGCTTCTGAAAAAAAAAAAATCTACAGCAGTACAGCTTGAGAGCGTTTCATTTTTTAACTGCTTTTTCAATTTTTTTTCATCCTCTGATTCAATATTTACTGTTAGATAAATAGACCCTGGTAGGACAAAGTAAGTAAAATTGGTGACTATATATACATATATTACAATGTTTAGTGCCAAGAGAAGTACTACTACTACACAGTAAACACATTAATCCAAGTCACTGGGACCAGAGGTTAACACAAGACAATCTGGATCACCAAATGTGTTCACTTATTCAATTGTTCTGATTACTTTTGAGTTAGATTATTTTCCCAGCAACATATACTGGGTATAAAAAAGAAAACAACAAAAAAGAAAAGAGAAAAGAAAAAGAAAGGAGGAAAAAGGTTTACACCATTTTAAACACTGTAACACATGCAAACAATAAACAAAACCCCTAAAAGTTAAAACAGGAATTCCCTTCTAAAGCAATATGCTAAAAAAGACTTCAACTATTAAGAAATATGACATAAAATTTACCTCAAACTCATTACCACAAGCTTTAGTTACTATAAAGCTTACCCGGTATGTGAAGAATATACTTTCTGTTCCCATTTGTTACCAGAGAAGGCAATATGCCTTGTATTTATTATGACCACATGATCTCCACAGTCATCTACAAGGTAGAAACAAGTGGAAAATATTAAAGAAAACCACAGAGGGAATCAATCAAAATAACAACTATTATGTATGCAATACATACACAGTAGCATATAAATATGCCTTCCATAAAACCAAAGTTTAAAGATCTGAGCTTTCTGAGTCACACCATCTAATTCAGCTCTTAAATATCAACTTTAATTACTATTTTTAGTACTATCAAGTTAGAAGGCAGCTGAACAGGTAAAATACCATCAGGCCAGATGAGTAACCATTACAATTATTCAGCTATGATTTAGAAATTTAGTTTACAGGCAAATTTCTATTCTATTCAACACATTATGCTGCATACGCACCTATATTTCAAACCCACCCCCCCCCCCCAAAGCCCAGGAAAAGAAAAAAAAAAGGTTAGTTCCAAATGATCCTAAGCATTTCTTTATTTTACTTTTTCATAAAAACAGCATCTGTGTTTACTGAAGGACTGAACATTCTGGGTAAGTAAAATACTTCTATGAAATAGTTACACTCTCAGGCTAAATATACATTGCACATAAATATGCATTGAGGGAAGTGGTGGGGGGGGGAAAAGCCCTAAAAACACCCCCAACAGCTCTTTTAGGAAAAACCCCACATTTTCATCTGTCAAAAAGAAGCAAATGTTACAGCATATACACGTATGCTTAGAGTTACATCTGCAACTTTAACATCAAAAGTTCTTGAAGTGCAAGGTTTATAACCTACCACCAACACCCTGCCAGAACATAGCTGGTCTAACAGGGCTTAGGTACTAATAAAGTGCTAACAAAACTTGTATTATCTCAAAAGTACCACATAAATAGGAGAAAAGATGCAGCTTTTCATTTCAGAAGCAATGTTCTTGATCAGCTGTATAAGCTATAACCACCCATTCAGCTAAAGTGAAAATGATTTACCTGAAGTTCAGTCTCATTTGCATCACCACATTAGAACACAAATTTATGAAAAGTCTCACTTGATTAAAACATTTTTGAGTGGGTAATAAAGCAGCTACACAAAGTAGGGCTTAAATTGACCATGCATTTTTTTATAGGAGCACATAATTAATCAAAGCAGTTTTCACATCTTAAGGGTTTTTTATTATTTTTTAATCTTGTATTCTTTTAATGCTCCACTTTAAATTACAGCTGGAGTGCAAATGCAATTTACACAATTTACTGCTGCAGCCTTTCACTACTGACAGTTTAGCTCTAAAAACACTGTATATCTACATAAATATCAGGGAACTGACACTGGATTTTGTGACTTTTTGGTGTTTTGGTTGGGGAGATGACACAATAAGCTCACCTAAGGAAATTTCTGCCAGCATTTTTCCACTTGCATGAACACTGAATTAACAAATATTAATACCAAATTAAATACTAAACAACAGAAAAATCCACCTTATGTTATTTTGTCCAAGGAACTGTTATATCACAGACACAAAAACACTTGCTAGTTTAAAAAAAGAAGCAAAAGAAGCCTCAAGTACTTCAACCACAAGGTTCTGCATACTTTGCTCTCCTAAATGTTTCAGTAGCAGTAACCAACCAATTGGTGTCAACCCGTGTAAAGCAATTAGTACTGATTTAAACCAAATAAAGCCATCCTTGAAATACTTTCCAAGACTACATAACTCCACAGACATAAAAGTATCAACGTTCTTTCGCACAGGGCAAACGAAACATTTTCCTCTCAGCATTTGCTTTATTTCTAAAGACAGCCTTAAGTCTCCAGTGACATCTTGTGGATACAGCAAAATTTGCAACAGCACAACCCTGACATTTAGAAGTCTTTACAACACTACAAATCCTATCTCCTGCTGTGAAACAGATCTAGTATAATTTTACTATGCAGACTTCAACATGTATGAGCCAAATTCAAGGCTTCCGTTATGTTTCAGTAATGTCTTTGGAAAAATTTGTATGGGTATTACAGAAACACTGCACCAGTGGTGTGAAAGATCAACTTTACATTATTTATAAAATGCTTATCCCCATGAGACAGGCACTACAGCATTAAAAGTAATGATCAAGATTAGATACATCTTTTCTGCTGAATCTCTAATTTGCAGAAAAACAAAATTATGGTTTTATTTAAAAAAGGTATCTTTCAACAATTATTTTCTCTCATTTAAGGATCAGACAGGTCCCAGTCTCCTCACCACAGAATGTAGAAAGCAGGAAGGGACCTCTGAAGGTCATGTCATTCAAACCCCATGCTTAAAGCAGGACCAGGTTTTGAAATGTGGAGGCTTCAGAACCTCTTGGGCAACGACAGCCAGGTCCTCTTACCGCAAAAAATATCTTATTTGATGTTCAGAGTATGCTGCGTTTCAGTTTGTGCCCACCGCCTCAGGAGCAGAGAACTTCATTCATCTTATTTAGGATAAAGCACTCCAAGACTGTAGTCCTGGGCACCTGCTGAAAGGTAGCACTGTGATGTTTCTTTATGTGCACTGTGAGCTAAGTCTTTACATTTAAGGTCAACAAAACATATTCTGAGGTTTTTAAAAAAATGAAAGAACAACCCACTATAATTCAGCTACTCAAAATTAATTACAAATTTGTAACATCCTTTATATGATTCGGTAAAGAAACAACATTAGATTGTAGAAAAAGATGAAAAAGAAAACCAATTAATTTATAATTTATAAACAACTCAGAAATGTAACCTTCTACATCAGGCCTAATTTTAAAACTGAAATTGAAAGAAACATGCATATGAAGAAAAGGAAATTTGCTTTCATCCACTGCAATACTCACTTAGTGCATGATAAATAGGTTTATGTCTGCCTTCGAGCCTGATTACAGTGGCAGCTGCTATTTTTCCCGGGGGCTGCATCTTCGCATCGAGGAGGTACCAGGCTCTGGCAAAAGTAGCCCATTGCTGAAAAGAAAGAGGGTCAGTACTTATCACAGGAAAAAATCACACTACCGTAATCTACCTTCCTCAATTAAATCAGCACTTCTTTCACATTCAATATGCTAGAAAAAATATTGATTATTCAGTACCACCCCCTTCAAATAACCTTTAAATAGAGGAAGCACCATTGCAGTGCGATGTACATGTGTTACACCACTGAAAGGTTACCGGCCCTGAGAGCTTTGTTTCAAAAATGCTGCAAGCTTCAATTATCGCTACTTGAACTGTAACATCGCTGCAGGGCATTTAGCGCCCAAGGTCTCCTTCCCTCCTGGCGAAGGGCACGGCTGCCCCACTCGCAGCTCTCACAGGCTGAGCCGCGGGTGTCCCCGTCCCCCAGACATGTCGCGCACAGCGCTTCCTGCCAGCGGGACCCTCAGTGCGGACACGGGGGCAGCCTGGGGCGCTCCTCTGGGACTCCTCCGTGCCCGCCCGCTCCCTCCCGCCGCCGCGGTGCTGTCCCTG
>JAHLSL010000011.1:11453115-11591435 GCA_025920805.1 Petroica traversi | reverse complement strand
CGCGGGGCGCTCCCGCCTCCCTGCACAGCCTGCGCTTTCGGGCTGGAAGTGCTTCGTGCCTTTAACCTGCAGAAACTTCCAGGGGAAGGGGGGGGTTTCCTATTTTATTGCGATGCTGTCGTGTAACTCCGTAAAGCGTTCCTGAGCATGACTTAAACGACAATTTAGGAAAATTTGCCTTTTTTAACTGCAAATCTGCAGGTGACAGTTCTCTTAACCCAACCAACCCCTTCTCCCTTAAACTCGCCTTCTAACATCACACTGAACTTTATACTGTATTTTCAAGGAAGTAAGATTTAACTTCCATAATTCAGTAATTTCAAGATTTTTTTTTTCCTAGCTGGGACTGCTGCAGACGTGTATCAGTTCCTGAAGGAAAGCTGTAGTGCATCTATAAATGCAGATGTGAGCACGTTCCCAGGTAAATATGGCACTGGACAGCATGGTAGGACAAATATCATCAAGGAGTTGGTCTATGCATGTTTTATTAAGGGAAAGAAGTCAGAAATTTAAGTAAACCCTATTGCTGTGGTGTGGACCTGTTTCTACTGCTCCTGTTTCTGTGGGGAGCTGATGTCATTTTAGCAGCTAAGATGATAAGATAGACTGGATGTGAGAAGTGAAGGGAAAGTCGTTTGTAAAGTTGACAAATTTCAGTCCAGTTGAGCAAGCAAGAGTAGGAAAGGGCTTGCTTCTCAAGTCAATGGGATGTGTGATATTTTGATTACTCCTGTAATGTCTTCTATTTTTTTCAGTGGAAGCAATACTTGTCTCTTGGGTAACAATTCAGAACCTTAATCCATGAATATTAAATAATTTTTTCATCTTAGAATAGATTTCTCAGATCTGCTGTAGTACTTTTAGGGACTGGGCATTTGTGTTTTGTTGTTTTGGGGTTTTTTGGTTAAATCAATGCTTTCTTAGTTCTTTACTTGGTTTGGATATCTAGTGTTGTAAGCTTATCTTGTCACAGATGCATATAATTTGGATTCATGTGGGAAAACCACTATAAACTCTTTAAATTAGGGAAGATGGGAATGTTAAGCTATTTTCAACTTCTGTGCTTTTTATTGCATAAAAATGTTGATAGAGCATCTCATTTTGTGTGTCACCTCTGTGTATCATATTTACGAAGGGTATGATACAGAGCATGCAAATAGAAAGTAATCTTACAATTCTCAGAAAAGAGAAGAGGTCAAAGGTTTTTTACTCACTAATAGTCAGAGGGTCAGTAATAGACACTTGCAAAGGCACTTACCTACCCCTTAATATGTTTAGAACTTACTTATGATGCCAAAGGAAAGTAGAACTCAAGTAATTGTTGCACATTAAATGACTTACAGAGTCTTTTAACAGATGTTATAATAGGAAGAACAGATTGTAGTGAATTGATTAATTTAAATAATTGTTTTATATCTTTGCAGCATGCTCAGTGGCTGGTATTCCAGGTGCTAAGAAATGGTATTTTGCAAATCATGTTATTTGTGGTTATTATCAGGTAGGACAAACTTTTTTTAGAATGTAAGTTCCTCAGCCGCCTGCTTGTCCGTAGAACAAGCTAAAACTGTAATGTTTAAAACTCTTTGCTTATTTAACTCTTTTTGTTTGATTAGTTCTGCAGTTCTGACTGGGAGGAAATAAATGTTGACACACAGAAAAATGAAGACTCTCACCAAGCAAGCATTGACGAGAACCTGGGAACCACACAAAATTTTGAGGAAGATGACAGTAACAGTCAGGAGTCACTGTCTCTGGCTGAGTATGTGTATTTTTAATTTTATTGAAAGTACACTGATCTGACATGTAACAGTGATGACCCAAGGGGATCAAGAAAGTTGAACAAGTGAAAGTTATTACCAAAGCAAGAGTTAGCTATGAACAATCCCCTACTAGCCCTGAAAATACTTTTACTTTGTTTAGCATAGCTTTAATTTTTCTAGTTACAGATGGTTTTTATAGCATAACTGAACAGTTTTTTAACAGCTAATGTTATTTAAACAAAAGTTTCTTGCTAATTCCTCTTGAATTCTAGTTTTACTGCAGGTTATTTTGATGTCATTAGGCCTGCTTCTGTCTAGTAAAAGAGAAGATTTCTCATGTCCTAGGTGTGTTTGTGTACAGTTTTAAAGATGTAAGATACTTACATCAGGTACTATTCATTAGTTGTAACTTTTTGATCCTAAACGACTTTGTTTATATTTTGGTTCTAAATCTGTTGTTCTTTGTTTTCAGTATCTATGATGAAGCTGCTGAAAGTCTGCATCAATTAGCTGATAAATTGCCTGCTCCAGGTAATCTGTCTTTCAAAACCAATCTCATTGGAGTTTATCTTGTTAGTTACTGCTCTAAAAACTCATCTGGTAAAAGCATAGTGAACGGAAAAGTTCAGAATGTTACTTGGGTAACTGAATTAACTTAATGCAGCTCTTGAAGGTAGTTTGAGCATGGTTGGCATTGCAGATCAGGACTAGTTTGCTGCTTGTTTCCTTGGCGGGCTGTAGTTTAGTAGAGTTTAAGATAGCTATTTATATAATAAATTTATTCATCTGAAATGGCAGCAAAGTAATCATAGACAGTAAGCAATACAAAACTCAAACAAGAAGTTTCTTATGAAAAAACAAAAGGAAGATGTTGACATCAGGCTTGCATCTGTTTTGACAGCTGCTTCCTTGTGGGTGGGAGCCAAGAAGATGAGAAGAAAATTTATCAGAATTTATCTGTTGGATTCAGATTTTGTAAACTGAAGATACATATCACCTGGCATGTTAGGGTTATATAATGTTGCCTAAATTGATTTGGGATAGCAAAGGAATGGAAGAAGAATGAAGACCAGCAGTTTAGAGTGTTAAAACTGGAAAAATGCCATAGATTAGTTGTACAGATGACAAATCTCATCTCTCAGTGCTGACTGAGAGAGGAGAAAGATACAGAACCATGTCACTGAGGGGATGGTGAAATATTTTGTGTTCAACTAATGAGCAGCAAGAGGTGAGCTAAAACATGTGAAAAGTTTTTTAAACCATGGAGTTACTTCATCTTTTTGTCCGTTTTAGTGCAGTCAATGATAACCAATACTATTCTATCTTTAAATGACAGAATAATTTACTGAATTTAGATACTTTGAGTCATGCACAACTGTTTTATAGGCAGAGCAATGGTTGATGTTATCCTGCAAGCTGTTGAATGTGATGGACTCAAGTTAAAGGACTGCTTACCTGCTATTGGTGCCCTGAAACACCTGAGAGAGTGGCACTCTGCACAGATCACCATTGCAGCAAGTGATGCTACAGGGTATGGCATTTATTTTTATTTATATTATATTTCAGGGCTAAAACAAGGTCATTTCTCTTTTGTGTTAGCATAGTTCAGTGGATTAAAATAAAAACAGCATCTTGAGTACTTTATGTGTTTACTTTGAAAATACACAAATTAGTCGTCTATTGTATGAGGGGAGGAATTATTCATCCTGATTTATTGTAAATGTCCTAACCAGAGGAGCAGGCAAAAAAGCCAGTCCTCTGCACTTCTTGTTTCCTGTGAGAGCCAAGGGTAAAATATTTTCTCTTCCCTTTCCATGGGTTCTGTGTGCATACAATGTTTTCACTTTGTATTATGCTGTGGGATAACCTGTATACTGATTGTAGTTTTCCAGATTTTTTAAAATTAATCCACACTACTGCTGGTTTTACTTTAAATTTTAGACTACCTTTGGTATTACATTTCAGGGAGGAAAAGTAGAGTGCCTCATTTGTCCCTTTTGAAAATGGAGTATGATGGCTCTATTACTTCCTGTGTCCTTTTCAAGACTGTTACTATGAAGAGTTACTGAGACTATTAATTCAAGTTCAAATTAAGTCCAGTAATTTCCTCACTGACCTCCTCTAATTGGCATATAAAGGCCATGATATATCTCAATATTTAAACCACAGTGATTTGGGGTTTTTATCCCATGAAGTGAATAATTGTGTGAATACTGAACAACTTGGCAACGTCTCCACTTTCCTTCCCCTCTGTGCTCAAAGGGTTCAAATCTGCTTCATAGAATATGTGGTTAAGCTTAATCCTAAATTAATAATCTGCTTAAAAAGGTGAATGTTCTGTCCTTGGATAAAATAAGAAATATACCTGCTATACAGTATTTCCTGAGGTATGTGGAGGACAAGAAAGTTACTGCAGTGACTTCCATGAACACTTGATCTCAGTGCTGATTGATATCATCCTGTGGAACCAGCTTTTGACCAAATACATTTTTCTGCTGCCTTTTTTGTAAAGTGAAGTTATTTAGGCATAGAAGATCTCTGATGAAAGTTATTTCACCAATTCTTCCTATTCTGTTGATGATGCTGATTTCCCTTAGAAGACAGCCAACCAGCTACTGATACCAGCTGCTCTGTCTCTTGTTGAATTTGAATAATGCTTGTGCTGCAGTCATATCTCCATGTGGAAGGTTAACTACAAACCATCAGAGAGACCAGTGATAGCCCCACTGATGGCTCCCAGGCTTTGCTGCAGTTTCTAGCTCCCAGCACTACTATGCAGTGCATGCAGTTGCCATTGCCAGTCTTACCTGATGTCAGTCAAAGTTCTTTGCTGTCACTTTCATAGAGCATGTGACCGACTTCCTTTGCAGAGCCTGAACCAGCAATTCTATAATATTTTTTACTTTAAAAAATATTATATAAATATTTTTTAAAGTATATAAAGCATATAAAGCTTTATGTCTGTCTTGTCATGCGCAAGATTGTACAGTGCTAAGAGGTCATAGCTAAATTCAGTCAAAATGCAATGCATGTTTATTTTGTAATGCTAAATTCAGTAAGATTAATTCTTCCATATTTTTACAGCATCTGGCAAAAGATTGCAGACTATTTGTCAGCAGATCTTGTGTCTTCAGATGATATCATGAAGATTATTGATTTAAATGAACTCTGGAGAGGAAAGATTCGGATATGGGAAAGAAAGGTAAAATAACTTTTATTATTGTGGCAGTTATTTTTAATGCATCTGTGTACCTCATTTAAAGCATTTATTGTGCATTGCATTTTATGCCTTAAGCCAAATTTGGTTTCTACTATGTAATTCAAAGGTAACGTGCAGCATGTCTGGGTGGGTGGCAGGATGAAATGATAAATTATACCAATGCATCAAGATTTGATCTTCAGAAATCCAGATGCTCCCCTCTGAAATACTTTTCTTAGAACTTACAGTTCAAATTTAGATAATTTTGTATCTATGGCAAATCATTGCCATGTAAGTGTAAGTAATTGTTGCAAGCATACATCCAATGTTTCTGCAAAAACTTTGAGCATCGGGACCTTGTTTACATTTTCAGTTTTATGGTTTGGGATTTAGTAGTTGGTTATCTAAGTCTAGTATTTTTTTCTTAATTTTACAGATCTGGTAAAAAAAAAATAATTGTTAAAAATAATATCTCTAACTGGCTGAAGAGAAATAATTTTTATCTCTTTTTGACACGTTTATTGTCTTCTTTTTTTTCTTTCCAGTTTGGATCAGGAGTAGATTTTCCAGAATTTTGTATAAAGAGCACTTCAGCCAAGGCATTCAGGACTGCAAATTTAAGTTCTTGCTTTGCTGCTAAAAAGAAGTGGCAATCGGGGAATACTGATACTTTGCCAGAAGCAAGTATTATTCTTGATCTTTCTTTGAGTTTCAGAATTCATTTCTTTTACTTTCCTAAGAAAATTAGTAATTGGGGAAACCTTAGTCAGAATTGAAAGTTAAGTATAGAAGTAATGATTGGATAAAATTGAGGGGTACTTCTTTTGTTCATGTGTGTTCTCAAAACAGGTCCTTAAAACTTCATCTGTTTATTCTTGGGAATACAATACCAGATTTTTTTCAAGTAGAAATCAAGACTTTGTTCAGTTTAATACTCAAAGTAGTTAAATTATGAATTCTGTGTTTGTCTAACATTTCCCATTTAATTTTAAAAGTTTGGGTTTGTTTTTTTTTTTACAGTCTTGCTGTTTCAAATTTTTACTGGAAGTAGATAGTTGTAGGAGCTACAGAATCATATGTGTTGACGGAAACAAAAATGAGCATTATGAAAATTGATACCAGTTTGGAGTTTGTTATTTTCATTGTTAAAACATGTGCATTTCATATTGCATTTTTCTGTTCCTGGTAGATCTTTTTGTATTTTGGGTAAGAGTTATAACTCATTTGATGCACATTGTTGACATTCTACAAAGTCAGATTTATTAAACAAAATTAAATACCTTCCTTGGTTTTTATGTAATTCAGTATGATACTATGAAATATTTTTGTATTCCTTTATACTTCTTCCAGATTTTACTTATAAGGCTAATTTCTCCAGCAAAACACTAGAGGAACTTCTGCTGATATAACATCATATATAGTGTTATATATAGGTTTTTATTTGATCTCTTTTCAGGTTTTTCATTACTATGGTCCTGCGCTGGAATTTTTACAGATGGTGATGCTCTCTGACCTACCTTCCATTTTTATATCAGATCTGGAGTTTGAGCTGTATCCTTTTTTTAAGAATCTAAACTACTACTGATAATTGTCTATAGCAGAAAGAAAATGATCAGAATCTACCCATGCAAGCAAGATGAGGATAGGCAAGGGCTCATTCGATTCTAGCCTGCCAAAACAGTCATAGTGATTCTTCACAACTGGATTTTGTGATTTTGAAATTTAAATTGCACTAGCAATAACCAAGTGTTACTGATATTATCGCATGTAAAATTTGTCTTTTGATGTGCATGCTATTTGTGGGAAAAGAATAGACAAATGTTTATTCTGTATAAGTTTAAAAAAACCTGAAGCCTTTCTAATGAATGAATGTAGCATGCTTCGCAATATAGGAGCATTTGTCTACAAATTGTGGTTTTATTGTGCAGCAACAAAATCTGTGGCAAGGTATAGCAGAGGAGTTCTCTCTTGAGTGTGTGTGCACTGCAGAGACCTCGAGGTATATTGCTATTGGTTAAAAATGTGTACTTTGGTACCAATTTGTACTTGGTGTACCAATAACACCTTAGGATGGATAAGCCTGCCATGATTTTGAATATATAAATATCTGTTTCTGTTGATCTGTAATAGAGATATCAGTGGAGTATTTTGTCATATAACATTTTCAAGTGTATCACTTCACCTGGAAAGGTGAGTTTTTTATGTTTTGTGATACTGTAGTATCAATAATTAGATGCTTGCAGTGATTCTTTCAAATATGATGGTAACCTGATTTGTAAAATAGAGGTGCATAGTTCCTTGTGAAGATGAGGTTCCTTAAACTGTTCTATTCAGGAGCCTGTCGAGAAAGAATACCAAGGAGACATCTAGACTGCTTTTGGACCAGATTTCTTTTCTCTCTGGGAAGGTAAAAGCTTTTTATTTATGTATAGCAGAAAAATGAAGGTATGTATAATGCCTTTAAAAGATAAAGGGATAGTATTTTTAAACCTAGTCAATATTTAGATCTAAAGCAAATATGGATTTTAAGGGTCCACGCTATATATATCCACTGAACAGTTTTCTTTCTGTCTCAGCTAAGTTTCAATCTCTTAAAACATTTTCTAATTTTTAATCCTATCCTGACAGATAATTTCTGTGCTATCATAATGGAACTATTGATTATTTTTAGCAAAAGGCAGGCATGTGTGCAGCCTACAAAATGAATCTCGATACTGTGAAGTAGTAATCTTTTTTATTTTACATGTGCATATTCTGGTTTTGGTTTAAAAGAGTTCATGAAACATTTACAGTCCTTCTTGTTCCCTCCCCACTCTGCCTTGGAATGATAGTGAGATTATTCATAGCCACAGTGTTAGTTTGAAGGTGTTTCTCTTGAATGTTTTATCACCTTTATATAGAAGGTATCATATCTTGTTAAGGAAATTTTTTAGTGTTTATAAAATAAGTCTATGCCAATCAAAACAAAACCTGCACTTTGAAAATGCTGATACAGTTATTATGAATAACATACATTTTTTGTTTACTGGGGAGATGGTAGCCCATTATCAGGCTGTATGTTTCATTTTCATTTTGTTAATTTGGATTTTTAGTAACTCTTTTTCTCCCCTGCTCCTCCATTCTCCATTAGCTTAGCCAGAAGAAGAAAATGTCCTTTTTCTAATGGACCAAAAGTACCTTTTAAAATGGTTTTATATTGGCAAATGTCCCAGGTAATCTTAATTTTACTTAAGAGCACTGAACACTTGATCGTGCACCTTTTACAAGCTAAGGGCTTGTATTTCTACTAGTGTTTTTGAAGAAGAAGCCCAATCAGTGAAAACATTCTCAGATTACTTTTTAGAGTCTGCACATGTTGAATTGACCGTATTTTGATAATAACAGTATCTCACAGGGATGTTTTTCAGTCTACTACTAGAAATAGTGCATGTTTGTAGGCTTTTCTAATACTTATAGTAGCATTGTTTTATTGCTTGAGTATTCAAATACATGTGCAGGTTTTCTGTTATTGCTTATTAGCCTCAAGTCTACATAAAGACTCAAACACAGCCCAGTATCTGTTTAAGGGACAAGGGTAATATATGGGAAGGGAAAATAAAAGGGTTTTTTTTTCACAGGAATGTAGAGTCACTGGCGCCAACTATTATCTTTGAATTCTTTTTTTATTCTGGATACATTTCTACAAAAATGTTTGTAGCCAGATTCTCGAGAGACTTAAAATACATAATGAATACCTTTTTATGTGTGAAATGGGAATTCAGTAGTTAATGATCTCTCAATTGGACCAAAAAGTCAACACAGTTTTTACAGCTTTTATGTCAAATGCAGTTCCATTTTGATTGATGTGAATGACAGATATGTTAAGTAGAGATGTTTTTCTTCAATTAATGTAGATTTGAAATAATGCCAAATCAGTAGCTCAAGAATGAATGTGAAACAGGTTTCTCTAATAGTGCATGTCTTGTATTTGTTCTCCTTATTTAGGTGGGAGCTTTATTTACATTGCCATGTAATGTAAGTAGTGTAGTGATCCCATCTCCTGCCCAGCTGAGCACCAAGAAATGGAAGGAATATATGGCTAAGAAACCCAAGGTCATTTCTGGTATGTGTATTTTGTTGTATATATACACACACACACACATGTAGTGACTTTTTTCTGTCCATTTGGGATTCTCTTTCAATATAGTGAAGTCAGTAATCTTCATGAACACTAGAAGATTTGGTGAAGGCAAGTTCAGTTATGTAAACTTCAGGAAGAAAAATGGTAACATGATGGCAAGCTTTGGGGAAACAAGGCATTGTCTTTAAACCATTTTTGTATGCTGTCAGTTAAGATTCAATTTCCACACATCTTTGTAAGGTGATTGTAAAAATCTACAGGCACAGAGTTTTACTTCTGCAGTTGGAACTCCAGTGAGCTTCACTGAGGAGCTTCCCTTCTTGTTTAAGCATTTCCAGACATTCTTCAGTGCACTTGCATTTGATTTCAATCTCTTCCTGAGAAAATACAGACTGTTAAGAAGTGCTGAATGCCTCCATTCACCTGGGAGCCAGTGCTAAACTTGTGATTGAGAATGTGCTCCTTCCCTTTAGGGTTGCACTGATGGCAGCTGACTCTCATACTCTGTGCCAGTGCTTAGAAATCTGATTCAGAAAGTGGGAGAAGAGAATCAGTGCTGAAAAAGGCTGGGGGAAGTTTCTCAGTCAGCCAGTAAATGGGCCCTGCAAGTGGAGGCACTGTACCAGCAGTGACTGTGAGGTGTGTAGGCACTTGAAAACATCAGGTTGAAGGAACTTGGTGAGAACCGAGTGCTTAAAGTACTTACCTAGGACAGGATGAGGTGCTGTATTCCACCTTCTTTCATAATTTTATTGTTTATATATGGTCTAAAATAGAATTCATGTAGACTCCAAGGAACAGTAACTATTTCTGTTGCCAACTCAAGACAGTTTATAAAAACAAGTATGCAGATGAGGATGGCCCATGTTGATGACTGGTATTTTTTTAGGTTTTGGGACAGAAAAAAATTGAGAGGAATTAGGAAGAGCTGTATAACAGGACAAGAAACTTAATTATGGAGTGGATGCTGGTAGTTTATAGAGTTTAAGTTATCTCTGCATGTTTGGAAGCAGTAGAGTAAAGAGGATGTAGAGCTGGTCACAGCAGCAGCATTTGTATTTATTGGAGAGATACTACTGATCCAGTCAAATGACAGTTGATTGATTTTGTTTAGTTGTTGATTTTTAGTGGCCACTAATCTGACTGTACTAAGGATTTGTGAATCCTTAATCTCTTCCATCTGTGGTAAGGTATAATTCTTGGAATTGGTAGTTCTTAAATACCAAGATTAAAATGTGAAATAAAACTTATCTATCAGGAGTCAGCTTTGAGATGTCAAGATAAACTGGAAAAGGAATGTATTTCAAATGACGTGGGGAACAGGACAACATGAAAATGTTTTTGGAATTTTTTTTCCTTTATTCTTTTTTCTTTCTCTGAATTTACATATTGAGGTAGTGGGGTTTCCCCTCTTTTCCCTTCTGTGTCCAACTTAAAATTTTCAGCAAACACAGGAATATTTTATATTTGTTGCTACCAAAAATTTATGATACTAATAAATGTTAAGTTTCTATTGAGTTAATTATTGAGACAGTACTGGAGATATCTTATGAAATTAAAATATTTGATTTTTGAAACTTAGTACATCAAGAAGTATTCATTATCTTTAGTGCTGTGTCTACCAAGGTGCTATAAAATGTTTTCTGTGTAAAAAGATAGCAAACCCATCATTTCACTGTAACTGTCTGTAGTACATTATGTGTTACTGTCAGGTTCCACTTTAATTTACTTTTAAAACTGCATACTATATGCTAGTGTTTAAAAATAGAATGTCTTTATCTCTCATCCAGGCACAAGGGTAAAGCAGGGAGTGAAGCCTTTATTAATGAATAATGCAGTGTCCTTGCAAAGAGTCTGTTATATTTCCTTTTTTTCTACAGTTGTATGTTCTCCCATTGAACACTTACATTATTTCAATGCACATATGCAAAAAGGAGTGTTTTTACCCAACAGAACGGAAAATTCTCTTCATTGTTTCATGGTGAAAATGTAACTTTGCCTGTTAAAGGTTTGCCTTTACTTAGGCTAGTTAAAAACTTCTCTTGGTGCTTAGTTTCCAGGTGTACTTTGTAGTGTGCATTGTGCAGTTCTGGGTTTGGGTGGTGCTTTAAGCCAGCAGCATAGAGCAGCTCAGCTTTGCTGCTGTAGTTCATTTATTTTACTCTTCAGTTTATAGCTTTACAGGGGGTGAACATCACCTGTCATTACTGTGTCTCCTCAAAAGATACTTTTAAGATTTCTCACAGAACAGAAGAAAGCAAATGAAAGAATTTTGGTGGTGGATTATAGTTTGTTTTAAAGCTGTTTTCCTGAGGGTGTTTCACTGTTATGTCCTGTTGTTTTAAGTTCCAGAAATTGAATTGAAAGGAGAATCTTGTCGATATTATTTCTTGCTACAAGGTAATGGCTCTGGAGGATGTAAAGTAACCTTGATTCATTCAGGTGGCCAGATCAATGGGATGGCCACTCTTGCTGCAGTAAATGGAAAGCTAAAGGCAAAAGCAGAAGAAACAGAGTCAGGTAAGAGTAATCACTTACTTATTAATGAGTATCTGTAATGCAGGGAAGTGCTACTGAATTTCATAAGCTCCTTTTATTCACTCCAGTCAGTATTAAAAGGGAGAAAGAGAGAAAAAAGGAGGAATAATACATCTTTTATGAGTGTGTCTTTCAACAATATTTTTCCAAATCTATAAGAAAATATAGTAAGAGCTTATTTATTCACAGAGTTTACTGCTACCATATTTTTTAAATTGATTATGCAAAATTATTGCCAGTTATTTCTCATAATTGAGATTAGTTGAAAATCGTTTATTGTAAAGGGACATACAGGTAATATTAATACAAAACAAATTTGTGAAAGCTTGAACTTTAGAAAGTGTGTATTTTTGGTGTAAAGATTGACCAGCCCATTCCAAAAATGTGGGGAAATATATTCTGGAAAATCCAGTTTCACTGATTTAAAATAAAAACTTGCAAGGTCAGTAGGGAAGTTGAGATTTGTTATCATCTTCAGTTCCTTTGCAGGTGCCCAGGTTCCTGCAGAGTGTTTAGGGTAAGAGCTGGCACTTTATCCTAACTGCTCCACTAGGGAGGAGCAGGTATGCAGACATTTATCATGGAATAGTTGTCATGTTAGAACTACACCTATTAGATAACTCCACTAATTCCTGAATTTCTTTCAATAACACTGGCAAAGAAAGAAAGAACAGTGACCTGTGTGTAATCTGCTTAATTCCTTATTATTGAAATAAATCTGTGTGCAGTATGACTGACTACTCTGCCATTTATCCTAATTAAAATCCCATTAGTACAGTGTCAAAAGACTGAAAGTCCTTGACCATATGTTGGGAGAAAAGTTTTTTCTTTCCTGGTATCAAACTTAGGATTTTTTACCTTCTTTAAATGTTAGTCATGTTAATTGTGTTGTTGTTATACTGGTTTTGTACAGAAACTCAAAAATACTAGTCAGGCATCTCTTTCAAATGATCCTCCTGGTGTTCAATTGGAATTGATTTGTTTGGATTTTCAATAATTAGCCATATTTGAAAGTCTGGTTGTTCCTTTTGAATATGAGATTTTTATGTTTCTATGTTTATTTGTAAGGAAAATTTCTCCTAATCTGTACAGGCTTTCATATTTCTAACTTTATCAAGTCTCTGCCGTGCTATTGTGGAGAGGAGATTGTACAGAGAGAAAAAAAACTGTCTCATCTCCAAGTGTTTGCCGTGAAGGAATATCTCAGTAAGTAATGGGAAAGATCTGGTAATTCTCAAAATAGTATTTAAAGGGTCTTTATTTCAAATTGGATGGGATGGCTCACCTTAAAAAACTGAAGTTGTTTGACAGCCAAAGTGTGTTGATCACTTTGTAAACAAATAGCAGAAATTTAAAATGAAACTTTGTAGTATATCTATGATTATCTGTCAGACAATGGAAAAGAGAACATCGAATTAGTATTGGTGGTTGTTACATGAACACTCTGAATTTTTGAGCCTAGTGTTGAAATAATTCTATGCAATTCTGTGATAATTTCCCCAAAATCCTTTACTGCTGGATATGCCTTCTGCAGAAATAAGAATTCTGGTTTGGGTTTTTCAGCTTTTTAAAATTTTATCCTTTCTTAGAAAAGTTTAAGCAGCAGAGGGAAACTATGCATTAGAGATTTGTGAAATTTTTCATGATGGATCATTCATAAGAAAAACTTGTAGGGTCATCCTCCTTAGATTTTTATGACCATGCAGAGAAGTACATTTGAGTGTCCTGACTTTTTTCCATCTTAAGTCCATTGCTTAAAGAGACTTAATTAAAAGAAAAAATGCCTCAGAGAGATTGGCTGGCTTATTGAAAATGGCATGCTGTGGAGATAATTTAAGTGTATTATCATTAACAGAATAGCACCTTAAGCAAAATTAGATTTCTGACAGTCTTGTCTTCCATCCCACACCCCCTGCTTACTTAGTCCTTCTCAGATTCCTGTCTGCTTCCACCCTGAGGCTGGGCCTGCTTTAGAGCTGTTTAGTGTTTTAGTTTCTTTTGAGTGGGACACCCATTTCCATTAAGAGTCTGAGTAGGAGCAGTTGGGATTCACTGATTTTCCTAAATCATACCAGAATGACCTGTCTCGTGATATTCTGACCCAAGAGTCCAGAACAGGCTGTTAGTTTTCCTGCAACAGCAGCAAAAACAGGTGGGAGGGAGGCTCTGCAGACTGGAGCCCTTCGCTTTTAGTTTCAGCAAGTCCAGAATTTTGTCTCTGGGGGATTCAAACCTGGATATACTCAGAAATGCTTATATCCAGAAGTTAAAGGATTGTAAAACTATGAATAATGTGTGACTTCAGCTGTTCTCTCTGCTGTTTCTTCACTTGTCTGAGGAATAAACTACCCACATGTCTTTCTTACTGGTACAATAGTAAATGCCAAGTTAACTTACTTCTGTTTCGGGAGGGGATTTTCTTGTCTAGTTGTTTTTAGCAGGCTCCAGTTGTTCTTTGTTACTTAGCAGGTGCAGAACCTTTTTCTTTTTTCCTTTATAGAGAGAAAGGAATTGACCAAGCAGCCTGCAGTTATTTCTACCCATGAGTTTAAAAGCTTATTAAAACGTACAAGAGAATGTTTTTTGGACCTGTACAGCACTAGCTTTCCTAAAACTGTTCTACCAAAGGTGTCCAATAAAATCAGGTCCTGCACTGTGACTTGTGGTAAGTATTTTTATTTACAAAATGCACTGCTTATTTTCTTTGGATGTTTTTCCATACTGGTCATCAGTCTTTTACTAAAAAGAGTGAAGTTTTTCTACCAAAAGAGGAAAACATAGAAGGAAAAGTAAAGTAGCTTTCTAGGCTTATTTTGCAAACTGAAATTACCCATGCATTACAAATTTCCCTTTTCTTCTTTGACAAAAAAATTGTCTAGAAAACATTTCTGATTGCATCACCAGATAGATTTTTCCTTTATTTACATACTTTTAGAGATATACATTGAGGACTGTGTATATGTGTGTATATATATATATTTCTTTAAGAACTAAGATTCTTTATTAAACATTATCGAACATGTATTTCTTGCAGAGCCTGATTTAAAAGAACTAAATCCATTGGATTGGCCAGAAAGACATGTTCTTCAGAATTTGGAAAACTTTGAAAAAAACAAACAAAAAATGAGGTAATAATGAAATACTGGAGATTTTCTTTGGAGTAGCCATTAAACATTACTGTAGAGGAACTTTGTGTTAAAAACCATTGTGTAAGCTGTTTTCAAATGTATTGATAATTTTTCAAAGGAAATATTGCATAAAGCTAAAACTACTTTTCTGTCAATTTCCAAAGCTGTATTTTCTTGTTATTTAAAGAAGTATTGTTTTGATTGTTACTGACTAAATTCAACTGGAAGCTAGTTAAAAGTAGAATAGTTCTAAAACTAAGTTATCAAACTGGCACTTCTAGAAAATAGTAGCCATGGTAGGAAAACGTGCAAAAGCTTTTCTTTCTCCCAACATACCCTAAATTATAGATATAATTTAGCAGTTTCTGTCAACATGTACAATGTATTCTAATCTCCTCTATTTCCTAAATAGTCAGTACTTACTATTGCATACCAAGAATTTTAAAGTTGACTGTCCTATTGGTGTTATGCTTAAAATGTCTATTTAGTTATGTTTTTCCTTCAGTGCTGTTCAAATGAACCCTGTAGATCTTTGTGTCGCTTATTACAGCCTGTTGATTTCACTTTAGCTCTCACTTTATATAAGACTTGTCAAGGAAGGTTTAGGTTGGATATTAGAAAAAGTTTCTTCACCCAGAGGGTGGTTGGGTACTGAAGAGGCTTCAGGGAAGGGGTCACAGCACCAGCCTGACAGAGCTCAAGAAGAGTTTGGACAATGCTCTCAGCACATGGTGTGACTCTTGGGGGTGTCCTGAGCAGGGCCAAGAGCTGGACTCCGTGATGCTTGTGGTCCCTTCCAACTCAGCATTTTGTGATTCTGTGACTTAATGGTCTTTGGTGGTGTTAATGTTCTTGCTGGCAGACCTGTAGAGCCAAGTGTCCAACTGTCCTTTTCTGAGTCACTTCTGTCCCATTTCTCTTTCAAGTACCATAGCTAGCTGTGGCTTTGATTGCACTTCTGCATGTGAGAAATTCTCACATTAGATATCTGCTTTCTTTTGGGTGGCTGTATTATTATTACTACTACTGCTCTTATTATTATTATTGTTATTGTTGTTGTTATTATTATCTTTTGTTTCTCAAACAGGCAAAATACTTCATTTTAATTAGCTCTTGAAAAGCTTCCTGAAGGGCCTGTTACATAGTGTTTATTTCATTGCTCATAATCTGCACTGATTATCTTTATTATCCTGCATCAGGATACAACATGTTGCTTAATAGTAGAAAAGTGAGAACTTTGATATTCTTGACTGAAGACACTATAAAAGAGTGGAGGGTTGCATGCAGTAGTGATGGCTTTGTGGTTCCTTTCCTATATTTTGTATATTTTTTTTTTTTTCTAATGGGAATCAGTTTTTGGTCCTAAAATAGAAAAAATGAGTGTATAATCTTCTTCCCAGTTGTATTTCATAACCAAGCTCTAAATTCTTGTAGAAATTACTTTCTTCAGTCAAAAGTTAGAGAATTTGCACCAATTATCATGTTCTTTATCATGAAATGTTTGTGTGAATATTCTTAAGGGCCAACCTTGTTCATTTTACTTTGGTATTAGTTTAATTACTCCACAGTAGCAATACCATGAGTTTATTAAAAAAGCCAAAAACCAAAAAATCTTAGATTGGTCTTTGCTTGCTTCCTTTTTTGCAGAGTTCCTCTGTTTGCACATTCATCTGAGCAATTGCTGGGACATAAAGACAGCCAGAGGGAGTCCCTGACGCTGCTGGATGCTAAAGAGCTGCTGAAGTATTTCACCCCAGAGGGGCTGCCCGTGGGGGATCTGCAGCCTCTCCAAGTCCCCAAGCGGTAGGGATCAGCATGTGGGGGGATGTAAATAAGGGTGCAGTGAGAGTCACAGAATGGCCTAACTGGATTTGAGTTTATGACTTGCAACATCCTTACATCACATGCCTGCCAGTGAAATCTACTGTTTTGGTCTCAAGTCAGTCTTGCTGTTTAGTTCTTTCAGGATCTGAAATGTCTGGAGATGATGATGTTGGTCCTGGGCATTTAAATAACAGAATAATCACCTGAAGCACAAATGTGTGCTGGCAGAGCCCAGCCAAGCTGCTGCTGCTCCGTGTGTATTTCCAAAAGAGTATTTCTAGCAAAGCAGAAGCTACTGGCAGAGCTTTAATTTTATTGGTGTGATTTCTTTCAGTGCAGGGGAGTCTATGTAGGAAGACAAAGTAAGAACAGGTAATGGCCTATTTAACTGTCTTTGTCTCCTAGCAATGATTATTATGTGGTAAAGTGCTTCTTTAAGGAAGCTTATCTTCTCTAGTGGCTTTGCAAGTATTCATTCTTAGTGTGTCTGCTGGTAAGTATTAGTATTAACCTCTGCTTTTTCAGCAGAATGATAGATATATGGCATTTGTTTCTGATTTTTGGAAGTATAATTTATCCTGATGATAATGGGTTAAAATAGATCTGTATTTTTCTCCTTCTAGTGAAAATGCATTTCTTTTGACACCAGATCTTACTCCTCGAAAACTCAGAGGTTTGCCTTTTGAAAAAGCAGCTGGATGCCATTATCATGGACTTGAGTAAGTTTCTTGGCTTCTTTTCCCAGATATATTTTTTCATTTCCAGTCTAGGTATAATTAGAAATGTTTCAAGAAACTTGTAGAGGGTGTGTTAATTATGGAAAATTTTATATATTCTTTTTCTTTGCTGAGACAACTGCACTCTCCCTTTCTTACCTTTATTTTAGTCACTGGTTTAAATGGCAACATTCCTGCCCTGATGGTAATGTGGAAACATTGAAGGTTTTTTTTCTTAGTTGTACTGCTGTATTTATTCTCAGTGTCTCTGAAATTTTTAATTCAGAACTGAAAATGGCGAGGGAAGTAGAGTTCTTTAGTACATATGGAATACCTAGGGGAGCACGTGATTTAAGTACATACATAGTTTCTGCTTTGGTATTTAATAGTAGACACTTTCAGTTGAATAGTCAAAAGGTTTATGAGATGCTGTGATGCTACCTGTATGTTCAGGGAACCTGAAAACCAGCAGGCAAGTGTTAGTGGCAACAATGTTCAAAAGGATCCATATGGTTAGGATTGTTAGTTAATCCCAGCCAGCCAGCAATAGTTCCTTGTCAAAGCAAACAAATGGGCAAACTGTCATATAATGTAGCTGTATAAAAATAGTTTAGAAAAATACAAATATTCGCATTGAGGAGAAAAGGAAATATACTTTGGAAATGCTGAAGCAGGTAATTAATAATAACTTTTCCATATAGACAGTTTTAGTCTTAGTGTAGTATATATTAAGAAATGCAGTGGACACTAAGCATAGTCAGTGCAGTCTTTGTGCAAACTTCTGCTGCCTCCTAAAATCACATTTTCAGATTATCAGAATGTGACTGATGATATTTTTTTTTTCCTGTCTATTTTACAAATAGCTTGGTTAAGCCTGTGTTTAACATCTGGTAATTTTAGCCAGGTTCTCTTGGGCAGTGAAGCTGCTGGTAACTCATGAGCCTGTTAGCCTTTTTTAGATTTGTAATAAGTGGCACAGAGAGGCAACTGGGTAGATAAGATAAATGCACATGGTAGATGTGGGAAGAAACCACTTGCCTGTTGTCTGTTGCTATGTGGCATCTTGCTGCCCTGCCTGACCTCAGCAAGGAGTGTGCCTGAGATTTCAAATTCTTCTCCTAACAAAAAATGGCAGGTGTAAACTACAGGGAGGCCTGGTATTGTGGAGAGGAGGAACATCCTGGCATATTAATATTCCAGGGACAATGTGCTCAGCAGTATGAGAGGGAGGTGAGTGAGAGGGGGCTGTATGACCAGAACATATTGTAACAAGAGTTTTGTGGTTATTTGGGCAGATGTGTTTGGTACTATGCAGTTTTCATCTGCCCAGTCTTGTCAACAAAACGAGGAGTAGCCGTTGTCACGGAATGGTCTGAGTTGGAAGGGACCTTAAAGATCATCTAGTTGCAGACTGCATGCCATGGGCAGAGACACCAATATCCTACATCTTTTTCCCCAGAGCTGCTCTTAATTAATTTTTCACTCAGCCTGTATTTGGGCTGGCATTGCCCTTACCAGGTGCAGGGTCTTGCACTTGACCGTGTTGCACCTCATAAGGTTTGCACTGGGCCACCTCTCAAGCCTCTGGATGGGCTCCCTTCCCTCCAGTGTTGGCCATGCACAGAACTTGGTGTCAATGGCAAACTGCTTTCCTGAAATCCAGGGGTGAGCTTGCTGTGTGCCTGCCTTGCTGCCCTGAGGATCTCAAACTCCACTATTTAATGGTCACTGCAGCCAAGACTGCCCTTGGGCTTCCCATTCCCTGCCACGCCTGCCTTGTTGGTGGGCACAGGTCCAGCACAGCACCTCAGTCAGAGAAGGAAGTTACCAGTGCTTTCCAGAACCTCCTGGATTGCCTCTGCTCTACATATTGGCCCTTCAACAGATTATTGAAGACCGGGACTTGTGAATAGGAGGCTGTTCCTATCTATGTTTAAATCAAATTTTTGGTGTAATGAGCATGTGCTGGACACTTGAATGCTGTATTGCAAAGAGAAAGAAGTTGCGCTTAAAGCGGTGGGTAAAATGGCAATTTAACTTTTAAAGTTAAATATTTTTTTTATCTTTGTAGGGGATGTGACTGCTTAAGGAACTGTGAATATAAAAAAATAAGAAAAATTAAATACCTTGAAATGTTCAAGTAAAGAGAACTTACTCTCTTATCAGATAATGAATCTATGTCTAGTGAAAATTCTTCCTCAATTGTAGAAATGGAGTAATCAGCTGTTATTAGAAAAATTAATTTCTCCCTGAATATGAAAATACTCTGAAAAAAGTGGAAACATCAGATCTAGCAATTTAACATGACTCTATCTTAAGAGATAAAAGTAAAGAATGTGTCTGGCATTCCTAAGAGTAGGAACATTGATGAGTAGTTTGAAGGGTGGACTGGCCAATAGCTCACACTGCTCAGAATTTGTAACAAAGAGACTAAAATAATACAGGGTTTACTGTTACCTTTCCCTGCAGGACAGGTAGTGTAAATTACTGGGTAATGAAACACTGTTCTCTTGCAAGGAATCCTGGAAATCAAATACGCCAGAGAAAAGTTAGTTAAGGTGCATTTTGTGTTACCTCATGTGTATGTTTCACTGAGTTAGCACTGTTCATTTGTTATCTTTCAGCCCTACTGTAGTTAATACAGTTTGTTCTCTTGATTTGGTTGATTAAACCACTTTTTCATTGTAGTCAGTAGGAGACTAGCACTTAAAAATGTGAATTTCTCATACAACAGTATTTATCTCAGGCAAAGCTAAAAGTTGCATTTCAAAGAGTTTGTTCAAGGAAAAAATTCTGCTAATGTCCATGGAAATCTTATAAGAACATCAGGTAAGGAGTTACAAATAGTATATGATTTGGCTTCTTCATTGCAGTTGGACTTGAGTGTAGCAAAATCCATCAGCAAAGTATAAATTTACTGGGCTGTTAAAAGTTGTCTTTCAGAACAGTACACCAGTTCAAACAACAAAAAAAAGGTTTTGGTGTTCACATGAGTGTCAAAAGTAAGTTTTTCTGATTTTAATAAAGCAGAGACTTTCTCTCTGAGGTTTCTCACCCAATTTCAATTTTAGATATTGTCTAGATAACAGAAGAGCCTTGGAGAGAGATGTGGGATATGCTGAACTTCAAACTCGTCTTATTCGCTATGAAACACAGACTACCTGCACCAAAGAGTGTTGCCCTGTGCCTCTTGTCTTGAGTCCTCTCCCATCTCCTGCAGTCTTGTCAGAGCCTGGAAGTGTCCCTGATGGAGAATCTTTACAAAGTGAACTCAAAACAGAGACGTCAAGGCTAAAACGCAGATCAAAAGACCTGGATTGCTTTTATCCCAAGAAAAGGTAATGCACTGAATAAAATGAATCTTTAGCATGAAATGTTTCAGTAGTCTCTTGTGAACTGCATCTTTTCTTTCATCTCAAAATGTTTTAGTGAAGCTATCTAGACAAATGTTCTAGTTGTTTAATCCTCTTCTGTGGGTTCATTTCTTTTTCTCAAGTGTGATCTCTCATCGGTGGCATTAGATTAATCAAAACCATGCAGCACAGGCACACTTTATTTAACAGATTTGGGGTTATATCTTGAAAAGTCTCAAGTGCCTTTGAAAAGATAACAGATAGCCTCATCTAGGACTGAAACAGTCAGTGCTGCACTACAAATAAACAACTAAAGGTTGAGAAAGCCAAGGATTGTACAAACAGAATAATTGAATTTCTAATCCAAAGGACCGCTGGCATAAGATGACCTACCAAAATGCAATCTTATTGTCAGCCTTGTTTATTAAAGTCTTTTCTGGAAGTTTACTTTTTAAGATTTCCCTTTGTACCTTGTCCTCACTCTAAAGATGCAAACTCTTGTCAGTGAAAAATAACTGCTAGGTAACACTATTTCCAAATTCACTTTTTACTGTAATACTTCACTTCCTTATTTCCAGTTTGGTACCCTTTGCAATCTAATCACAATAAGCCTTTAACAAATGTCTGATTTTAGAAGTATGTATATCTTTTGCAGCTTACTGTCTAATTAGAAAAGAAAATGTGATTGCACTTAACATTTTGTAAATTGGAGTTTGGAATTACTAACAGTTGAAGGATCAAGGATTACAATGTTCCCATAGAATTATCATGTCCAACTTCCTGTAGTTAAAGATGAACTGTGACATTCATATAGGACCAAAAGCAATTAGGGTAGTTTTAAGTCGTTTTGTCTCATCTTAAGACTGGAGGCAAATTCTCTTCCAAAGAGTTTTATTTTCTTAATTAGCTGATTTCTTCAATTTGTTTCTAGACCTTTTTAATCAGAGTTGCAATGGGTCTACATACAGAGCTCAATCCAGTCAACAGAGTGGTCTTCTAATACAAAAATTTTACAGAATAGAATCCTGTCATCCTGTCTACTGTTTTCAGGTGTTATTTGCAAGAATGCTCAATACTTACTGCTCTAAAGCAGCAGCTTCTAGAGCAGAAACAATGGCACTTAAAGAGTCAGTACAAAACCTGAAAGTGATTCTTATTGGGTTTTTTTTATTAATCTTTCTAGGCTAACCAAATCTGAGAGTACTGACTCCCTCCTGTCTCAGGCCAGCGGAAGCAGCAGGAGCCACTGTGCAGTTGCTGTGACGAGGAAACGCTCTGAAAGATCAATTTCTGTGGCTGCAGTGCCATCGAAACTGCCAAGCCAAGGCCACAGAGCAAGCAGCAAGGCTGGCTCAGCTGCTGAGCCTCACACCTCAAAGCCAGAGAAGGAATCAAGATCCCAGAAGCACACCAGGGTAAAGATCTACCTTGTTCTCTTAGTGAAGAAGCAGCTGTTTAACTTCTTTCCATAGGACTTGATTTTCAAAAATGTTTTAACTCAAGGTGAACTATCTTCATCTGTATTTATTATTGAATTTCATTCTGTTCACTTGTGTAAGTGAATCCTGAAGGCACTGAGGAGAGTGCTGCAGAAGCAAAGAATGAAAAAGTATGTAAAGGAAATTTTATCATGCCGAGGGAATTAAGGCTGAGAGAGATAACAATGAGGAATAAAAAAGGTGGAAATGAATATCAATGAGCAGGGGTTATGAAATATAGATCATTAATATAAAACCTAAAGGCACCAAAGAGATACCTGTGCTGGAAGGGTCAAAGGCATTGTGGAGGAACAGACTATTCTGAGAATAAAGAGATTCCAGTAGTTCTATAAATCCATTAATTGAGATAGCAGTTAAATAATTCGGCGGAATGTTAAATTAATAGCTGTATATATTAGAAATGCCTCTTCTAAAATACAATACACAAAACTGTTTCTGGCTTGGTGGTACTAATTTTAAATTATTCCCAGGGTACAAGGAGAATACTTGCAAGAATGTTAATGCACTGTCAAAGGCAAGTTGGAATGGTCCAAGGAAGCATAAATTGGTGTGACTCATTCAGACCTACAGCAGAGTTTAAACATCTATGATGTAAAGAATGTCAGAGGAAATTCTCTAATAAGATTTTAGTATCAGATTAAAAAAAAAATAATATGGGTGCATCAAACAAGGGAGTATCAGTGTAGCAGAAAGTGATGTTTTCATATATATTATTTTGGAGAGGAGAAAACCCAAGATAATATTGACTTCTTTTTTATCTTCCAAGCTCCATGTGAATATTCACTGATCCTTTACATTGCCTTGACATACAAGTATTTTCTTAATTTTTTAAAATTAAGGAAATGGAAATAGATTGTTAAATAACTGCTCAAATTCAGGCAGTGAGCTGATGGCATTTGGCAATGGAGGCAGGATCAGGTTTTCTGTTTTGGGCTTTTTTGCTTCCCTTGGACAATTTTTCCTGTTAGCAGTTGGATGAACTTCTGTTTCTACTGTTTCCAAGATGCTGAAGGAGGTGGTTGCTAAGACTCTTGAAAAACATGGAATTGCAGAGGATCATAAGTGTTTTGCATCATGCAGCCAGCGTCTATTTGAGATATCAAAGTTCTACTTAAAGGTAACTAGAAGACACACTCGTACAGTTCTTTATCTTAGTTAAGTGAAGCCACTCCTGAATAAAACTTGAGATAGCATGTGGTGTATTCAGAGTTGATTAAGCTAATATTTCTCAGTGGTGTGTTAGTAACATGCAGATTATGTGGAGAAACCTTTCAACTTGTTGTCAAATGCAGAAGGTAGTTTTGTGATATATTTTTGGGGGGGTTTTGCTTGTTTTTAAGCTTTCTAAAGCAGTAGCCTTTTATGTGAAATAACATGCTAAAGCATGGGTCTGTTAGGTCAGGTCACACTTAGGCTGCCATAGCTAAGGAAGCAATAGAGCATCTCCCAGCTGTAGCTGTGACAGCTTAGCTTCTCCCTTGTTCTGAGGTTGCTGGCTCAATAAGTAGCTTACAGAACTGACTCAGAAACTGCAGTTCCCTGACATGGTGTGCACTATTATCTAACACATAGTGCTCAGCAGCAGCCTGTGGAATTGCATCAACCTCGAGTTTAGGGGGAGATGAGGATTCTTGCCACAATACCTTGGAGACTGTGAGTCAATGCTGAAGCCCATGTTACTTGGTCTGAGCACAAAATCGAGTTAATTACAGTATGGGGTGATTAAAAGCTATTGCTCACAAGCTGAGCTGCTGTTCTGTTCATTTGCATGTGTTTAACCTGCCAGTATGGGTGAACCAGCTCAGTTTAGTCAACTTCAGTAATGGGGCTTTAAGCTAAATGAAAGTATAACAGGACAGGATGCTTACACAGACAATCAGAACATCTTGCTGATAAGCACCAACTTCCTAAATAATTAGAATGCAGTTGTGCAATAATTCTGTAAATGCTCCTAATCCAAAATCAGAAAGGGTTGCAGTGTGGGTATGGCAAATCAGGGTTTGTGGTTCCATTCCAAGTAGACAAGAAAAAGAAGAATTGGCAGTGATCCTGTCCTTTCCAGAGAGAGGTGTCACAGGGTTTTGTTCTCCTTAACTGTCTTGCAGCTCTAAGTGTGTGGGAGCCCTTTGAATCTTTTTATTTTCTGCATGGTAACATAGGTATCATTTTCCTCTGGAGACAAGTAGTAAATGAATTTTCTTTCTCTTCAGGCAAAGTTTTGTTCTTGCTTTGTTTAAAAGAGTAGATTAGGTTGGACTCATTAATTGGATTGCAAAACAGAAAAGCCATTCTAGATTTTTCTCTCTTCTGTACCGATTTTCTTTTCTGATCTCTGCTTCTCTGTTCTTTGCCAGAACTCTGTATTGCACTGTAAGCTCAAAGCTGATTTTCCATGTTTATATAGAAATAGGATTTCAATCAAGACTGAAAGAACTTTGAATATCATTGAAGAAAAAAAAGTTCTGGAAATCATGCAGAAATGTGTAAAAGGTTAGGAAGACTCAGTCATAATTGAGTACTAGGTTTGGACTGCTGTAAGGAAACCTGCAACCCATTATAATAGATTTAAATTATTTTCCTTTTTCTTTAATTAAAAAAGCAAAGTCAAATAATTCTTCTGTTGTTCTGAACAAGGTGGTAAAAGTATAACACCCTCCTGGTTATTGGGGCTCTTATAACCCAAATTATAGTGACCATATGAGTTTGCTGACTTCTGTGGCTTTTGTTTCATATTTAGGATCTTAAAACTTCTAGAGGACTTCTTGATGAAATGAAGAAAACAGCAAATAGCAATGCTAAACAGGTGAGATCATGTATTTATTTGTTCTGTACATAGCCAAGGCTAAATGTTGCTGTGGTTTAGTTCACAGCTTTAAGAGATGAGGAGATGCATTCCCTTGGCTGTGGGTCTCGTTTCACTCTGATCTCACAGATACTCTCCCTCAGTCAGTAGTCCCAAGGCAAAATTACCAGGTTTTGGATGGTATTTTAGTTACAGTTGCCGAGATGATGTGCCATGAAAAATGGAAATGAAGACAATAAATGTTTCTACATCACTGAAACAACAAAAAGGAAAAAAAAAGAAGATATATTTTTCTTTAATTAGGATCATTAAGAAATTCTTCTTTTCTGGTGTTGACAGAAATAATATTTATTTTCAAAGTTTAGGAAGTAAGCAGGTCTATGAAGAGAAACAAATTTTTTAAAAGAAGCAATGAAAATCAGTAAATTTAGGATTGTGAGTAACTGTAAGCCCAAGGGATATCAGGTGAGGTTATTTGTGTGTAATGTGGGACTTACATGAACAGCAGCACAGAGCAAATAACAAGTAAATATTCCTCCAGAAAATAAGGAATTTTGTTTTAAATTCTGAGAAATACACTGAAGTTTCTTCATGATTTGAAAAAAAAAAAGAGGAAAAAAAGTGTCATGCCCAATTACAGTACAGTTTTCTTAATGGTAAATTAAATGGAAGAATTTGAACTGAGGTAGGTAAGTAATAGAACACACTCTCAAGAAAAGCTGCTAGATCCCCACAGAATTTATTCTATGAGAGCAGAATTTGCTGTGTTCTGTGCTGTATTCCTTTGTGGATTGCTTTGTATGGATGATAAAGTTTCAAAAACTATATGGGTTGTGATGTTTGGTGTTGAACTGGGCTGCTGTGCTGATGCCCTGCTTCTCAGCTCCATCTTTGTCTGGGCAGAAAATAGGTAGGTTTTTGTAAGTTTGCTGTTGGCAGAAGAGGCCTTAAAATTGGTGTTCTCCTAAACTCCTTACTTCTCCCTGTATTAGAGAGTATTTTGAAATTACAAAAATATAATTGCCAAGGACTAGTCAGGGGTCTGAACAACTACCCTGTTTGGAAAGCAGCAGTGATAAGGCTGTTAGATACAGCAGTGCACAAATTATCCTTTATTCCTTCTTTAGTGTTAGGAAATTCTAGTGCTGGAAGCATGAGCTGTTTGGCATTATGTGCACCTTGTTGCTGGTATATGGAGAGAAAGGGGTGAAGTATTTCAATTCAGGGGTTCTGAAAATGCCTTTTCCTAAAGACAAAGCATTCTGTAAGATTAAATACAATTCTAGGGTAATGCTGTTTCCTCTCTTTATTAACACTTTCTCCTCTTGAGCAGTTTGGTTTTAAATCCTGTTAATTAAATACCACACAGATGGTGACAAAGCACTAAAGAAAGAATTGCTGAAGTGTGTTGAGATGTTCTTAAGTTGCTTTCAAAACCAGGAGTTATGTAAATTGTTTACTTTCTCATTTATTTGCCCAGGTGATTGAATGGGTTTTGGAGAAGACTGGCAAGTAGAGGCACTGTGTGGATTCTATTCACACCTTCCCAGGAGCTGTGGAGACAAAGCACTTCTGACTAGAGAAGCATGATACTGCCTAATGCACTCCCAGATCTGCACTCTGGGAGGACTTTGGTCAGTGTAATGATATAGACTTATTCTTTGAGCACAGGAGCAAGGTTGGAAATGTTTTATACTGAATTTTTTTTTTCTAATTCAAATGAAAAGAGGTTGTATTTTATATGCATATTTATTATGTTTGTTAAAAGGAATATAGCTTGACTCGGTTTGTACAGCTTTGTATATTTTTCAACCAGTGTATTTGGTTTTTATATGAATAAAAAAACCCCACATATTTAATTTTGATAACTACTTTTTTGTGTGAAGACCTCTGTTCTACTTATTACAGTTTACTCTTGTATAAACAGCTGTTTACAGCATTGGCCATTAACATTTTATACACTAATTAAGAACAGTTTCTGTTCTGCAGGTGAAAACAAACAGAATTAGAATTTGAATAATAATTATCTCTGTGTTGTAATATAAGGAAGAAAAAAAGCATGGCTTGAAACTTGATGCAAGGTCCCATTAAAGAAAGTTGTATTGCTTTACAAGCTGAATTTTTGGTATAATTTCCTGCATGATCTTTGTAACACTGCTTAGAAAAAAAAATCTAAGGAGAGGTTTGAGATTTCTTTTCCTGGAGGAGGAGAAAATCAAAGCAATAGTGGTAACAAGGATGGTGAGAGCTGGGAAAGAGCTGGCATGCTATGCTGAAAAAAAGAGTTTCTACCTGTATTTTAAACACAATAAAATACTAAATTTGGCCTCAATTTGCTTAAGTCTCAGGCATGTACCTGGCTTGTACTAATGTAATTATTCAAGTTAGTATTTTGTTGAGGAGTTCGTACTAAAACAAATGCACTTTACAGCTTTCCATATAAGGATTTCTTGTTTATCATATAAACTTAGCAGGATTAAAACTGATAGAGATGCAGGGCTATTGTTTGCTATATTCTCTTGGCAGGAAAATAGATTAAGCAATACAAATGTACATGAAATGTAATGTTGTGAAGAAGTAATCGAACTAAACCATGTGGAGGTTAGACTTAATATAGTAAAATCTATGCTGTCTCTAAAGAGCCTTCCTGATTTGTGACATTATTCTTTGCTTAATTCTATTTCGTGTAAAACTCAGCCCTAAGGAGGTTTCTCATGTCTAACAGGATCTGAAGTTTAACTGTTGTGTTCCTTTGTTCCCACGTTTGTCCTGAACTCTCCAAGACCTTTTTTAGGTGGGTGTGTACTTGGTTTAACAGCACTCTGAGCTGCAGTGGGAGAGCTCTGAAGTTGTTCTGCTGTGACACTGGGCTCCAGTGACTACTGTGAGCATCTAAGCCCAGGACAAACATAACTACTTGTGAAATGGATTACCTTTGTCTGCAGCATGCCACACATCCACGGCATCCCACTTTTAGTGATTTGGTGAAATAGAAATGCAGTGAATAGAGGTATTTAAATAATCATTTAATAAATGCACGCACAAAATTGCTCCAATGTAATGATTACTGTGTATGGCTCACATTTCTTTGCATTCCAGATAAAAAACAAGAAAGTAATCAAGACATTAACCTTTCTTAACATCTTACAGTAAATCAAGAAGTCTCTACTTCCAAACAGAGAGAGAAAAGCTGTAAGCTATAGCCTAATCTCTTCAGTCTGAATGCCGATACTTTTGTCTAAATAGTAAAGCAAGCCACTGAAAGTTGTATTTCCTACTTAATTTTGGGAGGTTTATGTATTTGTAATTAGAAAAATTTTGTACAAAAGTAAAAGTACAGGAACTCTCCATTTCATAAAACCCTTGAGGCTAGCTGCCATGAGCAAAGAAAATACTTTCAGGAAAGTAATTAACACTTTGAACTGCTTTTCTTGTACTTCAAGTAGAACTCAATGGTTATTGTTTTAATTAATTCTGTAGACTCAAAGGCTGGCCTGAAGTAATCAGCAGGAATGCAGCTAGGGAAACATAAGCATTTTGATGCATTGGTTTTTTGCACAATCCCCAGTGCAGAACTAATACACTGGTACCCATGTCTCAGTTGCTCTTTCTGTTGGTGGCTTTTTAGGGTAAGTGGTAGCTGGTTTATTATTGTGGCTTAATAACACTGTGCCCCATTTGAGCTGCGATAACTGTCCCTGTCTGTGCTCTTAACCTACAAAAAAGCAGGCACAATAATGTGACTTGGCCTACTGTAACAGCACTAAATCAAATTATTTTACATCTGTTGTAGTTCCAAAACCCCACACTGAGAGTTCCTGCAACTCAGCTGATGTGCCGTAACTTAGGTGATACAGAATGTGACATTACCCTTTGTCTCTGAACTTCAAATTATTTTCTTGTTTGTGGTTGCTGAACCCCAAGTCCAGTCTGCCTTCTGCGTATTCTGGGTGCTTGCTTTCATGGTTTTGCAAGTCAGGATATAAGTCATATTCACCAATACACATTTATGGTTTACCCATAATCCATCCTATATAGTAAGCACGTAACATAACAGAGCATAATATAACAACATTATGTATTATATGTAGAAGCACATAATCCATCCATGTTATGTGTTTATATTCCCCATGGGATTTGGGTAAGACAGCATTGATGTTTTTGCAATTACTTGGTGATATGATTACTTGTAATATTACAGCAATTACATGACGAATTATCACTGGGCTACCACAGAATTTATCTTGGGTACAAATGCTTGTCCAAATTCACAAACTTCTTTTGTCCCAATTCACAGTTTTCCCTTGGAATTTGTTTCCTAAATTTTTTTTCAAATGCCTCTAATTATTTACACAAGCACATAAATTCTGATGAAGGAAAAAAAAAAAAAGCAAAGCTAATCCCATGTGGGAAAAGTAGGTGACTATGTTCAACAAGAGTTTATCATCTTTTTTAAATAATTAAAATGTTTTTCCCCTCATTCTTTTAAACTGAACTTTTGCCCTAGTTAATCTGGGGGTTCACTTATAGCAAGCAGGCTGAGTTTCTCAAAATTTTGCTGGCATATTATTAATATCTGCTCTTTTAAAATCAAAGTCACCAGTGAATTCAAAAGTATTCAGAATATATACAGTAATAGTGTGTGTATATATATTAATATGTAATATATACTTTATTAATGGTCTCTCTGTATAGTAAATAGACTCAGCAAACAGCTAGTTATCAATCTGCCAATTTGACTTTTATGGAAAATAACATAAATTTAGACATCAGTGGTAGTGTAATGATCTGGAGCACTAATTTCTTTAGGCTCTGATTCTGCTTCCACTGAAACCAAAGAAGCTCCAATTAACTTTTAAGCATGGGTAAGAGGACACCGATAACCCTTTCAGACAGAAATCAGGTCAATGTCCCCTTCAAATCAGCTGAGCTTCCCAATGCAGAGAGCTGGATGGAGTGTGCTGCTATGTCCTGTGGGGGGAAGGAATTCCAGCATTCTGCACAGAGAAAACACTTGATTTGTTATTTGCAAAAGATCAATTCTAATGGTGTTTATGGTGGTGATTTGCTTGGTAGCACATCAAGGGTCGTGTTCTGATTTCTAAAGTACCTTGAGAGAGATGCTGGTTCCATTTGAAGGGCAGGACTACTGGAAGCACCAGTTCAGATTCCCTGAACACAATCAGAACAGTGCTTTTTTTTTTTTTTCTTTTTAACACTTTAGACCACATTTTTCCAATAACATTTTTGCTCCAATATGTATCTGAATCTTTCTCATGGTGAAGCTGCTGTACAAGCTTTCTGATAATACCGTTCCATTTATAGTCATTATTTTGTGAAAAGAGTGAAATTCTGGAATATACTTTTTTAGGATTTCCATGAGGCTGCTCTGTCATAACTTGGGTCAGACTGAAAGAACAGGCATAAATTCCCACAGTTAGCTTTTCTATTCAGACCACTAAGTTAGAAATAAATCAAAGGAGAAAAAGGAATCTCTTTTCCCAAAACCATTCATAAAAGAAGAAAAGGCACATGTTGGCCTCAGTCCTTGAATGCAGAAGCTTTAGCAGAAGTTTCTGCTTTTTCTTCATTTTTTATAAGTCTTGTTACCACCTATATATGTATAAGCAACAGAGAAAGCACTGCAACTTCAGAAGAGATGTCTGAATGACCTGCCCTCAAACATCCCTGCAGGATTTCAGTATTTTTTTTAAGTTTTTAAGTCATTCCAGCAATGCAATTAACAGTTCTCTCAAGTAACAGAATTCTTAACAGAAGCACTGAAGTTTAAATGTATTTTTCCCAGCCCAAAACCAAAGCACAGCCTTCCAGATAGTTTATCTGGATACAAAGTAAGCTGACCTCACAAAAATCCAATAAATGACTTTATTAAATATATTCTTTTCCTCTAAAATATAAATATTCACTATACTCTTATGAATGTGGAGCAGGTTCATGTTTCATTTGTCTATCCCATCCAAATATGAATCAGTCCAAAATCTGAAAATGAAGAAATAGCATCTGTAATTATCATTTTTTTCTATAAATATATATAATATGAATTTTCTTTGCAAACCGCTTAGTTATTCACTTAAACTTCATATAGTACTGAGCACCTTAGATTACATTTTGTGTCATTTAATTGTTGGCACTAATATAGGAATTTGTAATATTTACAATGCACATACATGTTAGGTATAACATTCCAGTGATTTGTAAGTGTTAAAAGGAATAAGGAAATAGTGCAGTATGGTTTACATATGTATTTAACCTACCCCCCCAGAATGCAAATTTTCACTTCCTCTGGAACTTTTAATAGGAGTCTGTGTCCAAATTATTGATTATACTTTGGAACAGCAATAAAAATGTCCTGAACTGGTTTTTAAAGACTTCACTTAAGTTTCCTTGATAAGGTGACACGAGCTCCTCCTCAGAGTGCTGTCCCCTGCGTACCGACTGCTCTCAGCTTCTCAGATCTCTCCTGAAGCTTCCAAGTCCAAGGAGTCCCAAGTAACTGTCACAGAAAGTTGGGTGAATGGCAGTGGTCACCAAATGAGAAGTGTCCACCTGGAAATTACTGATGTTACATAACATGTTACTTCCTACCCTGTTAATTTACACAAGGAATTCATTTTTAAGTGCATGTACCATGACAATAAAACCAAAGTGCAGAGCTGTGTGGATCCTCCCTGACGTGCCTTTGACTGGTGAGAGGTGCTGGGAGTGGGGCTACTCTTCCAATGGGGAATTGAGCTGCTCTTCAATGATTATTTTCTATATTCATGAATTCAGCCCATCATCCTAATATTTTAATTGGTTTTGATGATTAAGGTACCTATGGAAATCACCATGTTCTTATGCTGAGAATAGCCAGCATGACTTATGCTTAACTTTCAAACTTAGCTTAAAAACAACATGGAACCAAAATGTGTTTTTAATTTTCCCCTTTGCCAGCCAACCGAGGCTAAGTTGAAATTTATGTGCTTTCTCAGGAATAAAGGAAATATTGTAATATGAAAATGGAACATCCACAAACATTGAATATATTATTACCTGTACATTATTGTATATTACTTCCTGTCCTCCGAAGTGTGAATTTAGGGCAAAACTCTAAAAGCAGACAAAACCCCACCCCTGTGTGAAGCTGTTCTTTTTACAAAGGAAGAACAACATAAGTGGCATCCCTGTTCTGCTTCTTTCTATTCCCACCAGATCACGATGCCAATTTATTACTCCCAGGTGCAAGCTGTGTGTATTGTCTCTGATGCTGAAGGTCAGTGTTCCTGCCTGCTTTGTGCTGCTCAAGTAGCTGTGAACAAAGCTGAAACTCAGTGAATTACGTTTTGAGTCACAACAGTAAATAGTGGGCATGAAGATGAACATCTTCTATTTCCCAGCAAGAAATCTGGTCTTGCCAAGTCATGCCCATAGGAGCAGTTCCATGTCAAGGAGAGCAGCTCATGTTCCTGCCCTGGTGTATTTTTCTCACTGTTGTGGAGCTGCTTCAATAAATTTTTCAGACTCATAAAATCAAATTTTCATCCTTCCCTATGTTTGTTCTTCTGTGAAGACCACACCACCAGCCTTGTCTGAGCAAAGGGGGTGACTCAGAAGGGGTAGGAGGACAGAAGCTTAGTATGGCTTTCTGCTGGAAAGCTGCCATGCAGATACGCTGGCAGAAGCTTCATCACACCTCACCATGGATTCAAGTAACTTTTACCAAAGCTGGGGCTCCGAGATAGCTTAAACTTCATTAAGCTATTCTGGGAAGTCACTTTAAAAATGCATCCTGTGTTCATTAACAAAGGACACTCCTGCCTATGCCCCCCTGACAGCTGGCTCTCAGTACCATCCCTGTGACTGGTCCTGCTTTAGCTCCATCACTAGGAATGTGGGTGACATGTGGTTACTGTCTAACGTGAAACTGCCCCTGGCAGGGGCCCTCCAGCTGTTCCCTGACCATAGCTGGATTGCTTCAGCGTGTCCAACTCAAAGGTTTGTATTTGCAGGCTCTGCTGGGTGTTCATGCAACATGTTCTGGCAGTGCTCCAAAAGAAAAATCTTCCACAGAAGAAAGAACCTTTTACTTTCAGGTAAAAGAGGAAAGAATCTTTTACTTTCAGGTGATGGCACAATCTTGTTTAGAGGATTTCTCCCCAACCAACCTTGGTTTGCATCACAATCAAACAAGTGCTCTTGTCTGCATAGCCCTTTACTTACTCTATATAGACAAGTACATTGAAATAGGCACAATTTATGGTTTTGAAAAATTTACGCGTATGGTACTACACACTTTTACGGTCTCATATGGTATTTTAAAATCCCATTATTTACAATGAAATTCCTCATCTTCCTTGTCATGCCATCTCTTTAGCAGGTCAAAATGAAACCTGAACCTTGGAGGACTACAGAAAAGACCAAGGCCCAGTCCTGAGTCCTAAGGTGGTGTCTGCTGCCAAGTGGGACAGGTTGCTGCTGTTGACTGAACTTCAGATTTGTGTGGATACCCCGTCTCTCTTTGAAGAAACAGATGGATCACACTTATGCCACCAAGCCCAGCCTTGTGATCTTTGCTGACAGGAAGGAATGAATGATGAAAACAATTGGTTTTGGACAGGAATGAAGGTCCAGTTGCTGAAAGTAGAGAAAAAAAAATCAAGCTGAGAATTACCAGATCAAAAAGAAATCATTTACTGAGTACTCCAACTGCTGTCTAGTATTTTGAACAGGCTTCTATTAATAATAACCCTTCTTACAACATGGTTTTTCCTTTGCATTCAGCTGCAAATATTTAGGTTACTAAAATTTATAAGCACCTTGGAAGCAGGTGAGATCCTGGTCCTCTGGCCTTTTATCCACCTGGGTGAGCAACAGAAAACTGACTCAGATGCTGCTCAGATGCTCACTTTTTCAAGAGGCTGAACTCCTCCATCTTTTTTGGCGGTTTTTGCCTGGGCTGGTGGTGGGACTGCTCTGTCTGATGCCCAGTACATCTGCTGGGGGTGCAGCTGAAGTTCCTACAGCCAGTGCTGCACAGTTGCTTCTCTGTTATCACAGCCAGCAGTGAGACTGAACTCAGACTTTGTTTTCCATAGCCCAGATGGAACACGGTCCATAGACCATGTTTTCCATGGTTCAGATGATCTCATCAGGCACTTGCTATGCATGACAGGCTTGTCAGTGTGCACAGAAGCCCAAGGACAGGGTCACATCAAAACAAACCACGTTTGCCTTTTGTGGTCATGCATTCTGCCCCTCACCTCCTTTTTCCAGACTGCACTGCAATCTGAGAAATGCTCCTTAGGCCTCAGCCTTGAAAAGCTCATCCCTTCTTGAGCTTATCAGAAACACCATCTGCTCCCAGGAACCACTGCTGTCTGAGAAGCTCCTGGTTTCCTTATGAACAGCCTTGGAAATTATTTTCCTTGCCTGAACGGCATAATTCCTGTTCTCACCCTTTCAAAGAAAGTGCTGACCCAAACGGTGGCCAGGATGAAACATTGTTATGACTAAAGCTGACGCTCTTCTGACTTTTGATACACACACCTTAACATGCACACACAACCTCCATAGATAGTTCTCAATTAATTTCTGTTTGATTGCCTGAATTTTGCTTGGTTTTGTTGTTGCTTGTTCTACCTTGGTATGCCTTAATTGTCCTGTAGGTATTAATCTTGCTAACAAACTCTGTCATGCTGTTGCTAAATATTAAATCTGGATTTTGCTGACACTTTTGCTAGTGATCTCTTTAGTGATCTCAAACACTTGTTTGTAACACCTTTCCAGCAATCCTGTTTTAACTTTATTGACAGATAGTAAGAAATTCCCTTCAAAAGCCTGACGATAAGTAGTTTGCAGAGTATAATGATAAAGATGATTTCTGAATTAAGCACCCACCATGCTGAGGAACTGCTGAAAAAATCTGTGAGGAAAGACCATGTTTATATTAATGATTAATGGATCTAAACTGCTCATTGGAATATGTGCCTTATTTTTAGGCACTGTGACAGCTTAGAGGCCTACACAGAGTTTGCTCTACGTCTGTAGTTTGGTTTTTTTTTCAGCAGCTAAATGTTCAAAACCACCTAAAACATAGCTTGTTGTCATAACCTGAAGTCCCTATGTCTACATGTGAACTAATAAGGTCTCATTCATAAGTTCTTTCACCCTCAATCATTTAAAAAGTGAAATGGATACATGCAAAAATTTTAACATCAGGCTATTTAGACTAGATACAGTTTGTTCTTAAATGTGACAAATATTTCATCTCTCTTTGTATGGTTTTACAATTTTAACTGTCTTTTTAGTTTATCTCCTAAAGCCAGACCATCATGCTGTACTAGAAAGTAATGTCTAAATGTTGGTACTGGAACCTGGCACTGGCCAACTGTTAGAATGGAACAGAATGGAATAAAGTATTTCAGTTGGAAGAGTGTTCATCTAGTCCAACTTCCATTTATGCTTCTCCACCCCACAGTCAGTAGGAGACCACCAAAGAGAGGGTAACATGTACTAAACGTAGTACTTACAATTTCTCCATCTTTTTCTCCAAAGTCTAAATAAAGCATCCTTATCCCATCATCTGAAGACATTTTCAGTTTTTCGTAGGGATATTGTGCAATTGTCTTGGAGAAGGCACCATCTTGTGGCTCCGTTGTGAGAGAGAATCCATGTTCATAATGGATGGTCAAGCGGCACTCCTGGCTTTTGTACGTGCAAGCTGGAGAAGAAATCAAAATTCAGTCTGTCACATTCTTAAAAGCGGTTTTCATGTTGCAGCACACATCTACATGCTGACAAAAAACAGTGTACTGAAGTTTAAGAAGGCTCAGAATGGTGTTTCCTCCTTCCAAACCTTGACAAAGTTACAGGTTCTTCTTGCATCTGATAGACACAGCCAAAATCAATAAATGTGACACACAATGCATGAAAAAATTAGAAGCTGTAAAGAGTTTCCCTGAAGTATTTTGACAAAGATGAAGACATTCCCGAGTCCTCATTAGTGTCATGGTAATTGAAAAAGCACCCAGATAATTATATATATGAGAGCTACTGCAGCAGAAAGTCTGCATCTTCCTCTCAGTTCTGAAACAGAGGCCATGATCCAAATTAAAGAAGGAAGCGTTTTGGAGTTCACATCCCAAATTCTCTATTTCATCACTCCCCTGGAACAATTCTGCCAAGAAGGATCCTTGCACTGGGATAAAAGCACTGTGATGATAAAAGAAGAGGCCGTTGCCCTTCTTTTGGAAAGAATGGCATCCATGGCACGGTGCTGAGGAGATGGACCTGTCTTGGAGCTAGTTCCCACTGAGTTCCCTGGTTGGTTTGCACATCAGAGACCCTCACATAGCATCCTGAGCTCCCTGTGGGGCCTGGAAGCTGACAGGGAGCCATGTGGCTTAACCTGAGCTTTGAGAAATCAGAACTGCCCTTTGGCATGGCTCCATTTGTGCTTTGTCTCCTGTTCTCACATTTTTAGGAAACGAGTGGAAATTACGTTCAACATTGACAGCCCTGCCAATTGTAGAACTAGCAGGGGAAGGATTGCAAAGCCTGGGGGCACTCAAGAGAAAGGCCCAGCCTCAAACCCCAGAGCCACCTTGGGCTTGCAGCTCCATGGCCAAACAGGGCATCACTTCAGAGCAAGTATTTTTATTCCAGTCAATTTTGCATGTAGAGAAGCACTGAGAAATGACAGTCCAGGGAAGGAAATTACTCCCCATCAAAATGAGGTTATTAGACTGGTTTGTGTTTTTTTACTCTCCTCTAGTGCTGGGTGAATAAATTACCAATTCACACGTGAGAATGTGCCAGTCCTCTTCTGCCTCCTCTGCTAGGCTTGCAGGAGTTTCCTGAATATCAGAAAAATGTGCTTTTCTGTGGGTTTCTGGGCAAAATTCTGACATTCACTCCTCTGTGACATGCAGGCCTACATGCTGACTGCAGATTTGTTTCTGAAACAACATGCTGAAAACAACCCCAAAAGTCAGCATGACAATGACTCTGTCACTGGACACAGGCACCACACCACCTGGGACTGGCTCAGAACCTGACAGTATTTTAAACATGTAGAATCCTAAATATGCACATTTTTAAAATTAATCACCTCTAACAGAAGGAACCTGAACTGCCATGAGTGTCACGGGAAGGGTGTGGAGGTGAGAAAATGGCGGCACTGCAGGTGTTACTCACATGTGGTGATTTCTGTGATGAGCTCTGCAGAATTGTGGCAGCCCTGCACTACACTCCTCGTCCACAGTGAGAGGTCTCGACTGGTCTCAGTCCTGAACAGATGGGTTTCAATCCCTTGTCTTGTACCGGTACGGGTTGCAAAAGACAAATCCACCCCCGACTTCGGGGAGCCTTTTCCTGGGCCAGAATGAACCAACCTGCAATTGGATTTGAAAACACATCAGGAAAATCTAGCAACAGTGCTTTGCACCAAAATTCCCATCTGAGCACAGCTCTGCTCTGCCAACATTGCTAAATCCATGTTGTTGGCAGCATGAGAACCCACATCTCCTCTATATTCACTCAGAAGAATGAAGGTTCAAGGCAATGAGCACAGAAGCAGCTGAATATACAGGTGATGACATGGATGTCCCAAAATTTCTTAATGAATTGTACAAAACACCCCTTTGGATGAGGAACTGGAAGAAATCCCTGACTACTTTGGGGTGATGAAGTCTTGGTCCACAGGTACAAGTGCTGGCTGAGATGAGGCAGCTGAATCCAACTTCCACTGTGAAGGAATATTTGCTCTAAAACTTAAACATCTGCTGTCAAACTCAATGATAAATACTGTTGAACAAAGTAAGAAGCTCTGTAAAATCCGTAGATGCCAAAGTACTGTCTTGTACTTACTTTTCCCACAAGGAACCTGTAAAATGCAAAATGTTGCAGATACTTGTAATCTGAAATTCTCTCACAATTAACATTTTTTTGCCCAGCATCAACAGCTGAGCTCCTGCAGCCAGGAAAGGTTTGTTGATCTGGGCAAACAAAAATTGCAGGGAGTATTTTTGAGTGAAAAAATCAATACCGAATAAAAATTAATTCTTCCTTAAATCTGCCCTTTTATGTTGTTTTTTTCCTCTCTAGAAGTGTGGACAGTCAACAAAGAATTCACTCAGGGACACTCAGGCACACAGATGATGAATTCACAGGGGTTCATCTGAAAAGAATAATTCAGGGGAGCTCATCACTCTTTGAGATTCAGAGACCAACCCTCAGAGGCAATCGCAAAATGAAATTTGTCTGAAAAGCTTATTTGTGTCTCCTGCCTTCTGTTTTTCTTTCTATAGACAAACAATATACTTCAGAGGAGTCTGAAGTATGTGGCATGGTAGTAGAACACTTGTGCAAAAGGGTAAAACATTAGAATAAACTAATCTACTGAATGCTAACTCAAATTATGGTTTAGGTGTTAGATGACACTGTACAGGTATGCCACTAAACAGGGATGTTTTAGTAAAAAAGAAAAAAAAGCAGAAAGAAGCACAACTTTAATTATTGAAACACCAGCCATAGGGCATCTGAAATTTTCCTCAATTCCCTGACAGTCCGTGCTGACATTTGGGATGTACATTGTACCCCACTAGAAGGTTTGCAAGATTTGTTTGTGCTCAAGTTCATGGAAACTTTCTATGGATTTTGAGCATCCCCCTTGATTTTATGATTCCAAAGCTTCTGGGAAGTGAGACACAGATACCCTGTCCTGTGTCTGGGCAGGACAAGAAGGGCTTTTTTCCCTCTACAAAGGCTGAGTTAATGCTCCACTCAACTTTGATACTCAGGGCCTCCTATCTGTACTACAGACAGATCTTGCAGTTGGGGACTGATTGGCAAACAAACAGCCCCAAATTTTTAATTCCCTTTCATTTGGTGTGAGAGGGTGCAAACTCAGAGGAGAAGATACATCTTTGCAATTAAGGCAGGAATCAGGGAACTGGAATCTCCAGTGACATCTGCTGCTGTCTGTCCCTGGCCTGTCACCCAGGCACAGGCACAGCCACTGCTCTCATGCTGCCTTTGGCTACTGGGCTGTGGAAAAGCAGCCTGGAAAATCACATCAAGTTTGTCATTAGAAATAAAACTATCCCACCTTTTTCTGGGGTCATTCTCCTTTATGCAGTGCTCCTCAGCTGTACTAAAAATCATTTTCTATTACTTATGTTACTGCATACAAAACAAAAAGATGGCTCCAATGTTTGCTTTCCTTCCAAAACACACAGCACCACCACCCACTACGCCACACCGTCCATAGTACTGTACTGTAGGATTTTTAGCATTTGGATAGAATGAAGATGTACTTTACAAATTAAAGTATGTGAACACATCCAATATGAGCATTGATTCTTGCCTGCCTTTTCTTACTGTCTCCTCATTATTGAAAATCCAGTCTCACTATTTAAAAATGCTTTTCCATCAAGCAACTCCAGATGAGATGCTTTGGAAAGTCATGCACTTAAACATGAACTAGACAAACATGCAGGAGGCATTTGATAGTATTTATGTACCAGCTGTCAGTACTGATCTATCTGGGGGCAGGTTAAAGGACTCCCAAGCTTTAATAAAGCTGCATTCGTAATAGTTAATAAAGTTCATTTACATAGAAAGTATGTTATCCTAAAAAACATAGAGATACCTTAAAAGGCAAAAAATAGCTTTAGAAACCTCACAGAAAGGTTCCCCTCGCTGCTGCCTCCCTGACCGCAGGGGAGGGTGTGTGTGCTGCGCGCTGCACCCCAGGCCAGGCTCCGGTATTATTCACCCACAGCCCTTGAAGGTTCCTCTGCTCCCTGGAGGTTTCTGGGGGAACCTGCGAGCACCGAGCCCCAGGCAGAGCCGCAGGCTCCTCCTGGCACAGCAGAGGGCAGGAGCAGCCTGGGCTCGGGCGGGCACCGCGCTCGGAGCGCTCCCGGAGCCAGCACACGCTGCTAACCTGCTCTCGCTTCTCCCTCCTTCTCTCTGTGTTTCAGGGACATTTTAAACAATGCTGTTGGCAAACGTGTGGTAGCAAGATGGATGTGGTCTAAGCTGAAGTGCTGGTGCAGGGTGAGCTGCACTGGGACCTGCTTCTAATGTTAGGAGAAGACTTTCAACAATTCACTGCAACAGCCAGATCTAATGATCCCTTCAGAAAGGACAGTGAAACCAGCACTGACATTCAAAGGAAGCCTTCAGCTGCTCACTTGAGATTTATCTCAGGAGAGACCATGCACAACTGCATCAACACTCGTGCAGCTCTGCTGGTTAGAACACCACTGCCATCTGACCTTTCCTATGGCACCCTGACTTAGCATTTGAAACCTGCCCTGGAATGGCTGTACTCCTTGGAAATCTGTGCACAGGCTCTCAATTCATCTGCATGGAGGGAGCCACAGTCTCCCCCTGCCTTGGGAAGACAAGCAGAGAACTTGCACAGCACTTTACACACCTTCTTGGGGCTCTCATGGCACCCTGTGCTCTCTGTCCCCCTGCCCACCTGCCCAGATGACTGATCAGTGCCCCAACTCCTTTCCCACCTTTCCATGTCATTAGCTATCAAACTCCTTTAATACTTTCTGATTACAGACCTCAGCTGTACACAAAAGCTTCTTACCTGATCTTTAATCAGAGCCCAACATGGGATTTTTTTTCCCTTTCATATCTGGCTATGATAGATAATGGACCTTGATTGCAAACATATAAGATGTAATTACTCAAGGCCCATTCCCATGCTAGAGGGAGGCACTGTTATTCAGTCATAAGGAAACACTGAAACAAAGATTATGACAAAAAGGTCCTTGGAGTCAGGGCTGTGTGCCAGCTGCCGTGCCTCCCTGTGCAGAGATTTAAAAGAACAACTTAAATCTGATCTCACTTTTATTTGAGCTATAATTTATATTACACACAGAGCTGGAAAGGACTTACTGGAAAATATTTTTAGGTCCTAGTGGAATCCATAGGTTGTAGGCAAACTTATCAACAAACAAGAAGGGCATGTTGAAATTTTGCTGTTAAAGGGCTGTGAGAAGATTGTAATCCTTCCACCACTTTCCAATTTTCTCTGCTCATTATGTCTTTGGTAGATTAAGCATGACTCTGTACAGTATCTGGCAATGAAGTTTTCCAGTTTCAGCAGCTTTTCAAATATGCATTAGCTAAGCAAGAATGTTTTCCCAAGGACTTATAAAAATCTGAAAGATGGGAGCAGCTAAAATTACAACATGTGCTCTGCAAACTTTCCAGGTGAAAAGTTCTAAATTGCACTGATCAATGAACAGAGGGGATTAAAAAATTCGTCACGAGGAGGGGAGTCACTGACCGAGAATGAACACAGCAGTCAATACCAACAGAAAATCCACTGTATTCTTTTGCTATAACTGTACTCAGTGGGGCAGATCATAAAAGCAGGACCCTGCAGGGTTTTAATCAAAATCATCCAAAACAGGAGGTGTAATGATTTAGGGAATCTGTCCATTTATGTAATCTGCTTACCTTGGGGATTGATGTGTATTTATCACATTGTAACTCTATTCTGAATGCCAAGTTCTGTATAGCTGCTGTCTTTTTATCTGGGTGTTACCTTCAGTGATAGTAGTAATAAATCACAGAAATAGGGCTGGAATAGTTGTCAGGAGGTCAGCCAGCACATCCCCCTTCAAATGCTAGGAGCAAGGCTAACTGTGTCACCCGTCCTTCAATGTCACCAGTGAGGAGGATCTCACATCTCTCCCAGAGAATCTAAACCAGTAACTCACCAGCTCCCTGCCAGAACTGCAGTCAACTATGGCCTGTTGTGTTCAGGAGGGATCTAGAAAATATACTCCCCTGTCCTCCTTGTATCTTATATTCATATCTGAAAACTATTGACATTTTTTCCATGGACTTCTTTAGATTAAACTACTAAGGTGTTTTTTTAAGTATTCCCTTCCTGATAGTGTTTCTATGTTATATATTTGTATTGCTTTCTTCTAGACCTTCCACAGTTAACTTGCATCTTTTTGGAAGTGAAATGCCACTCATGAACATGGAGTATCACCTGAGGCTTTACTAATTCTCTGTAGTTAGATATGTTAGATATGATTACTACAGCTGCCCAAAATGCAACACTTCTGCCATAACCCAAGATGATCATCTTCATTTTCCCCTCTCAAAAACATTAACGCCTTAGATTCTAGAAATTTTATCACAGTGCTTAGGTGCTTCCTGGCAGAGCAACTACTTTGTTGCTCATATTCTACTTCAAAACAGCAGAGGTGGTTATTCCCCAGAACTGAACTTTGCACCTTTGCTTTCTGAACTGCACCCTGGCTTCCTTACAGACCATCCTGGCTTGCTTTCTTCCCAGTCTGTGAAGACCCTTCAGCAGCCTGACACATGTGCTGTGGAACTTCTCATTCCCCTCCAGCAAGAAGACCAATGTTTTTCCACTCAAGAAAGTATCCCGTCAGACCATCCCCACCCAAGTCAAGCCTCTCTACTATCAAACAATGAGAAAAAATAAGTAAGTAACAGGCCCCATGCAGTAAATTGGTCTCACTGATGATGGGAGCTGGTGATACTCAGCAAGGACTTTACACATTGCAAGGTGTGGCCAGGAAGGGGCAGGGTGCACTACAGGATCTCCAATCACTTTAAGGAGGATTTGAGCCCATGCAAAAATGAAACCCCCCAAAAAAGGAGAGGAAATGCATCACCTTCTGCTGGGCTGCTATGGCTTCTCAACTGTAAGGCTTAGTGACACACCTGGACATAGGCTCCAGCTGCAACACTTGTCCCAGTTTTCACTGGGGCTTGTCACCTGGAATTGTCACCTGGAATTGTCAACATTCAGCACCATGCCATGCAGCAGGCTGCAAGCTGCAGAGCTGGTGTCTCTCACCCCACGTTACAGTAACAAAGGGAGAATAAGAAGGGGGCTTCCCAGGAAGTCTGAAAGCCCTGTCATGGGTAGGTAGACTCAGACAAAAAGCCATCAGTGTAAATTAGTGAGTTCAATTTAATTTTTTTTTAATACAATGACTTAGCAGCAAAGCCTCAGTTCATTTGGGGAGAGACAGAGAAAAAAAATTAACTAATGAGAGTGCAGTAAGAGACCCACTGCTTCTGGCCAAGGGCAACCAGCCCTTCTGAATGAGAACTCATTGAAAATGGTATAATAGAGGCCTCTAGCAAGGCTGAAACAAGAAACAACAGCTCTTTCTCAAGCCCTTTGACCATACTGGCAGAGAAACATGATTAAGATTCACATCAAGAAGCACACAGTTTCCACTACATAAAGGCCACCATGGGAAAGCTCTTTCTGAATTAGTGTTAATGGATACCTTCAAAATAATGCAAATGTTACTTCCAACCTAGATTCAAGAATGTGTCTTCCAATTTAAGCTAAAAAAAGCCAGGAATTCACTTGCTAGAGCAGGAACAGAAGCCATGCTGAAAGTGTCTCCATCACATGTGGAACCCTCCCAAAGCCCCAAACAGTGGTGCTGCGCAATTGCCACACCAGAATGTTCAACTCAGGGCAACAAGTTCCCTTTTTTTTCAGCCTGGAGGAGCAGCTGGAAGTCAGAGTGTTTCCACCAAGCTCACAGGTCTGCACACTGAGATAGGAATCTCAGGAGATTGAGCTCAGTTTTTTCAGCACTCCTGGCTGTGTATCCAGGCCAAGTGGCCACATCCAAAATCCCAGTGAATTTCTGGCCATCAGCCTCAGCCAGAACTTGAAATGGGGGAGAAGAGAGGAGTTAAGCTCAGCACAACAGCCCACTGAAGAAGAACCCGCTTCTCCAACCACAACATTTCACTGTGCACCAGCTACATCCATTTCTGGCTGACTCAGCTGTTGCCACTGCTCCTCAAAGCTGTCATGATAAAAGCACAGGTACCTGGTGGCGAGCAGGGGGTAGGTATGCACAGGGCTGAACCAGGCTTCCTTCATCCGTGGCATGCTCTCGTATATTAAGAGGTCTTTCTCTGTCAAAACCACTAACACTGGCTTCCAGTGCTTCTCGTTGTCTCCTGGCACCTGGAAAAGAGCAAAGTCTCTTTGAAACAACAAGAGACAAAACTACCAAAAGCAAAGCCAGACAAGATAAACATGTCGAGTTCTGGGTGAGAAAATGAACACAAGAGAGGTTTTTACTTCTTTGGCTTTCTGACATCTCCCACTTGAATTTAAAATCAGATGCAGCAGAAAAGGAATAACATGCAAAGTCTTCTGCTGCTGCCATTAGCTCTGTCATTTCCAGCCTTCCCTTACTACAGGCTACTCCATAAATATAGCGTTGGAAGAACACTGAGGTGGAGCTGGCTGTTAGTTAGCTGTGCTATGCATGAAAAGACCTTAAATGTATATTTATAATGTGGACCATTCATGTGTAGCTGGCACATTAACCTCAGTGCTGGACACTGCTGTTCCTGTTTCCATGAGTAAAAGAGCTGCAGCATCATCACTATTAAAGAAGAGCGACAGGTAGCAAAAACTAATGGTTTGGAAGCAGATGCGTTTTTCCTCAGCAGTTAAATTTTTTTTTTTTTTGCTTCTCCTTCTTTCATACCATTCTTTCAGTTTTAGAAGTTTCTTCATAAAGAGATCCAACCTAAACATAGGGCTGATCTCAAGCATTTACTCAGGGATGGAGCTGCCTTCAGACCTGTCAAAGATGTCTAAAGACTGGGGCATCAGAGCACTTTACTGGCTCCAGAATCTAGATGTGGAATTACATTTTGCAGCTTAGCTGTATGAAGTCCACATGGCAACACAATTATTGTTACGGAGACCAAGTATGGATCCTGGTTTTTACTTCTTTTACTTTGGCATCATAGAAGTGTCTTAAAATAGTTGGGAATATGAAAAGACCTTTGTTTCAAGTAAGAATGAAGCTCTTTCACTGGCAAACTAATTATTCTCCTTTTGGAGCGCACAAAGATAAAGAAACATCGGTCCACAGTAACACTCACAGCCACGCTTTCAAACACAAATATCTTGGCTGGGTACTAAAAGGAATGAAACAAATTCTGAAATTCACGAGAGAATCTGCTTGTCTACATGACTCCTCCACTAAAACCTTTTCTGGGATAGAGAAGCAGCTATCTATGCTGTTCTGTGGTTGATGCCAGCCTATTTGCCATGGGCATGTGTCACTGGGCACATTGCTGGGTGGAGAAACATATAACAGGGATCAAAGTTTGGCCAGGCTGGGAGTGGCACACCCAGGTATGGTAATTCAGAACCACATTTGAAACACTTGTATTTTATACAAAGACAGGCTCCTGCAAATTTCTAAACTTTTAAGGGCTTTCAAGACCGATGTAACATACCTTTACATCAAAATCCCAATGCCCAAAGCAGATCTTAAACTAAGATTTTTGGCTTGTATAATTTTTAAGATGCATTTTTCCCTCTGAATTAATCTTTTCCAATAATCATATTCCTGCATTACTTTTTCATTGGTAGTTCATGTCTCTTGAGTCATAAACAGTTCATCCTTTCAATTTCTTCATAAGCATTAATACTTATTTACAATTTTCTTGTGGTGACAGTTTCTTGTAACACAATTTTTCATTTTTGAATAGGGCTGAATAGAGAAGCCACATAATTAACACACCTATTATTACACTCATGAAAGAATGCAAAATTTAGAGTTCTCACAGTTCACATAGCATGAAAATATTCACACGAGCAAAAAGCATCCTCAGCTTCTTAATACCCCAGCTATTAACTACAGTTAACACCCCAGTTCCTAGCGTGGGAATACAGAAATGAGTGTCACAGTTAATGCTAACATTCAGTTGAAAAAAAGGTCACAGCTAATGTTAATGTTTAATTTTGGACCACCTGCTTGTGTTCTTTAACTAGAAAGCCTTTAGTACATACTTTTGAAGATTTCCAGAAAATAAAAAGGAAGTTAAATATGAAATCTCTCTGACCACAAGCAATCCAAAGACTATGGGAAGCTGTTCACAGCTTTTCTGCAGAACCATCCTGTCTGCAGCATTTTCAATCCCAGTTTTGCTGTCAGGTGCCTGGTCAGTCAACAGTGACTCCAGGAACTTTGGGTAACAGCTCTTTGCTGGATAGCTGCAATATTACAGACAGAATTTCCAGCATGAATCCTGAAGTTAACGACCTGCACTGTGAAGCCCACAGCTTTGCCCCAGTACTTCCCAACAGCAGGGTGACTGAGGACATGTGGCTTGGTCATCAGTTATTGAAGATTTTTCTCAAGAATAAGTGACCTTACACTACCTCTCTTTGTAGGATGTATCCCTTGTTTGAAGGGTGTGTACTGGGAAGAGACGAGGAGGGGAATGATGTTTGCCTGTGTTCGGCTCTAAGTGAGAAGGGACATGCAATGCACACACTTTTAAGCACATTTTTTAAACCTTACTGGGACCATAGCTGCCTCACTGATGAGGAATGCTGGTGTAAGCAACACTGCTGCTATTTCAGACCTGAAGAAGGATTTGTGTGCCTGAAAGCCTGTCTGTTTTTCCCCAACTGTAACAGCTGATCTAATAAAAGATACTGCCTTTCCTTAAAAACCTTGAATTGCATCACTGTTCCGTTATTTTGTGTGGTTTGGATCAGGCTGTAACAGCTGATGCCATGCTGTTCAACAGGCATTTGGCACTTCAGGAAGGTGTCAGAGAGAACATGCTGTCCTGTAATGGTAAATAGCAAATTTTACAGAGAAAGAAGAGAGGCTGCAAATATACCATTAGCCTACAGGGCACATTAATCACAAATCAGCATGTGAAATCAATCCAGATCAACAAATGTCACACCAAGCATGGGTGTAACAGCAAATTACAAAACAAAAGCAAAAAACATGCTGTTTATGGCAGCTAAGTAAAGGATTTGTTCAAGTTTTAAAGGTTTTAATATCTGACATAGCATAAAAATACGTAAAATGCCTGTGTAAGAGTAAATTTAAATATTTGAGATACATTTTAGAGGCACTGTTTCAGATAATGATTAGGGTCAGCTTCTTAGCCAGAATTTTGCAGAATTCTGGCACTTGCACTACAGTTGCTTCACTCCAGTTCCCACTTGCACATATACAATTCAAAGTGCATTGATCTGTGTTGCAGACAAAAAAATCACCATCCACTCTTTTCAAATGCAACCCTTTTTCAAAGTCAAAAAATTTAGATCAAATCTAGATGAACTACAGAAAAGAAAAATCAGTACTCCACAACTAAATGAATCAGCAAATATTTTGCTGGTGTTCTGGGCACTGCTTAAGTACCTCAAAGCAACAGGTATCAGTGTTCCTTTTCTAATTGCCACTGCAGTCACCCTTTTATTCCCAGGAAAAATTCTGCTTCAAGTCAATGAAGCTGTAAATGTTTATACCAGAAGCAAATTTGATTTGTTTTGTTTCCTAGACATACTGTGCCTCTAGATCAAAGTCTTAAAGCACAAACTTGAAAAGGGAGAACATTTTATAAGAAAAAACCCAAGTGCAGTGAAGAATCCTTTATGCTACTCCAAACCTCTTTGGTCCTCATTTACTCACCTCATTAAGCAGAAATGCCACTTTTTCCCATATGCACTTCTTTAGCCTACCTTTCCAAATTCAGAAAGTATTTCCTGTGCTGCAGGAGTGAAATCTAATTTTCTTTTGTAAAACAACATGATGGGCATGGGATGACCCCAGAGGAGACCTGTGTTCATGCCTTGCTCAGACACAGAGCTCCCCTGCAGTCAGGTTAAATGTTCTGCTTCCACAGGGACACTGTGCTGGGGTGGCCCCTGGGACACCCAGGGTGAGACAGAGGGAAATGTGAGGGCAGACAGAAGGTGTGCAAGAGCAGCTGCTAAATTCCAGCTACACTACACGGAGACTTGGCCACACAGGGCTGACACAAGGGAAACTGTGCTTCAGTGCAGGACACAGGTGGCACACGCAGGGCTGGGACATGCCAGATCCCACGGCCTGAGCTCCAACTGCCCCAGTCCCTCTGTGCCTTGGGACCAGATCTGAGTGTGAGGGACAGACTGCAAGCAATGACACAAGCTCAGCACTACCTGTATGGCTGCTCTGCTCCTGCTGCTCCTCTGGCACAGCAGTGTTTCAAAGGAGCCAGCTTGTGGTGCCTGAAGTGATGGGGACCCCTGTCCCCCACAATGGGTACCACAGGTTCACATATAATTGGTTTTCACATATAATTAGTTGCCATAAAGACAACGGGCATCTTAGTGGAGATAAATCCTTTTACAAACTGTTTGGACCTTTGCTCTTTCATCTGCCAGGTCTCCTTTTGAAAAGTTTTTTTCTTTGAATTTCAGTTATTCATCAACTTCAGGCTGCCAGGAATGGATGAAAAAATACTTTTAATCTGTGAGGCTCGCAGATAATTAGATTAGAGGCATTGGTCTACTCGGAAAAGCTGGTTTATATTTTTGTTACCTCAAAAAGGACATTTCAATTACATTCCCTGTTTAGTAAACAAATTATAAACTGCTAGCAGACTCCACGCAGCAAGTATCCAAAATGTGTCTTTTCAGAGACCACTGTGAAGGCAGCAAGTTTATATTTACAGTAAGTGGTTTGTTTAACCCCCTTTTCCAACACCTCCTCCCAAATCCCAGACCTACACTATCCTCTTACACTGAGCACAGGAGGAGTAACCAAGAAAGAATCTTCTTGCTATTTTACTTCTTCCTTAAAATGTCTTTGTGCTGACAAGCCATATTTGACACAGGCTGGGGTATGTTCTGCTATGTATTTCTTGCCTTTTTGTTGTCTTTTGATGAAGGGTTACATCCATGTTCAGAATAAATTTGATTAATTTACAGAAACCCACTTGTCAGTTCCTGAAAATAACAGCTGGGACTGAAAAGGGTTTTTGCAAGATGAACAGCAGGGATGCAGAAATACATCCTGCAAACCCCAGCATATGCAACAACACTGATACTCCTGTGAGCTCATTTGATGGGAGGCAATTTGCAAAGCAGGAGTGGGTGTAAGTGACAGCCGTAGGCAGGAGATATCAACTCCTCCCATACCACATGCGGATGAGATGTGTTTTGCTGCTAAACTTTGTAGTTTTAAACAGGAAATAATGCGCATGTTGTTTAGGATTTTTAAAGAAAGGTAATAAAAACGTGTCTGGGTTTGTTTTTCTCTGTTTTTGACCTCAGCAATGGCTCAAAGGTGCCGTTATCAGATCTGGATTAAAGTCAATGCACACATGGAAATCCCCCAAAGGTCACAATATTGCCTCCTGCAAGCAGTGAGCAGCAAGAAAGTGATGCACGTGGTTGGCCAAGGCTGTGCCAGCAGCCAGAGCCACACGGGCCAGGTGGCAACCTCGGCACAGACCTCACTGATCCAGCCCCTGCAGTGCCCCGAGCAGAGCCAGGATACACTGACAGCCCCAGGTACAGGCACTGCTCAGCAAGGACAACACCCCCATTCTCAAGACAGGTCTGGTCAAGTCTGAACTCCTTCTAGTTATCCTTTAAAATGACAGGAAACAACCCAACTTTTGTCAAAATGAACACAGTCAAACACATCAACAACAATATTTTCAAACAATGTCCCTACTCTCTGGACCAATGGGATTTTCAGACTGCTCTGGCTCATATCCAAAGTCCTCTAAATGCATGAGAAGTACCTAAGTGCTGCAAACACAGCCATGCAAGAATGGCAACCTTTCCTTCAGCCAAACAGGAATGCCCGATCCCAATTTTGCAACAGAGGTTTGTTCCAGACTTTGGTGAAGTCAGCTGGAATTTTTCTAATAACTTTTTAGCCCATGCCCTTGGGAAGTAAGTCTGGAGGGTTCCATGTGTTCCGCACTACAGAGAAGTTGCAGCCAAACTCTTCTTGGAGGTGCACTGGAAGAGGATGGCATTCAATATACACAGATTGAAGCAAGGGGAATTTTGATTTGATACTCAGAGAAACCTTTTCCATGTGTCATGGTGGTCAAATACTGGGACAGCCTGTCAACAGCCACCCCTCAAGTTACTCACAACATGACTAGGCAAGGGCCTAAGCAAGCTGGTCTAGTTGGGTCTACTTATTCCAACCTATATTATTCAGTGAGCCTATAAAATACCAGCAAAAACTGAAGAAGTTCAGATTTGGATCAGTGAGTCATTAAATAGATTGTCCCTGAGTTAAAGTTGGTTGTATAATTATTCTGTTCACATACAGTTTTTCATACATGTTCCATGAATGTTGCATCAGTATGAAGGCAGTAGTAATACAAAATAGTTATCGTTGCTAAAGGGTCTGCAGGATGTTCTACAGTTACCTTGAGCCTTAAATCCTCTAGAGCTGTATAAGATGTGCATCCTTGATCCTTCTATCTTGATGGAGTCTAACACTCTGCATTTCCATTGCAGCAGATTAAAGATAAGAAACATAAGGGAGTGAAAAACCCAGCATCACATGAGCGTTATTCACTTTTCCTTAATTAAAAATATATTACACAACAACATGAGAAAAGTTTAAAATCCTGATGTATTCTCTTGGGATCCACATAAATTGATTAACTAAATACACAGAAATCCAAGTCCTGAGGACTCAAAAAGGGGAAATTAATCTATTTTTGAAATCTTGACCATGACCCACAATCCTTTTGCTATGCATGAAGTTGGGATTTGAAGGTCCATAAGTAAGAGCTACTCTTCAGTGAGACAGGAGACTCTAATTTCCTGATAATGTCAGGAATCTTGCCAGGGAAGAACAAACAGGCAGTATGTACAGGAGATGGCAAATGCCCCACACCATTTGTTAGGACACTGATTGCTTTTCATCTTAGTTAAGGTGACTGTTTTGATTTAAGAAGTATGCTGATGCTTCTTGGGCAAAACACATTTTCTTCTATAGCAGTGACTTCAGACCATGACAGACAGCACTGTGTGAAATTAAAAGTAGTGGTTATTAATTAATGATAGCAAAGGTCCACTCCTGAAATGATAATGTTGAACCAAATGACTTCTGCAAAAAAAACCTGCACTTTGGTATCTTTTCTTGTTTTTCATTTTTATTGCTTCTCAGGAGTTGCCAAGGGAGAGCAGGGAAGGTAAGAGGACATTTCATCACTCAAGGGCTGTGGCCAACCTGTAAGTCACAAGGACAGAGACAGATGCAGGTCAGACACACAGGCAAGGTCAGCACAGCTCCACTGGCCACTGAGGCTCATCAGGAGATAGTGGACAGCTAAACTTCAACTGACCTTCAAAGACAACTTGACTGAGAGCAAACCTGAACTGGAAGAGGTCACATTTTTAGTACTGCTTGTAAAAGAGGCACAGAGGAAGGAGGACTAAAGGGAAGACCACTAACCTCAGGCTTTTCTAATCAGTTATACTGGTTGAACAAAGGAAAGCCTGAAGAGTGGGGAAGCAAAAAACTCTGTAAAAGTGGAGGCAATCACAAGTAGTTACCTCCATGACCTGCCAGCAACAGTTTGATCTGCCAGCGCCTGTGTTTCACACAGCAATCTCTCTCTCTTCCAGCGTGCTCACACCACATGTTCAGGATAGATGCGAAGATGCTTTTAGCAGACACCTTTGAATCTGTTGTGTGCATGCATAACTTATTTGTGAGGTGTCTGGGCTCTTCAGACTGCATGTGAGAGTGGCTGTAAACTTGCTTTCTGAAACATGTCTCATGAACATATAACCAAAAAGCTGCTGACAGCAGCTATTTGAAATTGAATAAATATTTAAATAAAAATCATGAAATTAAAATGTGGCAGAAACTGTACTTCTAAGATGTAGCTTAGTTTTGGGAGAGGTGAGTAGCTATTTTGTCTCCAAAATAATCACTGGACCCCAAAGCACTGAAAGCCTAGTGCTAGGGGAAAAACCTGTACTTCCCTTTAAAATGGAGCAGTCCACTTCCTCCAATAAGCCAGGCTTGCCCTGGGAAAAACCAAGGAGTACAGCATGGCCTTGTGTTTTCTGCTTCAGTCCAAGGAGCTATTTTGCACATCAGGGTCAGCCACAGAAGGAAAGGGATTCTACTTTGTGCTAGAGGCTTTGGAAGCTCTACATCTCCTATGCCACTGCCCAAGCACAGTTATTGTTACTCGGTGATGAGGAAAGCAGGAATGCTGTGGGATACAAGAACAGCCACTATCCCTGCTATATCCCTGCTATGCCCTGCAGGTTTCTGTGCTGGAGTTGTGCTGTGAGCAGAGGTGAAGCACTTTTTGAGGGAGCACATCATCATCAGGAGGGCATAATGATAATTGTACAAGAGCAGAATCCATTTGCAGACACCATGGTTTCAACTCACTGTCCCTGAAGGGTCTACAATTTGCAATTGAATCTGACCTCTGCCGATCAAATGGGTTCCTCAGTAGGATAAATGAGGAATAATACCCATTGCCTCAAAAGATTCAAGCGTGCCATCTTTCAATCCAGCAAAAGTGTGTGGATTTCTAAATATCACCTCAGGAACACTTTTCAACAGCATCCAATCAAATGTGAATGCTGGAGGTGGACTTTTGATTTGAAAGCAGCTTGCAGTTTTTAACGACAGCTGAAACATGAAAAATGCAATTTGAAATTATTACAGTGTCTGTTTGGTGAAGGACAGGTAATCATTGATGTCTGCATTAAAACTATAGTGACTGAAATCTGTCCCAGGAGATGTTCTGTGCTTTTGTCTACCACATTGTCTTCCCTAATATTCACTCTCAGAAATAATGGTCCATCATGACAGGTACCTTTTGAAGACTGACAGATTTGACTACTTTACTCAAGGGTCATAATAAATCACAAGTGCTGGAAGAGAACATAGTAGGGGAGCAATACAGAGAGAACAAGATGTTTTGTTCTCATTGTTATTATGTTGTCTGAAGGACAATCCAGAATACTGTGTCATTTCAGTCTGTGTCATTGATCAATATTCAGTAATACTGATAGACTGCAATGTCACTAATGACCTCGAGTAAATGAGTGAATTCACTACATGCCTGGCACAAAAATGCATTACCTTCAAAAAACAATTAAAATCTGTATGCTATGCTTCATCAACTGGCATTTTGAATATGCTGATAAATATTTGGAAGCATTATTGAAAAAGAAAAAATGAAATAAGAATTCTTAATAATTTCACTTAATTTTGAAAGAATGTGGTACAGCCGCAGACGTCTGAAAAATTTGGTGAAAATTAGTCACAATTCGGAATCCAAATCTACTTATTAAGATTTATCACAAAATGAATTTTATACTTGTCTTTTTTTCTGATTTATTTATTTACTTAGTTGTCAGCTTCAAAGCCATTAGATTGAAACCTTTTTGTTCTATGGTGACAAAGTCTGTACCTCCATCATCACAACAACAGACCTCCAGAAGCTAAGATACCTATTTTTTGGGGGAAGGAGGGGGAGAAACATAAACATGCACTTTTAATTTTAATTTATCATATTCAACATTTTCTGATGAACAGGATTATTTTTTCCCCAGAAAGCAAGCTGAGCTCCAAGAGACCTCTGTTTTCAGTTTGCTACACCTTGGCAGAAAGTATGGAGAGCTGGGAGAATAGTGGATCTTGGCATGAGTGAATCCCACCGTGGTAGTAAAGGTAGGAAATGAGCAGCTCTTCCATTTAATATCCAATTCACTTTCGTTCACTACTTAATGAAGACAAAATTAATTTAAAATCTTTGCCCTTTCAGAAAATTCTGTTTGATTAGCGATTTGTTAGTTTTCTAAAGAATCTGTACAGAAGACAAATGATATCTAATCAAAAATGCCACTTTCCCCACTGAAAAACTGAGAATATAATTTTTCTGTTTTCCAAGAAGGAAGACAGAAATCAAGCCAATCTCTGGTTCAGAAATATGAATGCTTAGATTCATAGAAAGAGAGCTGAAGATAGAATCACAGAACCATATAATTGTTTTAGTTGGAAAAGACCTCTAAGAGCATCAATTCCAACAATTAACCCAGTTCAGGGGGCTCAGTACTCAAAGAACAACTGGTCTTACCATTAAAGACTGAGACAAAGAAGGCTCTAAATACTTTAGCTGTTTCCTCATCCATTGTTACTGTGTTCCCCCACCTCCAATAAGGGCTGGAGATTCTCCTTAGTCTTCGATTTTTTGTTGATGTATTTATAGGAACATTTTTTATTGTCTTTTACCACAGCACCCAGATTAGGTTCTACATGGGCTTTCACCCTTATAATTTTCTCCCTGCATAATCTCATATCATAACATCCTTGTAGTCCTAGCGAGTTCCCCATCCCTTCTTCCAAAGGTCATAAACTCTCCTTTTCATCCCCATTCAGCCAGGCTCATCTTCATCCCCACCAGCTCATCTATCAGCCCAGAGGGAGTGTCTGCTCCTGTGCCTTTAGGATTTCCTTCTTGAACATTGTCCAGCCTTCCAGGACTCCTCTGCCCTTCAAGACTGCTTCCCAAGTGTTTCTCTACACCAGTCTCCCAAACAGATGGAAGTCTGCCCTGCAAAAGCCCATGCTTTTCTAAGGCCCCTTATTTCTCCAAAAACTGAAAACTCATTTTGTGATCGCTGTGCCCAAGACTGTCTCCAGCCACCACATCACATCACATCAGTCCTTCTCTGTTCTCAAACAACAGGCCCAGTCAGGTGCCTTCCTGAGCTGGCTCTCTCCCCAGCTGTGTCACTCCAGGAACCTCCTGGATGACTTGAAAGATGAACACTGCTCAGGAGAGGATAGCCTTTGCTCCCAAGATTTGCCTAGCCTGTTCTTTAAAACATTTCCTGAAAGAAATCCTCAGCTAATCTGTTGTAGTCCTAGGTCAGACTTCCCATTAGAAAATCGCTGCCCATACTGAGCACATGCTACTGTGGTCCTGGGGTTAGCTGTGAGTTCAGGTATCCTTAAATGCTTGGGAGACTACTGGAAACTTTTAGCTAAAAGTAGTTTTAATATGGTCTTTAACCCTGCCAAAGTAATTTCAGGAGAGCAATAGTCACAGAGGAAATGGGTAAATGGGAAGAATGCAGGAGAGGAAGTTCAGAGCTGGAGGATAACAGCAGTTTGTCACCGGTTTGGGATTTGCTGGGCAGCTGTCACCACTAACTGTGTGGCACGTGAAGAAACACACACATCCCATGATGCAAAAATAACTGGCATGGTAGCTTTGATAGGAAACCATTGTCACCGACTGCAGCCAGCCAAAGTTCCCCTGGGGTTGTCAACTGGGGCTTGAAAACCAGTCTGAGGTTTGCCTAGTATTTAAAACACATTTTAAATTCTTGCTGATACATCAAGCCTTTTTGCTCTGCTGACATGCCATAGTTTCAAGCTTTTCTCTGTGGCTAGGAATATACAATAAAAATGAGAGCTCAGCTTTCATAAACCCTGTTTCTTTCAGAAGGTGCAGTAGAAGAAATATCCCCAAAGTAAAAAGTATTCAAATTGGCACCTATAGTCAGAATGTGAGCTGCCACTTCCCCAGATCTGATACTGTTTATATTACAAGATCAGGCAAGATCACAGCCCAAGGGTTAACAGCAACAACTCTTTTAATTAATCTACTATCTACGACAAAAAAAAAAAAAAAAGGCAACTATTGAAGGCCATGTGTTAATAGGAACTATGAATATTCAACAGAGCTACACAAGGAACACAAATAAAGAATATTCTACTTGGCAGTTACCTATGCTGAGCTTTAAATTAGCCACACAGGACAAATGGATTTAGTGCATGGGATGTGCCATGTTATATCATCTAGATTACTTTAAAAGACACAATTAGTACCATCAATCTACAGACCCAAATCCTACAAATATCAGCAAATTACATGCTGTAAGCTATGAAATTTTTAAAGCTAATGCTCTCTATCTGTTCTAATTCTCAGTGTCTCATATTTTTAAATAATTACAGCATTTAACTACTCACAGAAAATTCTACTGAGAACTGAACATTCTTCTAGAAGAAAAACTTGGGAGGAATGAAGTTAATCTCCAAAGTTAGTATAACCAGATTGCATGTTACAGGTTATCTACCAGAGGGGCCAGGATGAGAAACTAAGGTTTCAGATTTAAGAAATACCCCTGGAATACGTAATTTAATAAAATTAAGAACTTCCGGGTAACAGCATTAGACTTTCAAATCTCTTAACAAACATATCACATATCCAAAGAGAAATTATTTTTGGCACAAGAGACATTCAATCTCACGAACCAACTGACTTGATCAATGGAAGTTTCTTTCCTGCTGTGGGCTAATAAATCACCCCAAGCAGCAAGTGCCAGCCATTTACAGCACAAGCTGGCTGAGGATATCTTGAACATCACAGAGATGCTATAACTTCTGCTCCTACAAGAAAGTGGAAACCTCAAGATGACAAACATGTGATTACACCTAATTCCACCCTTGGTGTTAGAAATATACTTGCCCTCAAGGAAAATTTCATTAGGAAATTTTACAAATTACTTCTCTTGCTTTTATTCCTACAATAGAGATAAATATTTGTCTATTTATTGTGATCTCTTTTGAGGTTTGTAGTGGCCTAAGCATCTTATATATATTGGTGTAAAAAATCTTAAGTAATTCAGCTGAGTAATGTTGCAAAAAGAAAATTTGGAACTATGTCTTTCATTACGTGGTTATATGCTAGTATTCACATAACCCATTTTAGAAGTATTGCAAATGGGATTGCACTAGCTATCATATCAGCAGTTTCATACCAAAATTTCTGGATTTTTAAATACCCTGTCCTCATTGGCTTTTTTTATTTCCTTAACCATATGGAAAACAGTCAGGCACAATTAACTATTTGTCAGAAAACAATCTATTAATTAACACCATTCTGTGTGAATGGGCTGAAAATCACATTCTTTGCTTGCCAAAGAGCTTCCATTTGTGCCTCATGTTTGTGCTCTGAACTAAACATAGCTACAGATACACAACTTGACACAACTGACCCAGGCAGAATACAGCAACTGCTGCCACAGTTTTTCAGACCCAGCAGCCACTGAGATTTTCTAAAGATAGGTTAGGGGGTCAGGAGAGCTTCACCTCTGCATCTCCTAAAATTCTTTACTGAGAGATCCTTGATTAAACTGGGCAGAAATAGATGAAATCCCAATTAAGACATTTACATTTGTGACAGAGCTTGAAGTGAAAATATCTAAGCAGGGGGAGGGAGAGTAAGTTAAAGCATTTTTAGGCTTAACCTTAAAAATATAGGGTCTGACTTCAATTATATTTATATCCTTTCGGTTCTACTGACGTCAATGGATTTACTCTCAATTATGCCAGATAGAAATCAGGCTAGCTATTACAACATCTTCATGCATTTAACTAGTACCCCTTTAAAAGCACCATTTATTCAAAAGTACATCCTCAGACAGCAGGCATGCTCAGACAGCCCAGCCAACATCAGAGAAAGGGGCACTCAGTGATGGGGAACGCTGAGGCTGAGCTGCAGAGTGGTAGAAGGGGCAAATAAAGAGAAGACCTGGAGCAAACTTCATTTGCTGTTATCTGCACTATTGCTGCTGCTGAATCCTGGGCATTAAGCTGATAATCTCTGGGGCTGACACAAGGCAACATGGTAGCTATTTGCTTTCCTAAAAGAAAAGCAGTCTGTTTTTCTCTGTTACCTCTGAGACTGGTATTCTTGTATTTCATCTTTTAGCTGAGCAGCCTGTAATGCTATTGTTTCCAAAACTGTGAACCCCTTTGCAGGTCCACACAGGGCTACAGGTGTGTAAGCATTATCGGTTAGTGGTTGCCTCCTTGTCAGTGTTTAACAGAATTGTTCACTCACTTGAATATGATGCAGTAACCACAACCCATTCCTTCTGCTTGCACTTGCAGCTGTTTCAAGTTACTTGACAGGGCTAGAGACTGAAGTTTTACTTTTGCATCTGGGCTAATGGAAACTGATGATATACATGACCTTTGATGAGTGCAAACTCTGAGTCCAATCTGAAGGGAAATAAGAGAGAAGAGCTAAAATTCCTCTGTTTGAGGTCTTCTTGCAGCTGTGAAGAGTTAATCTTATGTAGCTATGAAAGGTTCAGAGAAGGCTGGTCTTATCCTTGCCAGTAGAGAAGATTCCAATACCTTCTGACCCTCTCAACATTTTGTACACCTGTCTGTACCCAGAGCTCTCTGCAGATCATTGATGAGCTTCTCCTTCCACTGCCACCTTCCTCCAGGCTCCTCTAGCTCAGATTCATCTTCCAATCTCCTCCAGTGCTGTCCCACTTTTCCCTTTTCCCCAGCTTTGTCTTTCTGCACTCATCCATTTGGCTTATGTCCCAGAAGAAAAAAACCACAGCAGAGACATATCAGATGTGTGGTCCCATGTTTCCTTCTTCCTCTTCTTGTCTACTCACATGGTGAGAGTCTGGAGCAGGGTCTGCTCCTGTTGGTTCTATTTCTGCTGCAATCTTATACCATGGCTTTGGCTATACCCTAGGCACTCTCCTATTAACATAATTATTAATAATATGATATCAGCCACAACCACCACCCCCAGAATGAGCGCTGCTCTCTTTTTAATTTCAAACTCTTGCAACAGCAAAGGAAGAATCCAACAGCAAGTCAGCTGACCCTCAAAAGCCAGCCTTCCCAAAACCCACAGAACCAGACAAAAACAACACATCAAAGGTTCTCATGCTACCCCATTTGAGCTGTGCAAACCGTTCCCAATCTGCTCCTCTTTGCAACAGCTTCTTCCATTTCTTCCAGTTGCCTTTGCTTTGTTAACACTTGCCTGCAGTTTTAGGCAAGCAGATTTAAACCTCTGTTCTGAAGTTTTACGTGGGAGAATATGAATGTATTCTTTAACCCTGTGATTCAGGGATCCAAAGAGCATAGCAATAATCAGTATCCTTCATATGGAAAGAATATATGTGTGTGTTTAAACAAGAAGTTTTAAAGTACTCCCCAGCCTGAAGAGCCCTGTGCTTAACTTCCCAGGATGACAGAAGCCAGAGACAACACCATAAACTATTTATTTTCATAATAATGTACAAGCTTTTCATTCCACAAACAAACAGGTAGGCTTCTATTCCCATAGCAGGCTTCTCCTCAAAGTGAGCCTTTTAGAGCTATTTCCATAAACATCACTGGCATTTCCAGCATGAAGCACAAAAAAGCAGCTATCACCACACTACACATCGGCAGCTACTCTGGCCAATGTCTGCAACTATTTTCAGCACAAGATCAACAAATGAATGTTTGCACAGCAGCATTTGCTCAGCAGAAATGTATAAACAAAAAAACCTCCAAGAACAACACGATGTGCTCACACAGTTTCAGGAATCTTCACTGCAGCGAACAGTCATTAGTGATTAAAACCCAGGTGCTTCCTTCCAGCAGGGTTACTGGTGCTGCAGGAGCAGCTGAAACTCAGGAGTCCAGAAACATCTCAGAAAACCTTTGGCAAGTCCATTTGCTTCAATGGCAGTTAAGACATTGAGAGCAGAAGGTCCAAACCCCCAGACACACACCCAGACCTGCACATTGGCTCCAGAGACCCTTTTGTACCCTGACTATTGAACAGGCTGACTGTACAAGCCAGCACATCCGTCCAACAATGCCACAACAGTGCAGGATGGGGCAGCTTCTCACACCTGTAGAGAACTTTGCTCATGTAGCAGATCCTGTTTTAGATACTTCCTACCCCCTTCTCACCCTGTCCCTTTCTGCAGTTTCCTGTCTTGCATCCAAAGTCTAATGTGAACACCAAAGACTGGGTCTCTGTGTACTTCAGGTTTTCCCATTTGATTTCACTGGATTTTCTGTTTGAAGCTGTAATGGTCTTTCAGCCTTATTGATTGCTTTTCATTGCACTAAGAGATGAACACAAAACTGTGTGTGATCTGTAGAAATCAAATTTGTGTGAATGGTCTTACATTAAAAGATCTTACATTAAAATTGAAAATGTTGCTTTCTTACTAGTCATTGAATAACTCTTTCTTCCTTTCCTAATCATTCAACTGAGGAAAACAGTCAGTAGAAGGATATTGTGCATGTTGGGGTTTTATGTATATCTCTATAAGGATGATTAGCAATATACTGTCTCTCCCTAGATTTACAGTTGTAAAATTATGTCAAAATCTTGTCCTTCGAGGGAAGTGTTGCTTTTGGAAACGATCAGAAACAGGTTCTTTCAAAACCAGGGATGCTGGCGGTTTGCGGAAATTCAACAATTGGTCTTGAGAATTTTACTTATGAATAAAGGAGAACTTTGCTATAGTATTGCTAAATAAGGAATCTACTAATAAAAAAAACAAACCTCAGCGCTCCCAAATTCCTTGCAATGCCATTATAGCCATTAGACCGTTAGCTCTGACAAGGTTAAATCTAAAATTATTCAAAGGCTGTTGCCTGAAGCAGATTCCCTTTTGGTAGTAGAATCATTGTCTTACTGTTTAAACATTCAGGCTTTCCTCTCTATTTCACAGTTCATAAAGCACCTTTATGGTACCGAGGTGGTTTTTTTCTTCCCCAAACAGAACAGAAGGCAGTTTGTTTTCCCAGCTTTGATTAAATCCTACATCCCACAAGCAGTCAACCTGTGATACTGCCCTACTGTTTTTAATCATCTCCCTCTATTAAGATGCCAGCACTGAAAGCCTTTCCTGCAGCCCTGGCTTTTCTGCTCCGAGCCTGCCGTGAGCGCTGCTGGGTCTGAGGTTAATGTGTACACAGCACAACTCATTAGCCCTGCATTACTATCTGAGCCAAAAATCAACGTGATTGATCCAACAATATGTTTAGACTTGGGACTAAGACTCAAATGAGGTCTCACCGAAAGCAAAGGTCAGCAACTTGGCACAAATTTCGCTGTGCACAGAGAAAGCTTTTCTTCCAAACTATTCATCAGGGAAGGTACAAATGACAACTAACATGGGCCTCATTAAAAATGAGTAGAGGAAACCCCTTGGAGAGAACAACAAGGCTTCCTCGCTATCAATTTTTTTTCAGTTCTTTTCTAAAGCTTTTATTTACGTTACAGTAAAGACAACGTGGAGCTTAAAGATAGCTGTGGGGCTCAGGGTTTAGGAGACTCGTTAGACTAATTATCATGATGTGCACTATCAATTACTGTCCACTTAAGAAGAGAGGGTAATTCTGCAGGCAGAAATAAATCTTCAGAACTGAAGAATCTGGAGGAAAGGGAATAAAAGGATTTTTTCTTATCAGCACTATTTTTTTAATGTTAAAACTCTGTTGTCAAAATATTTCCCATCTTAAAATAACTAAAATAAAACAATCATTAATTTAAGAGTGGGAAAGAGAAGAGGAATGATATATGAAACCATTTCAATTGCGAATTTGTTTCAAGTACCATTCTTGCAAGATTTCACTCATACTCAAGCACTTTTGCCACAGTCAAGCCCTGAAATCAGAACTTCAAAATATGCTATTTTACATATGATATCAGCATGCTCTTTCTTCCTCAGTAATGAAGGGTATTGAAAATACTATTGATACAACAATTAGGCTGTATCATAAAAACTTCCCTGCAGTCTACAGAGTTGCTGTGTTGCAATATAATTGTCTAATGGCACATTTTTGTAAGGGCTGTCATGGTATTACAGGGTATAATTTTATTTTTACAGGATTTGATAATAAGGTAAAAGGCTGGTATTAATAGCCTTACGAAATTATTACATAAACAGAGGTTGAGCATTAAAATTGAACTGGATTTGCAGCATAGGCACTGAGTGAATGTCTTGCCACACTGAAAATTCTAATGCATGTAACTTTTCCCTCTTCCCTGTTTTTTCAAAATTCTCTTATTCTTCTAAAGGTCAATCTCTCTTTCCAACAGAGAACACAACTTCTCCTCAAGATATATTTAGAAAATCTGTTTATTTTTCTCTGTTAACAGTTGTTCGGCAAAACAGCTTTCAAGGCTTATACTGCTCATGCTTGTACCAGCAGTGATACTCTGCTCTTCCACAACAGCCCTCCAACATTAGCCAGTTCACCTGTCCTAAAAGCACTTGTGGTTAGAGAAAACACTCCTCTGATTGCAAGCTGAGTGGGTAAGCATGGTGGGGCAATAATAGACAAAAAGAAATAGAAAAATCCAAATGTTTCCCTCTAAATTTGGGTATTTTTACTAAGAACAGCTCTACTTTTGCCAGATGTTTTCTCCGGGATCAGCTGATGGACCTGGGAGGAGAAGAAGGGCTGCAGTGCAAAAAGGCTTTTTTATGGCCAGTTCTGCTGCTTTCTGATCTATTTATTCACGCCATTAATCAAAAAGCTGAAATAGTAGTATTGTTATGCTAGAAAAAAACAAAGAAATGATGACTGGGGTGAGAGGAATTCATACTGGGCAAAGCCTGAAGGTCAACACTCCCCAAACGGGCCCCTCCAGTCCCCTGAAGGTGAGTTTTAACTTCAGGAAACAAAACCAGCAAATGATAACCAGGTAACTTTGAACAGAGAAAATGCAACTTGATGGGAACTTAATGCCTGAAAAATCCAGGATTCTTCAAGACAGATAATCCCTTTCTTTTGAAGCTTCTAACATGCAGCCTGTAAGCAGAAAAATGCAGATAAATGAGCAAACAGACAGAGTGCAAGGGCATAGCTCTTGCAAAACAGTGTTTGCCAGCACCCCCACATCACACCATGTGTACTCAGGGTGGATCAGCCCTGGGGATGTAAGGATAAGTCTGCTTGTCCCATGAGTGACATGGGATCCAGGGGCTGAAGGGTGTCCCCAGCCCCACTCGGGTCACTGCGGCTGATGGGGTCAGTGCTCAGAGCTTTCCTGTTGCCCAGGCTGCATTTGCCTTGCACTTTGTTCCAGCTGAGTTTGCCCCAAACCACTGCCTTAATGGCAGCTTCCTCACCCTCAATAACCACTCCTCAGCATCTCCAAATGGCCAGGACGAGTTCCCCACCTTCTCAACTATTGTGCTGGTCTGGTTTCTCCCACCCTGCATCCCAAAGCTGGGCAAGAGCAGGCGCTTCCCTTTCCTCACCCACCACTGCTGGAACCCTACTTGCATCAGTGAGAGGAGGCAGAGACTCATTGGGGCAGAAGCAGATCAGTTGTTTTGGCACTTAAGCACTTAAAATAATTATGAAGGCCACCCTCCACTCTCCACAGGCAGCAGTGCTGGATATGGGTTCAGTAGAGGTTTCTGCTCGCTATGCAAAGTGTTTTATAAAGGAGGTTCATGTTGCTTTTAAATCACATTTGAAAACTAAAGAGCATCACTGTCTCCGATTCCTTCACAATTTTTTCTTGCAATATCTTCTGTCAGAGGCTGAGAGAAAAAAGGAAGCCTTTCCCCAGCTTCTGAAGGAAGGGGATCAAAGCCTTCCTTTGCATCACACCTGTATCTTTGCTTTTTTTTTTTTTTTTTTCAAACGAACTGTACTGCAAATATGTTCAAACAGAGGCTTTCAAACCTGTAAAACCCCAAAAGGTAAAATGACCCAGCACATGAATGAGGGGAGCTGTAACCTTTAGGACAGATCAGCTGCAGCTGTAAAGGCAAAAGATGGAAAGGCCGAAAATCCTGAAAATTCTTTAAAATCTAGGAAGAAAATACCTCAACTACCAAAATCTAGAAAGTTCCTTGTCCAGCAAAATCCAACCCAGCCAAACTGCAGTTGCAGTTTGGGTTATCTAGAACAAAGAGTTAAGTATTCACGCCATGGCAGACACACTGTGCTAAGTAGCCCATGCTCAGAACCACGTCAGGATGTGCTCTGGACCACTCTGGGATGTGGTCCCACAGCCACCACCCTGTTTTGTTGGAGAAACAGCTCCCACATGTCAGGAAGGCACTCCCCATTTCCTTTCAGTATCCTCTCTCTCCTTTCAAGCTACAGTCCATCATTTCCCCTCTCAAACCCTGCCCCGTGTTTGCTGACCAGACATCTGCAGAGGTTCCTGTCATAGCAGAGCCATGGGGATCCTGCCCATGGTTGTTGTCCCCCTGCCTGTGCAGGCATAGCTGACAGCAGCAGCACACCTTGGGCTCAGAATTCTCCTGATGCAGTGAGGGAGAAGTTAAACAGAACTCTGTGGAGAGGGATGATTATAAAAAGGAACCTTCCAGTCGTTCCTGGGTTCATAGGGGAACATACAGACGTATGCTGTGTTTTATGGAGAAAGTCACGTGCAAGGACAGTCAGATCAAAGCTGAGGCAGAGGGAGAGTGGGAAGGATGTGATCCCTCTGCTGGGATCTGACCAGAACCAATGCAGCCCTCATGGGAAACGCCAAGGGACATGCAGGGCCCAGTTTACACTGAGCTCAACTTCTGCAAGAAAAATTTAATACCTGAAGTCTACTGCATGTAAAACAGAGCTCACTTGCTATTTAACTGTGCTCTATAATCATCTGATAAAGGGGTTTTCTTTTACTACAATACCAACTGTACTGCAGAAATACAGACTTTCGATTTCAGGTCCTTCATGCACTTACCATCATGTTCCTATAATTTTTCAGTATTTATTTATACCTGTTCTTCTTTCCAGTCCTGTTGCAATAAGCACTTTAATCTATTTCATTATTTTCTTGTCTCTCATTGGCGTGGGAAGAAATAGCCTGGGTGTTAAAGACTAGCAAAGGCTTTAAAATAGGACAGTGAATGAAAAGGCTGTTTTCAGTCTGAATTTGCCTTAATATAGCCTTTTACCAAAGGCACCTAAAGCAAGGAGAGAACGATATCACTGCTGGGAAAAATGGCCTGTGGAGGAACCTTGCTGAAGCTTGGAGAGGAAATTACTCTTCATGCTATTTCAGGTTTACGTCTTTCCTAAGAACAGGCTGATCGTTATCCCAGAAAATGAAGACTGTTAATGTAATTAAGAACTCTGTTCTGGTGTTTTACAAAGCAAACAAATAAGTTCCGGAATTAATAAGCTGCAAGGTTAAGTGACACAGGGCAAAAGCAGGATTCTTCATTTGGATAGAAGTGTTCCACAGCAAGTCATTAGGTGGTATTTAAAAGTGCAATTTCTAATTTAGGACACAGAGAAGGTTTTCCATTTGAGGTATGCGTAATCTCTAAAAGGTCAGATCAATTTTAAGATCATGACCGGATGTATATTATCAATATGAAAAACTGCATCCTTCTTTAACCACAAAAAGCAGGAGAGCAGGACCAAATTGCCTTGCTCTTCTTCCTGGATAATATAGGTGGGTAGTATTTCCAAACTTGTCTGTAAATCCCTTGCAAATAAGTTAGGCATTTCACTAATAGTTTTTTTAGCAAACTCTCATTTTTCTAGCAGTTTATTTATCTGGTTAAATCATATATTGATTTGTACTGGGTTAACACACAGTAAAACCCAAAGCTTGCTGTAGTCTCAGCCTAAACATGCACAGGTACTTTCAAGTCATAGAAGAGATACCTGGGGATTAGTATAACCTGGATTTTATTCCTGAAAATGCTGCTGGTTCAGACTGTACAGCCTGATGAGGCAGCCACCCCAGAGAAACAATGACATACTGCCTAATGAAGCAGCTTCCCAATCCCCTCCTCCTTGCCACAGTTTCTCACTACTTGTCTTGCACTGGGATTTGCCTCTGTCACAAAACCCACAGAAAATTAATGGTGTCGCTCCAAAAGTAATGACTTTTCTACCAGAACTGCCACCACCATGATGGAAGAGCTGGGAGAGCTCAGGGGAATGGTGGCAGCTGCAACCACAGACACAGCCATGCCACATTTTTTAAAATGCTGCCTAGCAGATGCTGTGCTTCATAGGAAGGTGGTTGAAGTCAGATATAAATAAATAAGATCCGATAACATCAGACACATAATGTTAAATAATGGTAAAGTGTTTTAACTACATGGTGGGCTGGTGCTTTTCTGGTGTAAAGACATTTTAAACTCACTTTTACAATTTGGAAGTGATATAAAATTTTTAAACTAAATATCTCCATTTCTTTCAAAACTCATTTGTCTGTGATGAGAATAAAAACATGGTTCTGTCGCTAACTACTTATTTTGCTACCCTGTGAACATGCTTCCTAAGGAAATGGTAACATTTTCATTTCTTACTGGGGAAAAAAATAACCTCAAACACACTCTCATGTCATTTGCCTACATCTTGTTTGGACAGCTTGCACGTCTCACAATTTTCCTGTTATCACTAGCTCCTCTGAATTAGAGTGAGAGCAGGGAGATAAATGTAATACTGCAATATACAGCTCGATACTGAAGAACACTCTGCTGTGACATGCCTTGCACTTCAGCACTAACACAATGATATGGTTATCTAAGGTTTGAGGAGACTGAGCAGCCTGTAATATATTAACACACTTTTCATTTCAGAGATAGTGTCAGGAGCTGAAAAACAACTCTGGTTTACCGTGCTGCTTAGGTTATTTCTCCTCAGGTCTTTTCTTCCCTCTGAAACCCACCCCAGATTTGTGGGAGCAGCAACACCCTCGCCTTGCACATGCAGAGCAACATGGACAGGAACCAAGGGCTGTGGTTAAGATCTAGTGAGAAAAGCCCATAAGGTCACTTTTTATGCAGCTTCCAAAATTAACATTCCAAAAGACAACTTGCAGCAATTCCTATTTTTAAGTTTCTCAAAGGAGCTTTGAGATAATTTTAAGAAGTCCAATGCCTGTAAGACATTTGACATCCGGAAAGGAGAACAGTCACTGGCTGCAGAAGTGTTTTTTCTTTCTTCCAAGCCTACATGAAAAGTGTCACTGGCACAGCATGGACAGAGAGAGATGCACAGCTCAGGCTTTCATTTAGCTTTGTTTTTTTTTCTTAACTGACCCAGCTTGCTGCTGGCGCCTGGTTACAGATTCAGCTGCCCCTGAAGCCAGTCATGCTTTTGCTTGTGTGCTGACTGCCGAATTGGCAAAAGCTACCTTCACAAAACCCCTTTTGCCAGAACACCTTTTTGTGTTTGCATTACAGAAGAAAAAATTTAGATAAAGCTTTTGCCAATGATATTTTGGTATACTGGAGCAGACATTACAGAATGATAAAATAAACCACCATTTCATCAGAGCAGAATTTGCTCCTCACAAAGGAACTCGGTGGTAGATGGGTAAGTGTAAGGAGATGAGCAGCCATGCCTGTTTCAGCTCCTCTTTAAGTCAGGAGATGTGCAGAAGTATTAAAAAGAGGGAGGAAAAAAAAGCTGGAAAAGACATTTCTACAAGAATTGAAAGCATTCCTGAAAGGAATATAAAGAATACACATTGGAAAAGCTCCTTAATTTAGATGACATTACTAACTTCGGTTTTTTTATTTGGTTGCTAAAAATATCTTTACAGGGAGCATTATTAAAAGACAAGACCTGGAAAGATTAAAACATTCATATAACTATTCCCTCATGCTTTGCACGACTGTTAAATGCACAGGACTTGCTGAAGTGAAAAGACAAATACAGGAAACACAAGGTGATGAGGAGTGCACACACCTCATTACAAACCAGCACTTGGTATTTCTTTTAGCTACAGAAGAGTTTTAGGACACTGGTGACTAATACAACTCCCTAATCCTTGGTCAGCTTTAGAAACCTTCCTCATAAGGCCAAGGTCAGGACAAGGCTACTTCCTTAATAAAAGAGGGAATATGGGATCTCTAATGATTGCTTCTAGCTGTTTTTCTCCTTGCCTGTAAGAAGGCCACAGTGAACATTTGCTTTCTTAAAGTGACGCAGAGCTCTCTATTTACCAGCAGACAGACCCTCACTGCCCATGAGGAACCTGAAGGTGAACTTGCAAGATGGAAGTTGCAGGTTGAAGACCTCAAGTTTAGTGCTTTCTTCACAGGGAAGTTCAGTTAAGGTGGCAGAATCCTGTTAGCATGCAATGGCTTAGGATCTTAGATAACCTACTATTTATTTTAATGTTACCCACCTGAGGGAGGCTCCCTTAATGAATCTATTTTTGTAGTGTCATGAAAGTTGAAGTTTAGAGCTAAGTTTAGAGCAGAGTCATATAAAAAATATCAAACCAGGAAGTAGCTTAATTGAAGCAGAGAGTAATCACAGCAAATTACAGTGAAGTTTCTATGGGATTACATTTTGCATTCCCCAAAGAAGTAGAGGAATTCAGCTCACAGTTTTCCCATTTTGCTGAGAACTTGCTTTAAGGATATACTATGTAAGTAACATAATATGAAGCCATAAAAGCTGTCTCAAAAGTTACAGTCTAAGATGCTTTTATGACCCTGTGGGAAGCCCATGCTGGAGCTGGCTTCCTGGCAGGACTGGTGGCCCTGTGGAGAGAGGTGGCCACCCTGGAGCAGGTTTGCTGGCAGGACCTGTGATGCTGCTGGGGATCCAGGCTGGAGCAGTTTGTGAGGAACTGCTGCCCATGGGAAGGACGCGTGCTGGAGAAGTTGATGGAGGATTGGTTTCTGTGGGAGGGATTCCCCCTGGAGCAGAGGAGGAGTGTGAGGAGTCCTCCCCTGAGGAGGAAGGAGCAGCAGAGACCAGGCCTGATGAACTCACCACAACCCCATTCCCATCCACCGTGCCACAGGGAGGGGAGAAAGGCAGAGAAAATCACAAATCAGGGGAAAATGGAGGGTCGGGGTAAAGGGTTTTTAAGATTTGTGTTTATTTTCTCATTACCCTACTCTGGTTTGTTTGGTAATAAATTCAATTATTTTTCCCCAAGTCAAGTCTGTTAAGGCCATGATGGTAATTGGTGAATTGTCTTTCCCTGCCCTTATCTCAACTCATAAGCCTTCTGCTTTCTCTCCCCTGTCCAGCTGGAGAGGGTGAGTGATGGAGCAGCCTTGGTGGGCACCTGGCATCCAGGCAGGGTCAAACGACGACACTGGTATTCACAGTGCACTTCCACAAATCACTGCAGAATTTAAACTCTTCCCACTAACAAATCCAGGTTTTTCACAAGGAGCATCTGTTGTCAGCACCTCCCCCAGTTGCCTTGAACACCTTCTTTGAAACAGCAAATAAAGAGCTGGCATATATAGAGTATATGTAGATTATCTCTTTCATACAGCCCACAGTCCAGGAAGAAAATAAAAATAATTTTACTTTACTTTTTGCCATATGTAGGGATTTTCTCTACTTTTCAACAGGTCTCCAGCATGAGAGAAAGTTCAGAACTTTTGACATCACTCAGTCACTACTGCACAGTTCTGGATGGTTTTTAGAGAAAAAATCAAGTTGCCTTTTGAGTAACAAGGTCACTGCAAATCTCTCAATGCTAATTCTTGGTAACAGCCACCATAAATACACTGGAACATGCACAGAGCCACAGCCTGCCCCTAACAAAGGCAAAACAAGTTTCACCACTAAATTTAGAAAGGCCTCAAAATGGTCCATATTGAGTAACATAAGATTTCAGCCCATAAGGAGAAAAAGAAATAAAAAAGAGAAAAAAAAAAAAGAAGAAGAAAGAGAGAAGCATGTGAATGGGATATTATGTTTTAACTGTAAGAAGAAGAAATTCATAAACCAGAAGCCATGTGTCCATTTAAGATGATCTGTGAATATTATACTTACAAGATATGATCTAATACAGTGGAAAGAATTTTGCAACAGAAGAAGTCCCTTATGTTCAGCTTTTTATAAGTTTATATAAGTTTTTTATAAGTTTATAGAAATACAAAAAGGAAAACAAGGTTTAAGATCTCTTGGCTGTATAGTTTAATACTGGTAAAATTTACTTAACAATGCTTTAGTGTTTTAGTCCCAAATTATTCCCCCAAACTTTTACATTTTCTACAGCACTAAGCCAAAGAGTGCTGCTGTCCCCACTCTGTGAGCTTGGAGGGAGGAATGGTAAAAGATACAAAATCTGCCTGAAGGGCTTTGCAATCTTTGTGTCACTGCAAGTGGTGTAGAGTGACCCTTGTTTTGCTTAAAATTAATGGTGTGCCTTCTTAAAGGACACTAGATAGAAATATGGCACCTGTGCCTGTGGCTTCCATGTTTTCAACTACAAAATCCCAAAACCAGATAAAACTTTCAGAATTTTTTTCAGGGCAGGTGGAATCAGTTTTCCACATCTGTGCTGGATGCACAGGTAGAAAGGGCAGAGTGTACATAGTGGCCATTTTTTCACACACCCCAGCTGGAGGGGCAGAGATGCTCTGAACAGCTGCCCAGGCAGTAGAGGATGGGAATTATTTCTAGGCACAATTCTAACACTGCTGAGAAGTGTAGCAAATCCACATTTACCAGTTGGTACAGTGCCTAAAATGAATTCTGAGACTGATTTCAAATCAGATCATCTAATACTGATACCACCCCTGTGCATTCATAGATTGTCTTTCCACAGCTCAACAGATCCCAAACTACTCTTGAACTGAACACCAAGTTTTCTCAGTGCATAAAACATTGCACTTTCAAACTTTGAAAGATGGGCAAGAGTTGCAATTGCAATCTCAGCCTTATGGGATGCTCAGCTGAAACGCAGGGTTACAATGAAAGAACAAGCTCCCAGCCTTTATGGGAAGCTCCAGACCATGCCCAGCTCCAGAGGCCAGGCACAGCAGAGGGGTGGCCCATGGACCAAGTAAGTAGGTGCTTCCCAAGCTGGGAGTAGGAAGGTGACAATTCATGTACATGATGGGAGTTGTAACAGCAGGTAAATTCAAGGGCTGGTGCCAGTTTTTGTCACTTTTTCCATCCCCGAACTTGACATGAGAATTTTTTATCTCCCAGGAAAGTCTTTGTTAATTGGCATGTGGAAGCAAAGGCTATGGGGATGTTATAGTTTTCTGATTGTTTTTTTTTAAAGCACAAAAATTGGCACATTAAGAAAAGAAAGGTCTTCAAGGAAAGCTAAATCAAACCCCAGAATCTCATTTAGTCTCTCTACTTCCAGACAAGGCTGAATCAGGAACAGAGAATAAGAGATAGCGATCTTAGAAATGAAAATGTTTTCATTACCTTTTCTGCAAGCCAGCCTAGATGCCTAATCTCTCGACTTCCAGCAATCCCTGTTTTACCCAGCTGGTCTCTGACCTCTGCAATCACCCTGGGGATGAGCTCATTGACACTGGAGTGGATGGCATTGAACCAGGCCTGGGCTGTAGCAGAATCCTTACTCCTGAGCACCACGGTGTGCTTGGCATCAGGTGAATGAACTTCAATAATTCTAGAAAAATGGGGGAAAAACATTATGTTCATTCATATACTAACAGGCAGCTAAATTTATTACCTCATTTAGTGAATGCAGTGCGTTTAAAAGGATACTAATATTGAGACCTAGCTCTAAAAACTTACCTTTACAACCCCTGACTAGAGTAAGATCATCACTCTACTGGTGTTATGAAAAAATCCTTGAGAAGGGGTTCTGCCAGTGGTGATCCAATCCCTCATACAGCATGTCAATAGGAATTTCAAATATAAAGGCAAGAGGAACATTCACTGACACAAACCCTGCCCAGAACTGCAAACTGCATGGAAGATTGCTGTGGAGAAGCCAGGGATGAACTGCTGCCTTCCTTAGCTGGGTAGCATGGCACAGCCAGAGTTTTTATTTTACACATGCAGAGAAAAATGAAAATCAACCTTATCCCAAACAGAGGAATTTTCCTAGGATTGCTCTGTGGTGATACCACTACACATTAACCAGAGGCCCAGCACAGCTGGCCTTCTCCAGGAGTTACCAGCATCCTCAGTGCTCCATTTAGATCCTGCTAACAGTGGCAACCAGAAAGTGCAAACAACAACCATGTGATTGCTGCTGGTAGGCACCTTTTACGGATTTTCAAACTCCTGTAGAAAGAAATTAGTTTTGTTTCAAAGAAAACATTCCTGGTAGACTATCCTGTGGGTTTCCACTGTGGTTTGAAAAGTACAACTGAACAGTTTTCAGGAAAATGAATCCTGTTCATTCATTGTGGTTATGGGACCTCTGCCAACACCTTTGCTAACAACAACAAAAGTGCTTTGACGGGCAGCTGCAGCTATTTCAGCTCTGCACTTAATGAAGTTATTAGTTACTAGTGGGGCTTTGTGTCCTTTTTATAGTTTTGTGGGCCATTTTACTTGAACATCTGTTAAATAACCCACAAAGTAACACCCTGTTTTATCTTTATGTGGCAATTATAAAACAAAACCCTGGTCATTGCCCATCACTCAACTCTGTATCACATTTGTGCTTTTTTATTATAAAAGTACAGTGACAGCCCTGAATGTAACCCTCACAAATTCAACCTGGGATCTGAGCCTAAGCCTGTACTTCTGTCCTGTGTATGGCTGCCCAGTCCCTGGGACACACAATGACTCCTTTCTGCAGCAGAAAATTAATTAGTTCAGCGGAATTTATTCATGTTGAGGTTCAAAACAGTACTGTAACTGCAAATATTTGTTGTGCAATTACAAAACCCTTCAATTTGGAGCTTAACTAACAATTAAGAGGTTTTAATTATTTGCTTAAACCAGAGCAGAATCCAGAACAGAGGGTGACTTGATCTGCACAGCTCTCTGGGGCTCAAAGAGGAAGGATCCTGCTTTCATGTTTGTCCATTTTGGGAAGGGGAGGTTTCCACGTAGACACTGTTCTAAATATAGAAAAGGTCATGATTTTCCAAACTCAGCAGCTGAACTGTTCAGGGTCTTAAATCACTGGATAGTTTAAGAAGTGGCTTGATTTTTCAGGAAGCACTGAGCCAACACAGTAATGCATGTTTCCTCAGTACAGCTGCTGCAGCTCAGACCTGCCTGAAAATTAGCGTTCTTATTTAGCCACTCCAGGATGCACCAAACATTCAGTTCTAGGTACCAAAGCAAAATTCCTTCATACATGATGGCATTTTTTTGGATTAGAACACTACATTTATAGATAGGCATGTTCCAAATGATACTCTCATTTTTTCTGAACTGCTAGAAACAGCCATCTCCTTCATGGTTATGATTTAGCCATTTGTGTCCACTGATAATTACAATCATGCACAGCTACCCTACCCTGATCTGTCTTTCCATTAAAGACTCAGCTCTCCCACTGCTGAGTCCTACTGACTCTGAACTGGAGCTTGAGCATGTTCTTGTAGGCAGCCACCATCAAAACCAAAATAGACAGGCTTGTATTTTCAAAATGCATCGTGGTAATCAGTGAAATGTTGCTTGTTACTTACAGAACAGGTTTTGGCAGGAGATCTTACAGCATTTCATAAATGAGGTCAGTGACAGCATCCTCATTTCCCCAACAAAAAAGTGGAAAAGTGAAGAACCCAGACAAGGCATGGAACAGGCCAGGAAGAGCAATCAGGATTTTCAGTCCTCTGTCTCCCATTTTAATATTTATTTTACAAACAAAAATTATTTGGACAACACGGGAGTATTGTACTGCATTTGAAAAATGTTAACAGTCCACATAGATTGTGTGAAACAATGATCTTTTCAAAGCCTGCGGTTTCTACATGGGGACTTCCACCTACAAACTCTCTGCACATCATGCAGTAAACAAAGTGCTGAACACAGACTCTAAAGACTCAGAAGAAAGTGCTGCTTTTTCAGTTGCAAAGGAGCAGCAGCAAACTTGTATGATTTCTTTGAAAGTTAGAGTTGTAGCAGGTTTTGATTTAAAAATAAATTATTGAGAGCTGAAAGAGCTTCCAAATGGCAACATGCTTACCTCCAATTTGTAAATTCTTCCTTAAAACAAGTGGATTAACATACAAACAGGTATTTTAGTACTTGGACCTACATCAAAGTGTATTTTCCTTGATGGTGACTAAGTAAGTGTTTGTACAAGAGTTCTATCCCCTAAAATAATGAACATTTGGACAATTTGTTAACAATTCTGTTTAAGGGGTTATCAAAGTCTAAATTCTGTTATACATATACAGACACACATACTTAGCCATGCTTGCAAAAATACTCATCCCTCAGTGACTTCTAATAGAGCTAGTTTGGGAATGCTTGTCAGTCACCAAAGTTTGATGGTGATGCACTAACTGTTGCAGAAAGTCTTCCTTGTTTCCATGAGCTGAGTAACAAGACGACTGGACAATACTACTACACTTCTCCAATGTTAGTTCCGAACAGGAATATATGCTGCTTTGACAGTGCTGAAAATTACTCTTTTTATCCACAGCACTTGTTCACTCCCAGAAATACATCTGCAAGCATCATTTTTTAGCAAGCTGCTACATAAGCCAACTTTTATTTACACACCTTAAAGTCTAAATCTGAACTCTGCTATGGACGACTGCTGTAAGATCTGGACTAGAAAACCTCAGGAAACCAAGGATGCAGATTTTCACAAAAAACCCAGGACTCCTGTCTCCACAGTCAACTGGGATGGAGATACTAAAAGAAACTTTAAATCTTCCCAGAAACTCATGGGCTCTGACTGCAGTCAGATGCTGAAAGTGCTGCACCCCTATAAACTCTTTCCTTTTCTGCCTTTCAGCCCACGCTGCTTTGATTCACCAGTCCAATTGGATGATGCTTTCTGTACAGCAGCTGACTGATGGCATTTCCATACTTTCTGAAAAGCAAAAAATACCAGAGACCTTAGTAACCTCCAAGACTAAGGCACTTAAATGTTTCCAGCAGTCCAGCCATTATAGTTTTGATTTGTTCCTTGGCTAAACTGACCACCTCTTACTGACTTCTGTTTATCTGCAATTCAGTGATAAAGTTCCCTTAATTCCCCACTGAATTGAAATATTTAGGGCAATGCCACAGCTGCGTTTATTCTCACACTCCACCACAGTTATGTAAATACTGCATATGGAGCTGTTTCTGATAAAGCCCATACCAACCCAAAGGAATTATATGTTAGCTCTAGATGACTGCCAAGATGCGCGGCATCTCTCCAGCTTGGCAATGCATATGAATGATATCACATTTTCTCAGAGATCATTCGGCAGACCTTACAATAAAAGAGTAATTTTCTCTCTCCTTCTCAAAGACCCTTAGTGAGCTGAGGAGTGTTTCCAACATCCCTTCTCCACCCGCAGAACACAGGGGGTGACACAAAACCCAGTGTTTCCAAATGCTGTAACCTGGCACGTAAGAGGAAAACTCTCTCCTTTGCTTCATCAGACTTTTTACTTTACAGAGAATCAGAAGAAGTTGAAAGCAAATGTTTGGTAGACCATACTCATTCCAACTTTGATAAAGCTTCTTTCTGTAGGAGTGTTCATTATCTAAAAAATACCTTTTATCAAAACTCTTGAAAGTACTTCTGCCACCAGCATTGGCTCAGGACCAAATCAGGCACTGAGTTACCCTTCATGACTCTTCCTGGGTCAGATTATGTATTCAGTGACTGATTAAAGTGTGGAGTAAATCCCTTGAAGTTAATGATAAGCTGGAGCCAGAGTTATTCAAGTCTATCACACCACTTTGATTTTGCACTGGCACAGAGAGGAACAAAACAATCAGCCACTGACTTTACAAACTTAAAGATGAATCAAAGGCCAAACTGTTCACTCTGTTTCCCCCATCAATGTCTGCACATGAAAACACAGTAAGTAATTTTGGGGGTTTTTTGTGTGTACAAACATAGAAGCCTTTCCAGGAAAAGGGGGGTTTAGAAGAACAGAACCTGATTTATATTTAAATAGCTGTAAGTTTTGTTATAAAATAAATTTAAAAAAACTGTTAAGATACTTTTGAATTCTACAAGAAGCATCACAAGGAACAGGAGAACCAGGAACAGAATACATTAAAATTAAGCAATGGAAACTTTGGGCTTAGTCTGCAAGGAAAATATTCCAGAGAGAGACTGTCAGGCTTGCAATGAATTCCCCAGCATATTCTCTGAAGAAGCATCTTCTTCATTTGATGAACCTAAATGGAGGTGAAAGCAATTTTACCAAGCAAGCACTACTTGGTAATCAAGTGGAATTTTTCTATGTGAAATCTCTCGGTCCCCTCGCTGTCAGAAGGGCACTTGCTGCATTAACAGTTCCTTGGTGACTTTCAGCTTGCAGGGCTAAGAACGATGTAGATACTTCCTTGGGAGCTGGACTAGACTGATGTCCAACCAGAGGGTGTATATATCACTAATGAGCTGTCACAGTTGATTTCATTTCTATTTGCCACCAGCTGGGCTTTAATAAAAGGGATATCAGTGGAGTTGTGCCACATGCAAGTAAAGAAAGGATTTGCTTCTGCAATGGATTTGCTCACACCACTGCATGCAGATGCTGACCAACCTGCAGAGATATCACTGCCTTATCCACCCAGAGCAAGCACAAAAGTAATTGAATAGTTTTTAAATGTATATGGATATTAAGGAGCAGGACTCTTACACCCCAGAGCCCAAAAAGACCCCTTATCTTTTACTTCCTTGATTTTTTCTTTTATATTCTGGTTATAATTGTACTGAATATTGGCAATCCAGGAATACAGAGCCTTCTTCACAGTGGGTACAGCATGAAACAATACCAAAAACACTGTTTCAAGGAGCAGTGCTTGGGTCAATTATTTAGGGGAAAAACCCATAAACAGCCTTATTTCATAGAGATATCAGGAATTTGATTTAACTTTGGAAGATGTTGAAATTTTGAGAACAGAAGATTGGTATATTCAGTACACTGACCACAGCCCCCTGAAGCAGCTGTTTTCCGTGAAGCAAAGCCTCAGCCAAACTCAAAGCAGCAGGAGCAGAGCAAAGCTGGATCTGCATCTGGACCTGTCAAAAAGCACATGACTGCAGCTGGTAACAGTGGTAACTCTTCCCCTCAAATGGAGAAGAGGGAGAAGGGTCTCATGCTGCCGCAGAAGTAAGAGATCATGGGTTTGGAGGTTAATCAGATGTCTTCTGAGAAGGAATCCCACTGTTGCTGTTAGGAAGTACTGTAGTAGGACCCAGGGGAAAAAAGAGGATGTGATCCACAAGCATGGGTGAAAACTGAGATGGAAACAGGAAAAATTAGTAGAGCTGCTGATAGAACAGCTCTGTCCTGTGGATGAATTGTCACAGAGGAAAGTCCTGCTGGAAGAGAGAAACGGCAGGTTCACCTTAACCAGCAGGATATGTCTCAGTGTCTCATTGTGTTATATACCTACTTTCTGGCTTCCATGATCAAGAATCCCAGGAAGCACTGTTTACTTGCCAAGTGTGGCAAAACTAAAGCCAGAAAACCAGTCTACAAAGCCACAAATTCCCTCTGGATCAATGACTGGCCTCAGAGTGCTGTGGAGAGAGGCACCACCTGGAACCAGTCTCCCAGAGATACTGCCAGCTTCTTTGGGGACAGTGTGTTTGGGTCACCTCCTGACACTTTCATGACTCGCAGAAGATCCATCTTCCCATTGATGGAGACTGTTGGAAAAGCTAAGTGTAAGGGATGAGAAGAAATAGCAACTTCAGTACTCTTCCTACAGTAAAACAGAAATTTCCATCAGCAGAAACACAGGTGAAGGCAAGCTAGAAATGGCCGAGGGTATTAAAAACAACCTAAGCACTAAGTATCAGCCTCAGCATCTACAGACACTGAGCCAGGGCACCTCTGATGGCAGCCCAGCACCCAGGGCTCATGCTGTGGGTGCCATTTGCTGTCATACCTGTAGTCACACAAGGTGCAAGAGGGAGCAGCTTTAAATACACCAGCTGAAAATCCTGCTCCTTAATTAAGGGCAGATCAGGCCAGATCAGAGCTGTGAGACTGAAATCCAGTTTGCAGAGCTGCTGGTTAGTGAGGGAAAGCCCAGCACTGAGCACAGGACAACAGACAGGCAGGAAAAAGGGCCTCCAGGCTGCCACTCTCTCCAAGCCATAACACAGAGACTCTGGGGACTGGGAGCATAGCAGGAAACTTGAACCCTTGCACATCAACCTTCTTTCTTTGGGAGATCTCAGGGGTCTTTAAAATGCTCTTCAACATTATTTAGCAGCAGCTTGGATGTCAGCACTTAGACACTTTTCCGTACAGATGCATATAAAAACATGGTTAACTATTTGCTCTCCTCTGCCCCGCAGCATTCCCACTGCTCTTCCTTTATGCTTATTCTGTGACACATTTCTTGGAGCATTTCTCTTTCTCCACCTCTCCAGAACTTTGGGGTTTTTTATTTTTTACAAAAATATTTGTTAAGTACAGTCTGCTGGAGTCTTCACTCTCTGGGTTTTAGCTCTGCCTTGCTGGTTGGCTTCTCCCTTTATCACTTTTTCTTAAACTGTGCTCCTTTCTTTCCTCTGTGCATTTCTCAAGACAGTCCCCCCCTTTTTTTTTTTTTTGTTGCACTTCACCTGATTAATTTCCAGTTCCTTTGCTCTTATTTCCATTTCTAAGCTCAACCCACTACAGTTGAAACTGATTTGAAAAATCAAAATTCTTCGACTTTTTCAAAACTCCCCTAATTGAAGCAATGACTGTAAAAACCTCAAAATGCAACACAAAAACTCACCAGCATATAGGGTTTTTTAAAATTATTTAAATATTTTCACTAGAAAGAAAGACTTTGGTTAAAAGTTTTTTAATCAAAAATCTAGCTGAATCCTTCTAGCCTCAGTTACTGCCACCTCCTCTTCACCCACATCCTTCCTCACCACCCAGCTCACAGTGACACATTTTATTCCTAACAGGTCATGTTCAGTCCAGCTCACACACACACACATATACATAAAGTTTTATTTACAGTCACATATATGCAAGCATGCACAGACACTGCTTTTGAGTTACACATGCAGCAGATTTATCCATTCCTATTTGATTTATGCTGGAGATGGGAAGGACACCTGAAGCTCACCTGTCTGGCCCAGAAGGATGGGGAAGGGAGAAAGCCCCATGCCATTATTCCAGGGGAAAAGATTCAACTTTTTCTATCAAAAAAATGAGACATGCCTCGTCCCAAATTCACCAGGGCCTGCAAAGATTGAAGGTCAGTCACAACATGCTGTAACTATTCAGTTCTACACTGGTATCTCAAACACCCTGCAGGAAAACTCAAGGCTTTCCACTGTGTACCTGTGCTGGCACATCTCCCAGTAATTCAGTTCTCAAACCATTGCCCAGAAACTACAGCAGCCTTTAGGACATCAGAAACCCATTTCAACATGATTCAACAGAACAAGAATTAAATCATGAAGGGAATAAAAAAAAAGTAATGGAAGTTCACCCTAATTTGGTGATTCGTCTCAAAAAAGACAAAAATGCTCATCTTTATGGGCGGGATAGTTTACAGAAGTGTCTAAATTCAGTGGCCTTTCAAGAAAGATGAGAAGAACTGATGCTAAGAGAAAAATTTGTATGACCCAGACTAAAACTGTTGGGCTGGTAGGGAGTTCCACAAATTATAGAAAACAACTATTCCACCTAATGAAAAACAAATTTAAAAATCACCACTTCTGCCTGGAGGCTTTGGAGCTCCAGCTCCTACAGGTTTGGAAAAATGCCCCTTATCAAGATAGATGACTGCAGCTTGCAAAATGCACCAGCAATTGCAGAGCTGCCCAAAAAGCAGATGATGTAGATGACAGAGGGCTATCAGAAAACCCATTATAGAACCATTAAATATTAATTCAATCAGTTAATGAATTATTAATTGTAGGAGTTAATTACTTGCCCCCAAAATACTGTTATGAGAGAAAACCCTGGCCCTGAATGCATTGACCCTGAGAAGGGTCCCACAGCCATGCTATGTGGGAGGAAGAGGAGGTCTTCCCCAGGACCCATCTCACAGCTCCACTCCTGTTGCCCACATCCCAGCTTCTTCCCTCTCTTACCCTCAGAGTACCAAAGGGGATGCAGCCAATGCCTTTTTAGCTAAATTACTTAACTTCTCTCAGCTTGAAAGAGGCAACAGTATATAAACCACTTGTTCATCCCTTCCAATAAAGAGCAGATTTTGTGAGCAGATTAGCAGTACCAGTACTAAAAACAAACAGGAACTCGACAAAATATATCCGACTTCACACAAAAGCTGGATTTGGATCCATTACAGTAAAATAGTTGGAAGCTAAGGTTAAAAACACATGTTCATTATGACTTTAAATTTTGTGGGCAAGGCTGTAAAAGGTTTCTAACAGACCAAGCACACTGTGAGAGTGTAGCACAACAGGGTGATTTAAGGATGAGGGGCGAGTCAACCAGACTTTCACCCTGATTATCATCACTTTTGTTCTTTTCTGCATTTGAATTACAGTCTTTCAAGTTGTTTTACTTTAATGTTGGATTGTTGATATAGTAATCTAAGAAGATAATAAACACAGCCCACCAGGAAAAAAAAAAACAAATGCTAACAAAAATTCTTGATATAAATCAGACTGACTAGAGCATGCTCAATGACTTCTTCAAAGGACTTATTGATATTCATACAGCAAAACATGTCTGTACCAATAATGATAATTAACTGCTATGTGCCTTTCATCCAAGGACCTCAAGCTGTAGCTCACAACAACACTATGAATTAAGTATGGTCTCTGCATTTCACAGAGGTTCTTCAGCCAGAGAGCAGCTCAATAACAGCACAAGGAGCAAAGCACAAATTCCTCGAGGAGGTGTGAAGGGTGACTTTTAGTACTGGTAATGTGCCCATTCTGTATCTTTATGCTCTGTCTCCCATGCAGATATAAGTTCTTTGTCTTTTCTTTGCCTACCTACAACACACAAAAAGAAAAAAAGACCCAAGTTTCCTAAACCAGAACCCAGTCCTGCTAAATCTGTACTGTACACTAGGGAAAAAAAAATTCCACCTCCCAGGAACCCCCACAGAGCTGCAGATGTCCCCCTAGGACTGACACAGCTCCAGCAGCTCAGCAGTGCCAGCATAGTGGTGAAAATGGGCCATCACCTCCTTACTCCTTGGTCCAGGGCTCAGCCTTTGCCCAGCACCCAACCCCACCTGTGCTTGCTACTGCCAATGTCATTAACTATGCTGTCAAACTCCCTAACAGGCAGAAAACAAGGTAAGTGTGACCTCTGCTCTCTGAGAGAGGCTGTAACTCAGTTCTGGTTCTCTGGTCACTCTCTGTGGCAGAGCCCTGCCCTTCGTGAGCCCCAAAGGTCGGTGACTCAAGGGAACCATTCCCCCAACAGCAGAGAAAAACCTCAGGGTGCACAGGTGCACCCTTAAGCCACACTGCTCTTGGAGGAGAATCAGCACCTACTCTGCACTCCAGGGCCTGCTCATACCTGGTAGCACCAAGGAATGGTCCTGTTCACTGAGAAGGAGACCATGAGCAGCAGACAAACCATGTTTTCATCAACAAGATATCCAGAACTTTCTCTACTGCCCAATACTTGCCTGCTTGCCCCCTCAGTTACTCTTAAGTTATATAAGCAGGAATGTGAAGAGGTACAGGAGCTTCTTGGTCTTTCACTCCCTCATCTACTTCAAGATGTTTGTCTTTTACTGCATTTTTACAAATCTCACATTTGCTTACACCTTATATTTGTAGTGAGCATTTGTGACTCAAGTTTTTGACACAAGGACTTGTTTCTAATATGTCATATTACATCTTTTTGAAACTCAAGTTTTTTCTTAAAGAAGGTTCAATTTCTCTTTTCATATCTTATTGTAACCAAAGCAAATACAAGCAAATTCACTAGAATTTGTTTTATATTTAAGATTTTGAAATGCCATTTTAGGATCACACTGTGCTATTTCAAGCACTGTGTAAGTAATACTTATACACCAACTACAGTTCAAAATGTTAAATCTCACTGACACTGGGAATTACTGACATTACTGTTATTAAATAATGTAAGAAGAAATTTTTATTTAAAAATGTGTGCAAAAGGAATTATGGGGAGCAATGTCTTCACAACAGATCTTGTCAATACTTCATTCGTGAATCAGTATTTTCCAATGCAAAAAAAAAAAAACCAAAACAATAAAATTCCCCAAAAATGCTAAAAAACCACGAAACAAACAAATAACAAAAAACCCAACAACAATAACAAAAACACCCCTGGCTTGGCTGAAAGATGGGCAAGCACGATTTTAAGGTGACTTCAGAAATGAGAAAACCTTTTCAGTCCACACAGCATCATCTCATTTCTCCAGGGAATGTTGTGTCTCCTGCGGTGTGCAGAGAAGGACCTTTATATCATGTCCCAAGAGTTTAAAAACACCAAGATAAAAAGATTTCACCTGAGAGACCTTTTTTTTTTTTCTCTTGTTCCTTATCACCAGAAATTGATGAAAAGCTTTCTACACTGCAACAAGACTTACTGCTTATTTGCATTACTGGCCATGACCATTTCCACATGTCCCTTCATTGAGAGGGGATGCTCCTCTGTAGGTCTGATATGAACCTTTGCTGCTGCTACCAAAAAGGTCACTTACCAGTGAAAACAAAAGCAAACAACTGATTTAAGTAGCAGTTATTTTAACCAGCTTCTTCCAGCCTAAAATATAACAAGCCCTGAACCTAGAGAAGAATGACATAGATGCTTTGCATCTTTTCTTCTGATGCCATGTCTTTATTATTAAAAACAATTCCTGCACACTAATTTTGGTATTGGCTTGTATTAAGGAACTTCTCCTTGGTATCTTACAGCCTTTTTTATCAGGTAACAGAAAAGACAATTCCCAATCTCCTCCAGAGTGAACCCACAGGCAGATTAGGTAAAGGAGACATCTGAGAACTGCTGGCTCTAAAAGCATCAGACTTCACTCCAGCTCCAAAATAACAAGCTTACCAAACCATTTGAGAGTAGACACAGATTTGAGAATCTCTGAACTGGGATCAGTCTTCCATGAGAAGAAAAAATCCTCTGCAGGGCTACCAGCTCTAATGGGAAAAACACTACTCCTCCATGCCCATTAAAGCCGCATTTCACTGCAGCTTTCTAAGAACTGGAGATAATTCAGTGCCAACAAGTAAGTATTTCCTTTTGGGTCCCTCAACATAGGTATCTTCTCATGCTGAACATCAATTCAGTCCATCCTGGTCCCAGAAGGCTGCTATGACATTATCCCAAGCCTGCAATGAAGAAATTGCTGCACTGGAAAACTCAGGCTTCCCATGCCCACGCTTGTTCTTAAATGACAATTAGCTCAGTTATAGTCCAAAGGAGCCCTTTAATGGCCAACATATGCTTTGGCATCCTGCCAGCAGAGCTCTCCTAATGCCACCCAGCAAAGCGACCATCACTTACAAAACCTGAGTGTGCCAGGTCACCGGGTTATGGAACAGAAGTGCTGTAAGCATGTCAGGACATGGGTTGGCTCTGCTGTGAGCAAAGGTAAATTTATTTTTCTGGAATCAGATTACTATCTTGGAATGCATTCCAGTAGGAAAGGGTCGCTGCATTGTAATGACATTTATTCTGCGAAATATGAGTATCTCAGTTATCAAAAAAACACTGAAAGCAATAAAGATGATAATCCATGGGTTACTACTACGACACAGCAGCCAGCACGATGGTGAGGTACTGTGTTCTTGGATGGAAAAATCCATCTTAGACTGCACTGTGCTGGACTACAGTAAAAATCAGAAGTCACTCTTTCCACAGGAAATGACAGCAACATGAAACGAAAACCATGATAACAAGCAATATGACTCTCCCACACATTACTTCCTACTAACACCAGAGAACACACACATTTGTAGCATGCTTCAAGAGAGTCAGCTCCATTGCAGAGGTATCATGAGCAATGAGTGTGTGTCCTCTGAGTCAGTCCTGGCTCTCAAACCAAGTGAGGGCCAGGAGAGTGACAGAAGGTGAAAACTAAAATAAAGTCAAAAAAGAAAGGGGAAAAATTATGAGAAAATTAAGTCAACACAGGAAAAGTATCATTACATTGCACTGATTCAAAAACTGTGACCTGTGTGAGTATTTTTAAAATACAGTCCATGGTAGAGAGAAAGACAAACTCTCAGACAAGTGGTGCAGTTGTCAAACCTTAAACTATACAGAGATATGTGGGAAAAAATAGTGGCCAATATCAATAAACATCTTGATCTAAACTGAGAAAGACTGCTAGGGTTATTTCTGGTTCACAATTGCACTTCTGTACCAGTCAGTTACCAGTGATTATTGTGGTAACCACTATGTGAAATGTAGAGCCAAGGCAAAGTAAAGCCTTGTTAAACAATAAAGCGTGAAGGGGAAAAATTAAAAAGTCAGAAAAATATAAGAAGGAAAGATGGAAATTACACAGATACTAATAAAGTTTCTGAACTGCGGTGCAAGAGATTACAGAGAAACTCATCCTTCCCAAGCCACTTTCTGCTCTTCCCTCTTCTCCTCATCCTTCTCTACAAATGAAAATGTAACTTTTGTTTATGCCTACATGTAAATGCTGAGAATCAAAGGCATTACACCCAGCTTCTGAGCACTGCAGAAAAACAAAAAGGCCATTATTTGAATGGAGAATCAGTCTGTATCACTGACTTGACTGTTCCTTTTTTTATTAGCAGCTGTTGAGCAGGGATTAGGGAGTGTGCTGGTGCAGTGCAGCTGTTCCACATATGTTATAAATAAGGGCTGGTAAAACCTCATCCTATTTTTAACATCAAGAAAAAAATGAGTCGCAAAAACTCCCCATTAATGCCTTGAAGTGGAACTTTTCTCCTCTTCTTGACTTTAATGTTCAGAACTGAATACTCAAAACAGACCATTCTTAAAACAATATTCATTAGAAAAAAGAAAGAAAATGCAATTTAGTGGAATCAGATTTAGCCAGCCTGGAGGATGTAAACAATTAGTGCGTACAGTGTCTTTTCCTTCAAAAGCAGACACTTAATCAGGTTGAAAACAACCCCATGAAATTCTATTTCCAACAGAAGTGCTGGATGACTGCATCGAAGCTTCTCTAGCACAGCCCAAAAGCTGAGCCAAGCCCCACATGGCTCAGACACCCCCACCCACCCTTCCCAAAGTGGGGCTCGCTGGGTTCTGTGTGTGGCCAGAGCCCCGCGCCTGCTCGCCAGCCCCAGCGAGGAAAATGGCAACAGCCACTCAACGTGAAAGTGAAATCCAGCCCCAGCAAACCCCCACTCACCTGTTCTCGGGGTCTGACACTGTCATGTTGCGTGTCACGTAGCACATCTTGAGGGGAATTGTCTTCCTGTCCCTGTGGATGGAGAGCGAGAGCTGCGGCATCGGCTCAGCCGAGGCACAGCCCAAGCGTGGAGACTCGGGGGGGAGGCGTCTCCCACCCGATCTCTGACACAGGGGAGCCCTTCTTCACATAGGGGGTTGCTTCTCTCATGTACTTCACTATGGAAAAGAGAAAAAAAGAGATGGAAAACAATAAATAAATAAATGAATATTCAGGAGTTGCATCCCCATGTGCGGTCTCTGGACTGGTGCTAACCCTCAATGCTGTCCATTATTTCTGCTCACCAAGCATCCCAGCATGGGAAGCTGTGCAAATACAGCAGATGAAGGTGAGCTTGTTGCCAGTGGTGCTATGTGTGAAATGTACTATGAGTACAATGAGGGAAAAGAACAGAACAGGCAAAGTAATAACACACAGCCAGTGCAAGGCCAGGAGAGCCATCCCACCTTTCTATGAAGGTAAGCAGTCACACGGCAATTGCTTCATACAGAAGCCATGACCTGCCTGAAGAACAAGGATGTTTTAAAGAAAGACATTCAACCAAGTGACAGTGAACTTATTATTCTCCTATCTAAAATGTGCAAGCAATACTTCCAGTGATTCCAACTCACATCTTGCTTCTGGTTCACACTTCTCAGTGTCCCACCACTAATCTCAACAGCTATTTCTGCTTGCTGGGAAGCAGCTTTACCTAATCTACTTGTACATATATATATGTGGAGTAAACAAAAACCAATTCACTTCTCTTGGGGAAATAAAATTGAGTTTTGAGCTTTTTGTGAGAGTGAAGGTGTCAGATCTATCTCAGCCTCTTCCTGGCTTTTTTCCGGAATGGATTAGAAAAGTGAACATAAGATTCTGAAATTATTTTCAAGCATTAAAACCCAATACTTCTTTTACAGGTACACTTCATGTTCCCCTCTTCATGCAGGCAAATAATGCAACATTTTTCTCTTGATCTCTCTTGCCAGTCACAGCCTCCTACCCCTTCACAAACCTGACAGAGTTCAAACAAGACAAGAGGTGCCATTTAAGCACGGTGGTTAAGCCAATATTCCCCCTGGACACAGCTGTGGCTGCATAACTGGCTGCTGCCACTTGATTGTACCCACAACTCAAACAGCATTGACATGACCTGAAAGGGCAGGGGCCTTGTGAACTTATCTGGGGAAGTTATTAAAATGCTGTGAGAGAACATTTCAGGGAAATGGTGCAGATCATTGTCAGCTTAGCTGAAGAACCTGGGAATGACTGAATAACAAAAAGGTGGGTAAATTACAAAAGGGCATTGTGGTGAAGGACATTAAATTAGGGAAAGCCGACTTAAGTTTTTGGGTTCAAAATGAAAGCAAGAGAAGTATTCAGAAGAGTGGAGAAGAACAGTGTTCCTGTCAAAACCACAGACCAGGTGATTAGCTTCCGCAGCACTATTTTCAAGGCACTTCATAAAAATTTTACCAAGAGAGAAACCAGTATAAATCTAGAGTCCAGGCCCTGTGAGCACCTATTGCTACTTTTTCTCTAAAACACCTTAGTGCCCATCTTGCCATTGTACATTTTCTCCTTTTTAAAAAATCTGTTAACTTTAATCACAAGGACTTTTATGTTTAGGTATGTTATGTGATATTCCTCTGTGAGGACCATTTGTGATTTATCAGAAAGGCTGTCCTACACAACGCTGATGTTTTTATTTCCTTGTCCAATCCTATTCTGAGGGTTTTTTTTAAATTAATTTGTTTCCGTCTCAAGAAAGAATTGGCACAGGATTCCACCAGTCTTCCAGAAACTATTTCAGGCAAAAAGAGTTGAGATTGATTTAAAAAAACCAAAACATTTAGGTATCTACCTGAAGTCTACTATTTAAAATCCCGTGTCACCTAACTCACCAAACCAGAGCCCATTTTTGGGTACTCCAACAATTTCATGATTTTCAAAGGTGCTGTAAAATAAGCAGTTGTTGCTTAGAGATGTCATAGAGGTACTGGTTTCAGCAGTCAGCATCTCAGTTTGGATGTCAGAGCCTTAGGAGAGCCAAGAAACAGAACAGATACAGATGTGGTGAACCTATTTCTGTTAACACCAAACGAACAGAACTTTGTCAATGATTTACATGGGTGGAACAGCTGAAGCTGTGAAAATCACGTTCAACTTCAAACAAAATTTTGTTCCCTTTAAAATTAGAGATTAATGATTGATCTGTTGAAAAAAGTAATCCAGTCGGTTTTTGAACCCTGGTACAATGACATGCCAGCAAATGTGGCTCCAATTAAAGGTCCAGGTCTCAGTACTGTAACTATTTCATCTGTGCTATTTTTGTCCTTTTTTAGTTCCAGCTATATCCATTCAGCCTTAGCTTATTTTAATTAAGAAAAGGAGAGAGGGGCAGGGGGAGGAAGGAAGCTGAAATAAAAAATCTGGCTGAAAACCTAAGCAGGAACACAAGATGTGAATTTAATTCCCCAGAGATGGGACAGAAGAAAAGAGCCAGTCCTCCCATGTGCCAAAAGCCAAGTTTCCATGCGATGTACCGATTAATTCATGGCAGACAGCTGCAATGTCTCACAAAATCCCATGAAAAAGGAAGCAGGAGTAGGGGGAGAGAAGAAACACAATCCTCTTTCCAGAAACTGAGACTCAAATACATCAAAAGCCAAGAAAACTACCTTGAGGAAGTACATCCTATAGAAATTCCTTCCAACTTCTGAACTCACAGATATCTAGTTCCTACTATGTCTCAACAGAAAATGTTTGCTCAGTCCCAGGGGTACGAATAAAGAGCTATTAATGCACTAACTGCTAACACCATCTTCATATGAAATTCCACAGTTCAATGAAAAAATGAAGTAAATACATGCTTCTCCCCCCCCCCCCCAAAAAAAATAAATTCTAGCTTCTACTAATGACATCCCACTTCCTACTAAATACAAGCACAGCTCTCTGGATTCATGGCTGAATTCTGATGGGTTTTACACAGATTTAATGGTTGTTGCATATTCAGGTGTGTTTTATATTTTAAAAGCCCCTGAATGGATACATATAAAAGCACAAATATAATATGGGAATGGAACAAGTGGCAGAACTTGATCCATTTATATAAATTTTGTTAATATTTAAATTTTAGAGCCACTGCTTTCCATGTACTTTATCAACATCTGTAATTACATGTCCATTGCCAAAGCCCAGTTTATGAATTTAGCTGAAATCAGGCACACACTGTTCAGATGACTCATAAGTTTTATCAGCAATTATTTCCTATTTACCCCTAAATTCTGGATGCAAATACTGCAGAACATGCAATGCACCAGCAACCCTACCACACACAGAGCAATTTAGGGTGACCCCACATGTTTACATTTTGCAGCCTTCACTAACCAATTCTTAATCCACACAGCAGAAAACAAGTTGATACCAATATCTGTTATAGGCATAGTTCTATTCCACACTGCACTGAGATTCATGGATACAGCAAAGTTAAACTGAAGTTACACAATTCACTTCCATCATCAAGTTTAAAAACCAGAAAAAAGATGGCACAGTCTATTGGACATTAAAGTAATAATGTGGATAATACTCTGTTGAGCATTACACTCAAAAGCTGGTAGCACAAGTTCAGGTACTGACTGAAAAAGAAAGCAACTAGCAAAAACACTGGTTTTACATATTGCCAGTGAAACTATCCAATGAATTAAAACCTCAAAACATTTAATAAAACTTGCCATTGTATAACAACTCTGAATTATGAATCACTATTATATAGGCATGTATACACATATATATACCTTCAGAATATATACATATGTCTAGCATACACACAAATATTAAATATATATTTGTATGAAAATGCCACAATCTTTAAGACCACCAGAACACTGTAAACACAGAAAACAACATGCAGGGACTCAGAAAAAAATTCTAATCGTTTCATTATCATAACTCAATTTACTGACAAACTGTAAGTTTAGCCAGGAGTTGTCTAAACTAATTTGTTTGATGCTATAGCTCAACTTCAGAGATCCTTATATTCAGTACTAATTAATGATCCATAACATTCTGCTGCCCCACTAATAAGAAACTGCGGTCAAGCAATTAAAATTCCAATCTCTGGAATGCCCCTCCCCACAAAGAGAAGAGGAAGAGAAGTGGCAATCAAATGAATTAATCCACTGATACACATTGAAATATTTTGGATTTATTTTTTGATCTGCAAGACAGGCAATGCAGCTTCCAAAAAAGCACTTCATTTATATGCGCTTCTGCCAAGTCCCAAGACTCCACAATTAATCCTTTGTTACTGTTCACAGATGACTTTTTTGGGGGAAAGAAGAAGGCTTTTAATGAGAGAAATACCACAGACCAACTTGGTCAGGTTCTTGGCCAGACGCCTTTCTGAGGAACTGGGGCTCTTCTGACACATTCAAACTGTTTCCTAGGAGGGAAGACAAAGACCACTAAGGGGAAGCCAGCAAGCCAGGGGAAAGCTCTTTGTCACTGTAGGAAGGAGGACAGGATTTGTAGGTTTACAATAAGAAAGTAAAAGAAACACCATACCCGAATCTGCTTGAAGACAGTTGAGCAAGGAATTCCCCTTTGCAGGAGAAATGCACAGAGTGTCCTCTACCATAATACCAGAATTACCCTGCTAGGCATTATGTGAGAGATCAAATTTCCTCTAAGCTCAAGCCAACTGCATGCCTTCTAGTGAAGAACTGTATAAAAATAAGATGTGCTGCTGGTGCCATCATCAAAACTAAGATCCAAAGAAAAGAAATCAGACCATCTATGAATATGTGTCACAGGATCCTTTCAGCAGCTTTAATGTGGACATAAACCAAAAAACAGTCAACAATCCTGCCTGTCAGTGTTTCCACTACATTTCCTACAGAAACATCTATGTTCGGACAAGTATTATCCATTAACATCATCTGCTTTCCCCCATGCTGAAAGGGATTTGAAATAGTAAAACTCTTGATCTGCCAAGAGCATTGGATCTCCACCTCTGGGAGATGATAGAAATTAGTTAAAATAAACACCTTGTGAGAATAAAAATCCCCTTTATGCTTTGGCCATTTCTCACAATGTAGTGAGACTACGTTCAGTTTTCCCATTTTCTGCTGATTTTAAAGTAATTCCACTGAATTTGGTGTATTCTCTATTCACCTCTTAAAAAGACAGGCTTAGATTTAAATCATAAGGGATTGTTTTTAAATCCTTTTAAAAATATATTGCACTTATTATAATTTTTATATGGAATGTAAGAATGAATGTTTTGAAAGAATAACTTCAAAAAAATCCAGGAGGTCAACACATTTTTAAGAAAAAGTGTACCTGAAAGAAGCACCTTAGCAATTGGTCCTTAAAGGTGGCTAGTAAGCAATCAGGCTTCAAGATTGAGTTTTCAGAAGGGTACAAATAGTCTGGGTTAAAAAGATCAACAACTTCATTTTAAAAACATAAAGAATACTTCACGGTGTACTTTTAAATTTGCAGCTGCTTTTATAGAAAAGGTGAAGCTATGTTATGGGCTATAAGTACTATCACTTGCACCCAACAATGAAGGCAGTCCTACAAAGTACCTTGCAATAAGCAATTTGTGTTGCTAAGAGAATTTCTTTGTCAACAAGGCAAGAAGATTTGCGGACCTGGCCCCATCAAACAGGAGAAAATGGGACTAAATAGGCTATTCTCAGAAAGCCATGCAAGGGTGCAGTTTGTGGTTTTGATCCCTTGAATAGGTCCAGTGATTACTCACACTATGTTATCTATATCAGGCTTCAAAAAACATAACTCACCACCAAAAACATCTTAGAAGTTAAGAAATGGCAAGGGACAACCTGGAGCAATGTGCAGCCTCTGTGGACATTTTCTCTTTCCTATCTGCACCAGGGGCTTCCGAATTCAGCTCCCATGAAGCTCACACATATAATGGAGATTACATTTCCAGGCCATCCCATGCTTCTGTGTAACACCAAAAATTCTTCAGTCACTTATCCTCAGTTTCTTTTCCTGAGACTTTGCCTGTGATGTGGGCTGATTCAGCCACTGATTCCCTAGACCTGATGTTTCCCTTTGGCAAACACTTCTTCAACAATTTCTGAGTTCCTCAGCATAAATGCTTTCTAGGGAGGGAAGGCTTTATATGTCTTGTTATGTAGCATTTCAATTTTGCCAACTGCAAGGGCTCTACATTTCAATCCGTTTTCATTCCTCCACAAAGCCATGGGTTTGTACTGCACAGAGCAGCACAAGCAAAGCACAACTCAGACCCCAGCAGCCTCTACCAGACAGCCTGAAAGCTTCACCTCCAGTCAGCTCTTCCCACCCACTTCTCTCTGAGGCCACTTGGAGCTGGTCACTGCTGACCATCCCCCTTCAGCCCCTTTGTGAGCTGCATTTCCATGGCCTAATAATAAAGTTCATGTTTAAAGTTGACAGCACACATGCTCAAGGAAGCAAGATGAATTTCAGTGCTTTTTTGTATGGTGAGAGTTTTTGTATTTCTGTTCAAAACAGATTAACAGAAACTAAACAGATACAGACTTGTGTCACACAGAATCACAATGGGACCGGAGGCTGGATCAAAGCTCTAAATCCGTGACACCAGCACTTAAGCTGATGAAGTGATTAAAAACAGTCACAGGTTGTCAGTAACCTGGTATACAAAAGTTTCAAACTGGTAAAGTAATAATAGTAATAATAAACTAAGGGCAGACTCTTTCCATTTGGTGTTTCTCAGTACTTTCCATTATAATGTCCATTGCTCATACCCACTACATTGAATGTGCCACAGTTTCCTTCAAGTAATTTAGTTTATTTTAAATGGCAAAGTTTCTGTTTCAATCAATTGGATTGAATATCAATATTCAGTTTGAGTTTTGATATGTCACTAACAATAACTGCATGAATCTAGAGTCAAGATCCCATACGCTGTTCATCTGTCTTTCAAAAACTTTACTTAATGCAGCAAAAAAAATGCAAGCACATCTCTCTCTCTTCATAATCTGAAAAACAAATTTTAGCTTGTAAATCCCAGAAGTACGTCTGGCTGAAAAGAAGATGCCAATAGCTTGATCTAGGATACACTGATGCTATCTTGAAGAGCTTGCACTCAAAAGAAACAGAACTCGGTGATGAACAGGGGAGCTGCTACATTGCACAAGTGTCTCTTATCAAATAAACTACAAATTGAAAAAACTACTGCCAAAACCTGCAGGCTGTAGCTATCTAACCTACTACATTTTTAAGTAAAACGCGACACAGCTCATTTGCTACATTGTTACGTGACACTGAAGTCTGCAATTAGAACTATGCAGATCTTTCATAATGGAAGTGGAAAACATCTGAAATTGGCAATTTGGAGGCTGAACATGGAAATTAGCAGGAACATTTTGAGAAAAAGCATTGTGGGACCTGTGAGTCACTCACTGATAACCAAACTGGAGTTTCTGCTTGTCCCCAAGGCAGAATGTTTCCTAAATTTAACAAAAAAACAAAACAAAACAAAACAAAAAAAAGCCATTTAGTCAAATCAGAAAAATGTAACTTCATGTAAAGTAAAGAAATTGAATGAAATACATTTCTTCAATGGAACGGTAGCACTCATATTTCTAAGAGCCTTCTCCTACCCAAAACTGACACTGTATTTTAAAATCTTTTTCCTAAATCTCGGGAATAAGTTGATTCAGAATTTCTTGTGTGCTTGTTTCCCTGCCTCTGTCAGTATTTATAGATCCCGTTCCCAACACCCACACACTCAGATGGAATTCAAGGTGTCTGGCATTGCCAGCATGCTATAATTTTTCTATTTACATGAGTAATCTCAAGTGTCAGAACAAATATTTCAACCACTAGTGATTATGTGAAAAATATATAGGGGTAATGCACTTTTAGAAGATGCTGTTATTTCAGCAGTCTCACAAATCATTAAGTAGTACAGGGCAGACTGAAAATGGCACTCACTGAGAGGGAAATTATTATGCTGTGTATGATTGTACCTGTTTTACAGATGGCTAAACTGACATAGGCAAGTTAAACTGCTTGCCTCAAAGTCATGCAGTAAGTCAGTGACAGAGTTCTCAGCATTACATTTAATTTCTACCTTTATTACTTTTCCTGTTTAAACAACTCAAAGAGATCATAGTGCCGGCAAAAAGAGGATTTTCAATGTCCACTGTCTTCTCCCTATAAGAAGACCTTTGACGACCTTCTAAGATCTTCAGAATTTATTTTGAAGAGCAAGGCTGCAATCACTTAAAAAATTTCAGTTCACCCTTTTCATTCTCCACTGGACAATACCAAGAGCTTTGAAAATGAACAAATTCAGGGCACACATTCAGCTAAGATCTTACTGTAACTCCTGTGGCTGGGTTGTGCACCAAAAAGCATCAGATCACCATAAAAGTCCTTGTTTTGGGGAATCCTTTAGTGTGCAACCTTCCCAAAAGGACAGGCCAGTGGCCATATCCAGAATCCTCAAGTACCAGAGATTTTGAATACTTATCTATATGGGGAATGGAGGAAGGGAGGAATACGAACACTATTTAAGTTCAATGGCAAACACAAATCCAAGGAGGTCCCTAAACTGATCAGGGAAAACTGGGACGAATGTTTCTGATCATTGGCATAATGTAGTAACTCTGTTTTCACATAGCTCAAGACCACCTCTGCCTGGTTCTGAAGTCCAGGCACAGCCTCTGCCTCTGCTCTACCTAAAGTCATTTGCAAGATGACGCAGCAGGAGAGTGGCAGACCTGGAATGAGGTCTGGCTGTACACCTATTTCCTGGCTCATCTACAGGCTAGAAAAAACTACCTGAAGCAGACAGATTGCTCGCTGAGGCACTGGAAGGGAGAGAAGAGCTCACATGACACCACCCCTTGTATTTCAAGGGGTAAAGGAAACAGGACTGTATATGCAGGAAAGGTGATGAAAAGACTTGGACAATGAAACATAAAACCACATCCTTGTGCCTCAGTTCTTTTGCTCCCAATTGAATGGAGCTCTTTTCTACCAGGGATTATGGTTTTCTCTAGGAATAATCCACTGAAATCCTATCAGCAAACTACAACAATCAACAATTAAAGAATAAGCACTCTAGTCATTAGCATCAGCTAAAAGATTTTCAGAAACCACCGGCACTTTGAGCAAGCATGGGAAATTCTCAAAACTGACACAGAAAGAGGCTGAGACTGAAACCCAACTGTGCTGCCATAAGACCGTGGATGGCATCATGTGCTGCTCTTTGCATCTCAAAGTCTCTTTCCAAGATGAGGAGCTATAGTTACTGTATCTTAAAAATGCCAATGATACGTTATGGAATATGGTCTTCCTGGAACTTCAGTGCATAATGCAATTTGGGGTGAGAAATATTTTGGGGGAGGGGCAGGTTTATTACTTTTAAATAGCATCATCTAAAACTGTTCTACAGACAGGATCTCAAAATTAATTAGAGAATACAGTGACCAAGGGAAGCAGTGAAAATCCTCACAAAAATACTGATTTCAGAAACAGACTTTTTTTCCATGAAATGGTTTTGTGAAGTGATTTAAAAAACACATCTTCATTCAAATTCTTTTCTTTCTCTACAAACAAAATAGAACTGTGAATTGACATTTTGATTTAAAATGTCTTTTTAAGATCAAACTCCTTTTCTAATAAATATTGCATAGAGTTTCCCAGCATCCATTTTGTCAGCCGGAAAATTTATACAGTTATGATTCTATTAGGTTCCTTGCAGTGGACTGGGCATTTAATCAATGAGAGCAAAGAGCATCTAAATAGGGTTAGGCTGCAAATTCCTTTCAGTGAGAAGTTAAATCCCCATTAGCTTTAAGCCATAATCCCCCATGGGTTTAGCACACAGCTTAAAAGATAACTCTGTGAGGGGTCATGGCTCTTATACTGAGGCACAGAAAGCCTATTTCACAGATCCCCCTGCAATAATAATGTAAATATAATCCCGTTTCAGTGGACACTTTATCCTTCCAGAAAACAAGCAATGTTTTCTGTCCCAGAAAAAAAAAATCACATTAATCTTCAGTTTAAGGCTAAAGTAATTCCCTGCTTCAATTCAAGCCCTATTATAGAGAACTACTGAATCTGTCCTGGCCCTGTGCTGCTGCTGAGGCCAGCAAGGTCCCCCTATCTCTCTGTAGGGCAAGAAAAGCACAGTTTGCTCTCAGTTGCTGCTTTCAGCAAGTGAAGTTGACTCGGCACATCAAAACACGTTTGCTAAATGCCAGTTTTGACTGTTTCAGGTTAGGTCAAAGCCAGGTTAAAATAGTACAACCTATTGTTTTTCAAAGTCTGCAATCTGCCTGCCAAGTACTTTTTGGTCAACTAGTACAAGAGGCTGATAACAGAGGCTGGAAAAGAGACTGGCAATTTCAAGCTGAGCTTCAAAGGGCTGTAATAAAATACAACCCCGGTTCAAATCATCATAGAGAAAACCATTTGTTTAATCAGTGAGAAGAATGCTAATTTGTTTGTATCTCAAATTTATTTGCCATTTGTACTGCTGGAGGATTAGTGAGGAACCAGGGCATGACAGCCTCAGATGCTGTGCAAACACAGAACAAAAAGCTGGTCCCCTCCCAAAGATCTTAGAAATGAAGTACGAGTTAAAATACAATAGGGACATGACAAGGAAATAAGCAGGCAGAAGTGCCCACAGTAAAAACCATGCATGTATCTCCCTATGTTGTTACAGCTGTATTTCATTCCCTCTAATGGAGACAGCAGTAGCAGGTGCTGTTTGTAAAAACACTGAAAAAACGTGGGGAAGAAAAGGAAACACGAGTGGGGTGATACAGTTGCTAGGATGCTTTCACAATTAATAGTGGCAAGAATTTTCCACATTGTTATCACTGCTACTTCCGAAACAGGGATTCCATCAAGACAAACTTTCAACTCTACCTCAGGCATAAAAGATTTTCACACTGGAGCTGTAGTCTGAATTCAGCTGTTATATATAAATATAGAGATAAAAGCATCTTTCTGAAGCAAGGACAGCTCAGGTGGCTGGGAGCAGTTAGCCAGATGAGTATGCCCAGCAGAGCCTGTACGAGCAGGCAGACTGGCCTTGAGGCACATCTAATGGAGAGTCCCCAATACACATGAAGATGAACAGCAGCTCTGCTAAACCTCACAACCTCTGTCTTGACCTTGCATGTTCAGGCCAATTCACACAAAAAGGGGGGAAAAAATACCCTGCTTGTATGTCTGTCCTGTGAGACCTGGGAATAATCCTGTTGCAAAAGTAAATAAGCTTTCAAGGCTTGCAGACTGAAGCAAAGGAGAGAACATGTGCATGCTTCATTAGTGTAACCAGTTTTCTTTCTGCTCTGGTGTGGGAGTACGTTTGAAATAAGGAACTGAAAGCACAGCTTTCTCAGCCAGATCATCCGTGCTCTTACAGAGACCTGGGGATACACAACAGGAATAACTATCTGTTTGAGGCTTGTTTGCTTTATTTAGCTCAAGGGCAGGTCTCTCTTGCTACTTGCAGAGAGCACAATCAGATTGTATCAGTGCTGCTGGCTTTTTTTTGCGCTTTTTGTTTTAACAGCAGCAGCAGCAGCACTGATGGGCACAGAGAGGGAAAGAATGTATCAAGAATAATTTCTGCCTCAAAGAGCTTCTGATCTCAGGGTCCCTTACAATTTCTGCCAAAGTCATTGGGTTCATTATCAGTGGGAATTAGCTCAGGTCAAATGGTCAAAGCTGAAGATATGAATAGTCTATAAAGAGGCAAAGAACAGGAAGTGGGAGAAAAACTAACCCTGGCAGGTAGTTGCATGAGTAGCTGTTGAACTGCAGTTCAACAAGAGACATCCCAAATGGAACCACTGGAAAAGAGCTTTGACTTCAGCTTTAATGCTGACACCATCCCTCAGTGCAGATTGCACACACCAACCCGAACGTGTCCCTATAGTCAGCGTGACTTCTCTCATCTTGAACACCAAAGAAAGGCCAGCAGAATATTATCAACATATATTTCTAAAGAGATCACTCACACAAATAAGCTGACCTTTGGCCTTATTGCTATTGTAGGTTTGTGCTCCAGTTTTTAAAGCACAAGTTTGAAACTCTAGATTTCAGAAAATATCAGAAACTGATAATTCAATATTTATACCATACTAATCTACAACTCATTAAAGACCAATTCTGCAATTGCCCCCTTTTTAGAGGAGGTAAGAGGCTGAAGTAAAGTGGGTGGCAATTTGAGAGCCTAAAGCAAAACCTCTGAGGAACATAAGAATTTAAGAAAAAAAGGTGAGGATCTGGGAGAGGAAGCTAACTGGTGGCAGAGGTATGTCTGTGACATTTACTCTCTTCCACCACAGTGAGTATTAGAATTGTATTCTGGTGGGTAAATAATGGCCCACTAGCTATCCCAAGTTAGGAGCTGTATACATTCTTTGTTTAACCAAGCATTATTCTATAGCTCTTTTATTAAATGCACGATAGATCTGAGAATGTACAAGCCTATCAATTGCAAAGAGGGCAGACGAGTTGTGAAGTATGTGCCAGTAACAGAGTACTTCTAGGCCACTTCAGTTTCCTCCAGACTGTTTTCCACACTATTTATATTGCACTGCCTTGTCTTAGCCCTCTGAAGGGACAAATCTTCATCACCTTCAGAGGCAGTACCAGGAGACCCATAGAATTCTTTCAGATTGACAGCACAATCCCTGGATCTCAGTTTAGCTTACAAACACTAGACCAGGCTCACACTCTGAGGTTTATAGGATTTGTGCTTAGCATGCAGTGACATTAATGATCAATGACCAGAAAGCACCTCTTCAACAAAAGTGTTAATGAGATAATTCAGTAGCAACAGATATATAACAGAGCAACTATACAGACACAAGCCAATACAGTAACACAGACATTTATAAATGTATACAGAAGTACAGGCATCTTTTCAAGACATGCCCTGTCCTAGGGTACTGTTAGACAGCCAGAGATTTCTGATTCCCCATCCTCCAGCAGCTGTTACCTCAGCACAGTGGTCCTACCCCTCAGTCCCTGGGACCAATTCTACATTTGTTCCTCTGTCAGGAACTGAGCAGCAGCAGTCTCCCCTTCAGCCAGCATGTACCCCAGCCCCTTCACTGCCTCCCTCCCATGGGCACACATTGCACACCCCTCTCACCCACCCCAGTGAGTGCCAATCTCTTCCCTCCCTGCCCAAAACATCACACCTTCCCTTTTACCTTTACACACTTCCACCTTTCCCTCCCACAGCAGCAGCCTCTAAACTCTTCTGCTAAGGAGGAGAAGGAGGGAAGAGAGGAGGCACAGAGATAACCAGTGCTACCCTTGCCTGGTCCCCCTTTGCTCTGTGCAGAGGCTGCACACAGGGAGCAGCAGCTATTGCTGCACCCCAGCACCTCTCCCACCCTGGCAGTGCCCTGTGCTGAGGCAGGTGCTGCAAGAAGCTCCCAGGCTGTGCTGTGCAGCTTGCTGAGCTGTCCCCATGGGAAAGCACAGCAGCAAGGGCAGAAGCATCCCATGAGCTTCGTGTTGTATTGTGGTGAATCATGCCAACGTGTTCGTGTCAGAAATTCTATCTACCATTACAATGAAATATTGTCTCGCTAACAAAATATCTTTAAAGCATTCAGAGCGCTCTCTACCCAGTATTTTCAGGTCACTTCACAGCAGCTCAGCACCCACCACAACCAGATGAAGTTGTGGCAGGAGGTTTTTAATGCTCTCTACAAACAGAAGTCTTGGATAGAACAGGAACAAGGTGCTCATGCTGGACCATAGCATGGCCACCACGACCTCCTGGCAGGCATGTGGAGTTAGAAGGAAGTTAAAGACAAAATATATTTTATAATATACAGTCTAATTAAGTTTTGGGAGGGGATCATTATTTTAACAGAAAAAAAACCTTTATTGTGTCCTTACACGATATCCTAAAAAAAAAAACCCCAACAAAACCAAACAACAAAAAGCATCCAAACACAAAACAAACAGAATGGTTATTGGGGTGGTTACTGAGATATTACCTAAGAAGATGAGCAAATTCATTACAGCCTATCTCCTTGAAATTCTTCACTTTCTTATAGTCTGCAGTGCATTTCCAGAGCATTAGCTGCAGTGGTGAATTCCAGATACATTCAATACAGGCAGTAATTAAATGGCTATAAAAACATGGAGCTGGAATGCTGACAAGCTCTACAAGCAGCATTATCGGCAGTGATGGCCAGGGAGTCAATCTGCTGCACTTCTCCTATGGTTTAAATAATGTTTGTCAGGATCCCACAGTCAACACTTTCTCTCCCCTTCTCTTGCATAATGCTGCAGTAACTGTGCAGATGCCTGCTGTGCTCAGGAGATGGGAAGCTCAAGAAATTCTTCAGGAGATGTAAAACACCAACAGAAACCCTCAGACAATTAAGTCATGTTCCACCTTCGAGCAAGACTAACCCAACAGGCCACCAACAGCTCCTCCCCCAGATGTGCATCCCCCCACTCCTATGGCACCCTAGATCTTACTATTTCTTACTTGTGAAGATAAATAATTATTTTTTAAAATACACACTCAGGAGTGTGTGATTGACATGTACCCATGAGGCTCAAGAAGGAGTCTCATATATTTACCTCAAAATTTGTGATCAAGGTTTTTGTAGTAGACAAGAATCTCTTGAACAACACTGCTGAGGAAAGCCTTGGTCCTACACTTCTTACTAAAAACCATTTCCCAAATCTCCTGAAGGGTTCTTGTAGTACCAGAGCCTCTTTGTCCCCCAGTGGAGAGAAAGCAGGCCCAAGCACACAGGGACCAGGTGGCCCCTCTGCTGGCCATTGTCCCCCACCCCTGTGCTGGAGCAGACCTGGCTGTAACTGCACTGTCTGAAGCCAAGCCTCTGACTCACATTGTGACAAAAAGCAGGCTCCTTTGCAAGGGCTGTCACTTTTAGAAGATCCATTGTTTTTCTTTAAGTGCAACAGTTGCTCCTGCAGTGGGAGGACAGGAAGTGTGAGCACAGGGAGCCATCCTGCATGGAGCACAGCTCCAGCTGCTCACACCACCCTGCCTGTTCCTGTCATCCATCAGATACAGAAATATCACCAGCAGCAAAGGCACATACACTCATTTTTTTACCCTACATATTATCTTACACAACATACTGTTTAGTACTCTACAGTCCTTCTGCAGCCTCAAACAGGCATTCAATTTAAATGATCTTTTCTCCTACCATCCTCTGCTTTTGAGATCCTCATTACATTCCTTTTTAAAGATACCTCTTTGTGCTTGTGTAGTTTCTGACAAAAAACCTACAGAGCTTTCCCAACTGATAACCACTACGGAGAAGAAAAGAGATCAGCTCTGATTCGTTTCATACAATCAATCAATTAGGTAGGTCAGGGCTGAGTAATTCCACAAAACTAAGTCTGTGTAATCATCTTTCACTATTATTCTCACCTTTCATCCCCATTTTTATCTCATCAGCAGTTACACGCACTTGTCACACCTTATCCTTAAATGCTGATCTCCTCAATCAATGCACTGTCTCCTCTGCCTTCCTTCTGCATTGCCCAGCACTGCAGTGATATGATCCTGATGTTCACTAGAATGAAAAAAAGTCTGTCTTGCTTGTGGGTTGCTACCACTACAGACATCCAAGCAGTCCCGCCAAAAAGCTGGAGAGGCAGGAGGAAGGAAAACACACCTCAAACCTTAGACAATATATTGTACCTCCTTGGAAACAGTGATCAAATACAGCAGAGTAGAGAGCCTTTATCAGCAGCCTGCTAAAGGAAATAACCAGAGGCAAACCCTCCTTAGACATCAGAAGATCTACAGGAGGAAAGTGGTAGGAAATATTTTCTTCCCTTGCAGATTCTTTGGGAAAGAGATATAAAAGCTCAGCAGAATGTTTCCTGCATTAGGACATTATGACTCTTTCTCTTGACACTGGACTTCAATGTTTACAAGACATCAGTTCCCACCACAGTCTTATAATATTTCTAGTTGATTAATTAGATTAAGAAATAAATCAGCCATGAAACAGGATTCACTGAAAAACAGGCTCTATTAATTCTGGGGCTGTCAGACTTCATGTTTTTTTTGCAAATAACCAGGAAGTCCAATTACATGCACAGCAAAACGCCCAGAACATTAGATTCCTCAAAGAATTTACAGAGAGCCCAAGCCCAAAATAACAGTCTGCCTGAGCAGGAACCTGTTCCCTTGCAATGGGAAGAGCCTGAATGGCACAAGACACACAGCTGCCTTCAGCTTGTGTCAAGTCCTTGCCAAGAGAACCCATTAACAGTCATCCCCACTTAGCCATGCTCCATACTGGGCCAGATGAAGCCCTTGATGGAAGCTGAGTGGAGAACTGAGGCCTGAAGAGCCATAAACCCTCTTCTTGCCACACGTGCTCATCAGCTCAGAGCCATGGCACTAGCAGGGCACCACCAGCATCCAGTGAGCAGCCTGGCCCTGCTGAGGATTCCAGTCACCAAAGCCATCAATCCCCTGCTTAACCAAGCACAGTGACATCAGTCTTTTAAGACTAAAAAGACCAGGAAATCTTCCTGTAGAACAGAAACCAGGCCTGGCTGAGCTCCCAAAGCTTCAGGAGATGATTTAATTGTCTCTGCTGCTTTGGCACTGTTGGCTTTTGGTAGACACATCCTGCTGCTATTCCCTTGGTGATCAAGTTAGCAAAATCAAATGACTAAAAATGAGAAGTCTGCAGAGAGAAAGAGGCCTTTAATGAGATCTAACACAACTTAAAATCTAAAATGAAAACAGTCAACAATGCAGCATAACGGGAGACATTCACAGAGTTAAAATTACTATGTTAGAAACTGGCAATCTCTGTAGTTCACAGAGATAAACAGTCCTCTCAAGAGGGAAATTCACACAGCAGTTATTGTAAAGTGGGAAGAAATCAGCTTTTGGAGATGCCAGGTTTGCTCCTTTTCTTTGTTAACAAGCGGGAAGAGTCAGTATCTCATTTTAGCCAGCTGTCAAGCACTTCGCTAAAGTTCAGAGAGTAAGAAGTTCACCCAGAAGACCAAGAGACTCCATTTGATCAACCTGTATTTGATTTTGCATCAAATTCAGTATTTTAAATCCAAGGTCATATCATCCAATTATAATTTGTGAATGCTGAAGTGGTACTGCAAAGACTTGGGAGACAGGAAAATAAGAGCAAATTAAATGCTCTGGAGTTTCCAGAAGGTTTTTTTGATTACATTACCATACCCAAGTCACATGCATATACATTATTCTTTTAACTGCACACCATAATCAGAGATAGCAAGGCAGTTCATTAAGTTTTGCAAGTCCCAAGTAATGGATCTTGGGGAAAAAAAAGGAAGCTCAAACCCATCCATCCCTCCTTTTCCTATTCCTTCTGAAACCTATTCTAAATCAAAGGAAAGGATTATCCTGTTTCCAACATGAAGCTTGGATAGGCAGAGATAGAACAGAGACATTCAGGAATTCTTCTGAGCACGTTTATTTGGATGGCATCTTGCACAGACATTGAGGAATGGATGATAAAAAAAGACTTCTCAGCAGGTGTGAAATTGAATAATCTTTTAAAGTAACTGTCTGTGTGAGGCAAAACAAAATAGAAATATAAATTTTAAAGATCATGACAATCAAGAATAAACTGTGTTTTGTCCTTTTTCAAATAGAGCTACACAACTACACATCCCTGTGACTGAGCAAAATATTACACAACTCAATATTCATCCTGACAGCTCAGGAACCACCTGTCACATACAACCCCTGCAGCACTGCTTTCTCCTTGTAAATCCCTCATGGAAGCCTGAGGTTTTCAAATGTCCTGCTTTTTGTCTCCATAAATCCAGGACCATAAGTAAGGCACCAGAAATGTACTATTTACACCTAATAATACATGAGCTGAACAGGCAAAACTCAGCTGCTAGGCAATGTCAGATTTTCAGCCTCTGACTGCCTTCACTCCACTGCTCTTCTCAGTGATGGCTCCCAATGACATGAACAAGAATTAAAACTAAAGGCCAAGCTGTCAAAACACGATGCAGTTCCACACGGTCCTGCCAATTTGACTGTTAATTTCTCTTACTATTACCACCAGTATTTATTGTGAAGATTTTTACTTGGAAACCAATGAACTCATGCATTTGCATTGAACAGTGAGGACAGTCTGTAGGGAAGAATAAAACTCGGAATCTAGTACTACCATAAAAAGAGAAAGGGAAAAAAGGGTTGCAGGAATTAGTCAATGCTTTGCCTATATTTTCATGGATGTTTTCTTCTTTTAAAAGAATAAAGATATTTTATTTATACAACTGAAATCTGAACTGCTCTCTAAATCCTCTTCCATAACTGAATCAACTACTACCTTATTCCATTTTTTATGGTAAAATTACAATAATTAATCTTAACTGGACAGGAGAAACCAAAACACTTTATTCCACACTTGAAAATATTTCAGCAATCATAAATTAGTTTTCTCTAATGCAAGCACTAATCTGGAGCACAATTATTTAGGAACTTAGACTGAATTGGTATTGAAGCATAATGACAATCACCCTCAAAGCATGGTCAACTCGCTCACCCTCTGAAAAACTAAAGCACCCACACAAGAACCTTGTTCTGAACAACACTTTAAACAACTGGCCCCTATGCCCAAGGTCTTCATCACATAAATTCTCCAGGCTCACATTACTGCATGTTTTCCATTCTCATATGCACAGTTTCAAGGTATAAGGTAAAGCTCTCTGTGGAGGTCTTTCAGGACTTGTTTTCTGCATGAAAGGCACATTAATATGTATTGTTGACCAATAGTTATTTTAGGAATCTTCATTTCCAAATGCTAGAAAGTGTATGTAGAAGGGAATAGGACTTGACTTTCAAATGTCAGTTATATGGGTGTATAACAAGTAAGAAATATAAAGCTATGGGAAAAAAATACACAGGACATCAACTTCAGATCAGGCAAGGTAGAAATAAAAACAAAAGGAAATCCAAAGCTTTCCAAGTCCATACCCAAAAACATATAGAGGTCTAAGCTGACCACAGTACAGAGAAACATATTTTAGTTTGCATAGAAAATCTTTTTTATTTCCTGGCAGTAAAACGAGAACACTGATCTGCCTGCCACAATCTCAGTCAAGGACAGGTGGTAAAAAAAATGGTCAGAAACACAGAGCTCCAAGATATTTATTTGGTAGCTGTAAGGGAGACATTCAGGGGCCAAAAGTCATTGCCACAATGAAGTAAATCCTCTCCATGCCCAGACAGCCCTTCTGTTGAGACAGTCTCTTGGTTACAATAGAAACAAGACCACAGTTAATCTCCAGCAGAAAGCTACATGCCTTGGCTGAACCACAACGTGCAGCCCTTCCTGTGTTCCCTCCAAAAGCCCTGCTGACAACAGCAGAGCTGACCAAACATTAGTTAGGAGGACCCAATACAGCTGCTGAGGCTCCAAAACTAATTCGTCCTCTCTGACCTTTTTAGCCTTTCTGCTCATGGATGCCAAACAGACAGAAAATTAAGGTTGAAAAAGACCTTTCAAGAGCATCTTTGACCAAACACAATCGTGTTACCTGAACCATGGCACTAAGAGCCATGTCCAGTCATTTCTTGAACATGTCTAGGGATGGTGACTCCATCCCCCCCCCCCCCCCCCAGGCAACCCATTCTAGTATTTGCCAACCTTTCAGTGAAGAAATTCTTCCTGATTTCCAACCTGAAACTCCCTGGCACAGCCTGAGGCCATTTTCTCTTGTTGCTTGGGAGAAGGAGCTAACCCCCACCTGGCTACACACTCCTTTCTGGTATTTGCAGAGAGTGATAAGGTCTCCCTTGAATCTCCTTTTCTCCAGGCTGAACACCCCCAACTCTCTCATACTCCTCATATGACTGACTCTGGAACCTTCCCTCTCTGGGCCTGGCTGTTAGGCCAGTTTTTTAACCCAGCAAAGCGTGCACCTATCCAAGCCATGGGCTAACAGCCTCTCCAGGAAAATGCTGTAGGAGACAGTATTGAAGGTTTTATTAAAGTCCAGGTGGACAATGTTCACATCTTTTCCCTCCCCCAGTAGGCAAGTCAGCTGGCCATAGAAGACCAGGACCTTCCTTTTCAAACCTGTGCTGGATGGGCCTGATACACTGTTTGTCCTGAATGTGTGATGTTACTGCATTCAAGATGATCTTCTCCTTCCCTGGCTGACAGGCCTGGATCCTCCTTCCAACCCTTCTTGGCATCACAGGCCAACCTTCAGTCTTCCAAAGCCTTCCCAGCTAACCAGGACTAAAGATAGGTGATGGAGAGTTGCTTGGTGAGTTTTTCCATCAGCTCCGTCAGTACCCTCAGGTGAACCCGATCCAGCCTGAGATTTGTGAGCATCTAAGTGGCATAGAACTACTAACTACTTCCTCATGGATTTCAGGGAGTCTATTCTGCTCCCCACCCCTGGTTTCTCTGAGCACAACAGAGACAAAGAAAGCATTAGGAAAACCTCAGTCTTTTTCTTATCCTTGGTGACAATGTTTACCCCCCATGCTCAGTAAAGGATGGTGGTTTTCTTTGGCCCTCCTTTTGTTGTTAATGTTTTATAAAAACACTTTTTATTATCTTCTATAGCAGTGGCCAGACTGAGTCCTACATGAGTTTTGCCTCTCTTCTTTTCTTTCATGACTTAATGACATGCTTGTACTCTTCCTGAATTGATTGAGCCTTTTTCCAAAAGTTATAAACTGTCTTTTCCCTGAGTTATAGAGAAAGCTCCCTATTCAACCAGGCTGGTCTTCTTCCCTTCCAGCTAATCTTTTGGCACACTGGGACAGCCAGCTTCCCTACCTGTAAGATTTTCTGGTTAAAGGACATCCAGCCTTCCTGGACTCCTTTGTTATTTTGCACTGTTTCCCAAGGGACTCTCTGAGCCAGTGTCCTGATCAGGCCAAAGTCCACACTCTGGAAGTCCAAGGCAGAGGTTTTATTGACCCCTTTCCTTACTTCACCAGGAATCAAAATCTCTGTTATTTAATAAGGAGGTTGTAGTGAGATGGGGGTCAATCCGAAATGGCCTTACATTGCGTGTGGAGAGTTTCAGATTAGATATTAGAATTTTATTGTTTTTCACTGAAAGAAAGGTCAGGCATTGGAATGTTGCCCAGGGAGCTGGTGAAGTTACTATCTCTGGAACGCTTCAAGAGGCATCTGATGTGGCACTTGGGGAGCCAGGTTTAGGGGTGATTATGGTGGTACTGGGTTGATGGTTGAAGGAGACAAACCTTGAAAGTCTCTGCCAACATTGATGATGCTGTAATTCTGAGAGGCAATAGAATGAAAACGGTGCACACAGAGGAAAAAGAATGCAGTGATCCTAGAGAAGATCACAAAATACCCATTTACGTTTCTAACACAAAGAGCTTTGCCCCAGCCAGAGCTGAAAGGAGAACTCAGCTTAGCTGCCACCAGCAAACAAGCCTGCAGGGAAATGCTGCTGTTGCATGCAGGAATTCTTAGGCATACATTTGTAAGCTACTTCTTTACAAGATTAAAGACTTTGAATATCCTCTTGATACAGGCATTGCTAGCATGTACCGTGGGCAGGGTGCTGCAAGGCATGGGTTTGCTTACCAAAATCAGAGACATAAAGAATCAGGACATACACAATCTATTTGCAGAAATTTTTCCAATCTCATGAAAAGGCTGAGTAAAGCCAGCAAATACAATTTCTTCTAGGAAGACAAACTAGTCTCTTTCCCTTGTAAATATTTGCACTAATATTCTGCGGTTACCAGCAAATTACCAAAAGAAAAACTTTGCCTTTTACCAGTTTCCGCCCTTCTCATGTTTCATGCGTATTTCTTTGAAAACATCTTCTCTGACTAGCAGTGAGATGCTCAATTTTTGATGAAAGTAATGATAAATGAACCCAAAGAATCTACATTTACCTTCCTTACCTTGGACTCATTTTGAAAGCCTTCAGAAGAATTTAATCACTGAACAAAAGCTACAAAGCTGTAGAGGTTGGAAGGGACCAGGAGGTTGCCTGGTGCAGCCCCTGCTCAGAGCAGGACCAACCTCTAGTCAAGAGCCAGCTGCTAAGGGCCTTGCCCAGGCAAGTTCTGAATTCCTTCAGGGACCGTGATTACACAGACTTTCAGGGCAACTTGTCCCAGTGTTTGACCTCACATTCTGAAGAATTTCTGCTCTATATTGAACTGGAATTTCCCTTGTTTCAACCTGCAAAATTAAAAAAATATCACTTATGGCTATCAGAAGTCTTAAGAACTGCAAGCGTTGGCAAATCCCAACTCCTCAGCACCGAGAGAGGAAAGTGGAAGAAAAAAAGTCTACACAACTAAATTTAGTAAATAGGCACACACATGATCATTCCCTCTTTTCCCAGAGATGATCCAGGTATTTTAGCCAAGGGCCCAAGGAGGTTTTTGCCAACCTGGAGCTTGGGGCAGTGCCATAAGGAGACTTGGTTTTGTTTGTATTTGTATGCAATTTTATCACTAATCAATCCTTTAAGAAATTTTTACGTTTCACACATTGTGGATTTTGAAGATTAAAGGCTCAAAATATGTTGCCTGGATACAATTGGTTAGATAAGATTTCTGAAGAGAAGATTTTGCAAAGAATTACTAGACATAGTGAAATAGCTCAGGAAATACTTCTGAATTGCTTGCACCATTAAATTTGTCCCTGATGTTTCTCTTTCCATCTGCAGAACTATTTCTTTTTTAAAAAAGTCAGACTTAAAAAGAAAGCAAATAAACTCTGGTCAAGAGTACATCAGACAGAACAAATGTTTGCATTGGTCTGAACATGTTCAAAAGTTTTTTTGAATTATGCAGGCTGCAAGCCTATATATCAGAAGGTACAGCTTGATGGCAAATTCTGATATAACACTGACCCCAGTAAAATATTGCCAATATGTTTTCATCTCAAGACAGTGCCATCTGACAATACTATACCCATAAAAAAAAAAGGAAGATTTTTTTTTTCTTCATGGCGACAAGCACAAAAATAAGCAAGAAAACATCATTAAAAGACATTATTACAAGCTATATCCCAAAGGACGGTGAACGTCAGATATATAAACGGTATACATCAATTTGTATAAATCAGATGTAGACAGTTGATCCTTTTCCTTATTTTCATCGGGAAGTTCTAGCACCAAGTTGTGTATCCCATGTTTAAGTTGTATGTGATAGGATCTTATTTTTTCTTTCAGTTGTCTCTGTTAGAGATCACTCAGACCACAGAGTAATTTTTAGAATAACATTTAAATAGATCAGTCAGCTCTGTCATCCTATTTGCCTATTGAAGCAAAAATGACAACTACATGCACCTACAAAACATGAAATTAAAAGCCAAAAGCTGCCTATACAGTTGTTACTCAGTTCAATGGTGGCCACAGTCTCCTTTCCATAAAGGATGGACAGGGATGTTTCCTCTCCCACAGGAAAGTCACTGGCTGGCTTATGCACATCCTGCCATTTGTTTCATCAGGAGACTTCAACAATACTACCATAACACTACCAAGCTGGTTTTGACCTGGAAAGATATCAATCACTCTCTAAGTCTAGATTCTTCTTCTGGTTAAGATGTGTCTGTAAAAAAATGTGATTTTAAATGCTGATAAATCAACAAGTTCACCCCTAAGGTGAAACTGAAATACAGAAGAATGTGCAGAATGAACTGACACACTGAAGACCTTTCTTGAAACTTTTACAACCAAGACATGAAAATCTTCCAGAGAACTCCTTAGGTTTTTCATATAAGGCAAATATGAACCACAAAGCACATTCTTTAGGATGAAAAACATGCAAACTGTTGGCTTTCGGTGGTCTAATTCTTGAGATTTTCTGAATCATTCTTCATGATACCAACTCAATTACAATTATCTTGACAAATCTTTACCTCAAGACAAATTAACAAAGTAGATTACAAGGAGGACAAGTGAATATTTTGGGGTCAAGACTGTTAGGGGACAGGAAGCATGGATTTAGGCCTTGTTGCTCTAATCCTCATGAAAAATAAACCTTGGGATATCAGACTACTGAGGTACTCAAGGTACAAAAAAGTTATGGTGGGTCAGAACAACCATTAGGTGGTAGTATGACAAAAGTACTAAATTAATAAGGATTAAATTGCCAGAACATGCAGTGAATCCATTCAGATAAGGTTCTTCTATGAACCTACATTTCATTAGCATGAATGGAAAAGCAGGAAAGTGGGAGAAATAAGCATGACCAAGTGATACAGGCAAAACACAAACTCCACGTGACGTTTATTTGTTTCTCAGTCTCATTAACAACTGCATTTTGTTATCCTCTGAGATCTACAAATTTGCAGGGCACAGTTGGGATTTTGAAAACCTGTGGTCACCACAGACACTTTGACTTTGTGATTACGGTTCATCATGCCCTTGTAGCCTCACACTGCTAACAAAACAATGCCTGTAATGCAGCCTGCAGGAATTGGACCAGATAGCTTGATGCTCTCTTTATACTAACAGCTCGTGAAAAACTCTGATAAAGACCCCAAAATCCAACACAGTTTTATCTGCAGCCAAGGCATAAGTAGAATTGTCTGGTATTTGAGACAGAAAGACTGTGTATAAAAAATGAATAAAACATTAAATACACAGCAGGTAATCAAATGACTAAAGCAGTTTTGAAGGGCTTTATTATTATTATTATTATTATTATTATTTTTGGCAGGTGGTACCAAAGTAGTCTACCTGCTCCTAAACTTGTGTCTCTCAGTAGGAAATACAACGTGTAGTTCTTGTGCCGCAAGGCTGAATTAAACTACATTTCAAATTCTATACTCTAAATTTTATTCAGGTGAAAACTTCCTACAAAACTTTACAGGCAAAAGGGAAAAATACTTAGTTCTTATTAATTTTAATATTTCCAGTTTCGTCTTCAAAAAGGAAATGCTAAAAAGCCATCTGTCAACCCACTTCAGTTCTAAGGGGTTCACCTGATCTCTGTCTTTTATATATGAAGCCACTGATGAATACAGCAGAAAGAGCATGGCCACTTACGTTTTGGGAGGGCAAAACAATGTTATCAAGGAGCCTACCTTTCCATGCACAGAAGGGCAGGGCAGAAAAAGGAGCAAGCCTGTATTTCTTTTTTTCTTGTTTCTAAAACACTTGAAAGATGTTAAATGCTAGAGGGCATGCTTTCAAAATGCTTATGTAACCTGTTACACTTTGACAACAGGGCTTTTCTCTGCTCTAAATAATCCAGCAAGCAGTCTAGGAGCCAGGAGCTGGTACAGGCAGCAGACAGGCTGCAAACCCAACTGGAAGAGGAACTCAACATCTGGCTGCCTCCTGGATTCAAAAGACAGGAAAAAAACTGCACATCTGCAACCAGCAGGAAAAAAGGCATGAGATTCAAACCCACAGTGCAGTCCTCCCACGAAACCCCAAAAAAACAAAAACAAAAAAAAAACCCCAATGTGTGACACAATCCTCACCAGCCTCTAAGCCAGCACAGAATATTTGACTGTAACTTTAAGCAGCCCTTAGTCCAAGGAGTTTTGGTACTGTCCCACATCCCTTCTGTGCTCAACAGGATGATATTTTGGCATTAGCTTTCACATCCTTAATAAGCATCCACATCTCCCTACTAATGTAAACCAGCACTTCAGCAAGCCCTCACTAAGGCTCAGCACACACAGAGAAGCCATTTCTAAAACTGGATTCAATGATCCTTTCCCTCTAGAAGTGCAAAAGAGCAAAAATACTTCAGGGAGAAGAAAGAAAACCCCAAACCCCAAGACAAATCAAGGAAGTATCATAAATGAGCATGTCCTGTAACATAAGTATTTATCTACTGAGAACTACAAGGAGAGCAAACAAGCTATTAATTTGCAAAGGTCACTGAACAACCATCAGATAACAGGATTCAATCACTACTGACATGAACTGAATTTCAAACCAGTGGAAGGCCTTATATTTCTATTCTCGATTTCATGAAAAAACCACCAAATGCTGTCAAGGCTGCTGGCACACCAGGAACTGAACAGGGATAAATCTCAGGTTAGGGAACAAGAAGTCTGCAGTACGCTAAAGGGAAAAATCTAAAGACTGTACCATATCAGTCCAGGGTGCATGTTTTTGGGGCTAAAGTTTGCATCTTCTTGGACAGTCAAATCAGCACTGTTGCCAGCACAGACACTCAAGCACTTTTTAGTCCAAGTCCTCTGCCCAAGTAGGCTTTGCATGCATTCTCACCAGTCTTCTGGGAATAAGGCTGGGAAATGCACCATCCTCAAACACCTTTATTTTGACAGACGCTTCCCAAACAGCCAGCACAATATAACTCCTATGAAGAAAAAGGTAATTGCCAGTTGTGAGTGAAAGCAAGATTAGATGGATTTATATAGACAGAAATGTAAGTGGAATGGAGTTGTGAGTTTTACCTTACACAGTGCATAAGATGCCTCTAAAGAGTGTATTTACCTGCTGCAACTGCAGAAAGTCTGGAAGCAAGGATTTGAGTACTTATTTCCAAGTTTTTCTCAATAGCATTGCTACAGGAAAAGGGCTGTTTTAAGAAGATGCAATTTTCAAACCATTACTTCGAAATCACTAGAAAGGGAAAAGGGAGGAGAAAAAAACAAACCAGAGATAATTCCATCACCAGCATTCAGTCTGCCCGTAATAAACTCACATGGCTTTAACAGAAAAGGAAGTACCTGGTTCTTCTGCTAAGTCCCAGGCACTGAAAGCAGAGATGTGCTGCATACATCAGCCTAAAGAGGAGAAGGGTGACTGCCAGTTTGCAGGCACTGCACCATCTGTGGCCTTACCTGCTCCAATAAAAGCTGCAGCACTGGCTGCTCCGTGGGCTCCTAATGTCTGTTACTTCAAGAGCAAAGCCATAAAATAAGTATTTTAAAATAAAAAATAAAAATTGTGGTGCTAACACACAGTATGTTAGCACCTACTGTTTCAGTTCCCCTTCCCCCTCTGCCTCACTCCTATTGTTTATTGAGACTACAGGAACTTTGAAGAAGGGACACTTCTCCCTATATTTGGATGCTGACATCCTGAATTTCACCATGCCAGGGCAGGCTGTGCTGTTAAACAGGGTCAGACATTTGTCAATGGATAAGCTAGTGAGAATCTCCAAAGGTTTTACTCATTAATTAAAAGATGTTACAAAGCAAACTAGTATAAGCCAGTGACAGCTAGCAAATAAATAAGAAGTACAATTTGTTTAGAAGCTTAAAGATTATTACACTCTGAAAAAATGGAAAGAGGTTGGCTGGTGCACTGAAGGCAGTAGGAAGCCTTGATTTAAATAAACATAACATATTTTATCCTATTTTGCATTTTTTTATAAAGTTAAATCTTGTAAATTTACAACTTTTTTTCTTAAAGAAAGGTATCTAACAGTAAACACTGAATTATCAAAATATATTGACATGCAGTTATATACTGTGACATTTGGTACATTTCCCTTTGTCAGCAGATAAACAGATGCAGCATAAATATTCTAATTACAAAAATTAATTATTTGCATCGCTCTTGGCTTGGATGACATTGAGGATCCAGAGACAAGAAAAAAACCCTGTTCCAATTAAACAGCACTTTTACCTGGGCCTCCAGAGAGGTTGTCCTGGTTCTTCCCTTAAAATCCCTCCAGTTAGATTAATTGATTAATTAAAAAACTTAAGTTATTGGAGGTTTGAAACAAACACTCTTAAAGCCATTTGACTTGGGGCTGTAGCTGGAAATCAGCTGGAAGGTTAAAGCAAACAGCAGCCCTCACAACCTGGCCTCCAGCTCAGAGGGTTTCCATTAGTCTGCTGAAGGACTTCACCTCATCTCAGATCTAAATCCATTCTTGTCCCTCAAGAAATTCAGACACACAAGGTGAAATTGTGCCATGCAACTCAATGAATTCAACAACAGTTTCTTCTTGTTCACATACAGCTAAGGGCAAATGTGATGCCACATCATCAAGGACAGGGTCTGTGTCATGGTTTGAGGATCTGATCAGAGGCAAAAGGGCTGAGTTGGGGAATCGCTGACAGAAATACATCAGGGAGTCACAGAGAACTGATAACACCTCCCCAGGTGCCTTATTCCATGGCCACTGAAGTTATTCCAGGGTTGAAGTGAAAAAATGTATTATTTGTAGCCTGTCAATCAAACAGAGCTGGCAGCAGTTCTTCACAAGACAGTTAAGTTCACTCATCAACCTTAATCCCTCTGCTTTCGCTCTGCTGGGGACTCTGGGGTGTCAGTTCTTTGTGGAGATTCTATCTGTCTCCCAGTCCTATGCCAGACAAAAATTCTTCCAAGGGTACTTTAATCTGGACAGTCATCAGGATACTCCCATAAGGCGTTACTGATGAGATTAACATTAGCTGTTACAAGTCAGTGAAGAAATCTAAAGGTGACAGTGGAAAAGGCTCAGGGAACATCAGAACCAAGGACTGCAAGAAAGAGATATACATTGACAATACACTCACATCTGCAACACAGCCTTCACTGCTGGTACCCCATCTCAAGAAGGATTTAGAAAAACAAGAAAAGGGAGCAAGGATTAAAAGATGGCTGTAAGTGCCATCAGTAGACTGAGGATAACAGGACACATTCAAAAAATGTGTTTGATGATAGAACTCACAGAGAAAATAACAACTATTCATCATTTTTTTCCTGCCAGAGAACTAATGATCATGCTGTGAAATTATCAACTAGACAGCTTAAAAGAAAAGTATTTCTTCTTCTACATTTGCTTGCTACAAGATACTGCAGGCATAGCTTTGGGTATTCCAGAGCTTAAAAAAAACTTCAAACAAATCCATGGGGGTTAGGCCAGTGGTGGCTGTTCTGTGCAGGGGCTGGAGCACAATGCCCAGCAGTCCAGAGTAGAAGAGGATACAAAGGGAAGAAACAGCACCTCACCCTCAAGCAGATTTTTATACATTCCCCACCATGGTGGTTTTGGCTGGGATAAAGTTAATTTTCTCCAGAGGAGCTGTGAGGGGTGTGTTTTAGGTTTTTGCTGAATACAGTGTTGATGACCCAGGGATGTTTTTGCTATTGCTGAGCAGGGCTTACACAGTGTCAAAGCCTTTTCTGCCCCTCGTGCCTCCCCACCAGTGAGAAGGCTGGGGTTGCACAAGGAGTTGGGACAGGACACAGCCAGGACAGCTGACCCCAACTGACCCACGGGACATCCTGTACCATGTGACATCACACCCAGTATATACAGCTGGGGGGGAAAGGAGGAAGGGAGAGACATTCAGAGTGATATTTGTCTTCCCAAGTCACCACTGTGCCTGATGAAGACCTGTTTTCCTTGGGATGGAATACCTGTCTGTCCACGGGAAGTGGTGGATTAATTCTTTGCTTTATTTTGCTTTGCTTGCATGTGTGGCTTTTGCTTTACCTATCAAATTGTCTTTATCTCAACCCATGAGTTTACTCACTTTTATTCTTCTGATTTCCTCCCCCACCCTATAAGTGAGTGAGCACTGTGTGGGGATGAGTTGCTGGCTGGGATTAAACCATGACACCCCTAAATACCAGGTTAGTGGCCAGTACAAGAGAGAACCCTGGGGTGGCAGGCACCCAGCCATATCCATATGGATGTTCACGTACACGCACAGGACCAACCTACAACACAGTTTATCAAAGGGTGGTCCCAGCCCAGATGGAGCTGCAGATTGCGGATATCTTCACCACAGCTTTGGAAAGTAGCTCACTAGTGAGCAGCAGCCCTGTGTGTTTCCTACACGTGGCCAATACCAATCCTTCAGAGAGCATTCCAGTGGCTGGAGGACTGCTCACCACCCATCCCAGGCCAGGGGTGAAGCCTTCACTCACTGATGCACTCCAGAGATGCCACCAGCTGCGTCCCTACAGCCACCAAAGCTGCAGGAGATCTCTCTTATCCAAAGGACTGGCACTTTGGTAGTGTCCTGACCCAGCCACCATTTTCTGGGTTCATACCAGGCAAGCTGCTCAACCTCCATCATCCAGCTCCACATGGAGCAGCGGCAAAAACATCCTTGCATGTAGCAGTCAAGTCTTCCTCCTCCCGGGCCAAGGCAGGAAGGAAAAGAGTTAAAGATGAGAGCATGGTGAGAGGAGGGAGTCATGAAGCCTGGCTGGAAAAAGAGTAAAGGCTTGCTGTGATAACGTGGGGAAACAGGATGTTGCAGGGAGCCAAATGCCCACGCTGTTCCCACACCCTGATGAGATGCCGTCCAGACTCCCCACCCCCCCTGAGGTTTGTCTTTATTTTTAACAAGTGCAAAAGAATCCCCAAGGCAACACTGTACTGACAAATATAAATGACTTGGAGTAAGCCCCAAGACTAATTTTCTCTCTAGCTCTCCTCCTCTCAGAGGTAATCTCATACCTTCACAATAACAAGATCAAGACAAAATACATCTCTGTTCTGTCTGCTGGGGGGTCAACAAAACACTTTGCATCTCCCAGAAGCATTGAAAACTATTGCAAGGCAGAACATTTTTCTCTTAGTTCCCCTGCAGCTCTAAATAAGCCTTTGTTACTTCAAGTAGTAAAAAAGTACTGACAAAATCAATCAAATTGGCCCTGCTATTAGTATTCTTCTAGCCACCATAATAGTGATTGAAATACCAATACCCTTAGTAGTCCCACATAAAGATGGGCTACTTTCAAACAACCTTCTCTTGAGTAAATAGAGGAAGTTTGTGACTGTTCAAAACTTGCTTCAGTTTAAGACCTGCACAAATAAGGGAACAGTCTCACAAGGTCTTCCAGTTACAAGTTCAGAGCACTGAACCTGCCAAGGCCCATTCCAACAGAAGGCGACAAAAAAATGTACAAAATCCTATTCACCAACAAAGGTACCTACCTGAACATACATGTTTTACACAAGTAAAATCTTATTAGTCCCCTAACTATTCAAATAACAATCAAAATGTTTAAAAATATGTAGGCACAAATCCAATTCCATGAAGTAATTGTATTTGCATATTTGTAACAAGAGTGAAATTGTCCAAATGAATTTTTCTTCTGAAGGCTTGTCCAAAGAAACCTGAAGTCAATGAAAAGATTTCTTTCTACTCAGCAACTTAGGAAGGCTTTGGATTAGGTTCCAATATGTGATTGAGACTCAAGAAAACACATATGGTCTCTTCATTTTTAATTTCCTACAGATATAACGCATTCAAAGGAATACAACTGATCTTCTGCTAATGATGTAATAAAAAAAATCATCCTTACAGCAAATAAAGTACATTAACACCAATGTTTTTTAAGGATCTCATTGAAATGAACCATAATATTTGTTCCCTTGCCATTTAATAATTGTTTCATTATTAAAAACACAGTGGACGCTCTGCCAGAACAACTTCTGCAGACTTTATTTCTTGCTTTCATTTTCCACTATTTGTTTTCCCCAAATGTACTTTAGTCCCATTAAAACTGGGCATTTTTGAAAGTGGCAGCTGATTTTCAAAGCAGGAAAATTTCTGTTTCTCAGCTTCAAAGACATTAAACTATGCACAGAAATGCACAAACACCCGTATGCACAACTTCAACTTTCAATTAATACTGACTTTGTCATACGCTGCTTTAATGGAGGCATTCTCCCCATCTTTTTCAGCAGCTGAAAAGAAGGGGGAAGAAAAATACCATTGCTCTGAATAAGAGGACAGTTTTCTTAGGTAGCCTGTAAAAGACCCAGTCCTTAAACACAGACGGCGTTCACAAAATGCACTTTCTGTACATTTATGAAAGGCAGAGCTAAGTAAGTATTTACTGTGAAGCAAACATAGAACGGAAATAGCAAGAAGTTTCATAACTTAAATTGTAGGGCCAAAATAACAGGTATTTGAAGCCACTCAACTTCTGAGTAAAAAACTCAAGGCCAAGAGGCCCAGTGCCTTTGTGCAAGCAGCTTCCCCACACTCCTGCAGTTGCATAATCACATCTGAGTGTGGAAGAGGCGACGAGGACTTGTGGCAGTGGGGATGCTGCACCAGGTGACACACAGGAGGGAGAACCAGATAAAAAATGTACAAGGAATGGTGACCCAGAAGACCCACAAGCAGAGAGAAAAGGCAAACGGAGAACTGTTGGTCTCCTTGTAGACACGGACAAAGGTTCACTTCATAGAAGTGTATGTATTCTATACTTCATGTACAGACAGACCACATGAAGACAACAGTGTGCTAAGCTGACCACAGGCCCCCACCACCAAATTCTCCAGGCATCAGGCTCAAACATTTTGCAAAGAACATGCTTTGGTTCTTCTTTTTTTTCTTCTACACTATTTCCTCTTCACTCTTTCTACTGCTTTGGTTTGTGAAGCCAAAACCTCTGATCAAGCACCAGATTAAAAAAAAGCCGCATTACAAAAGCATTCTTTATTCCTGCATTTGAACAAAGCTGACATTTCTCATACATTCATAATACCCATCAGCTAAAAGGCTTTGCAGGACAGACACACTCCCCCTGGGCTATCATTTCTGTAATGGATTCTTTACTAAATCTATATGCTAGTAAAGGATGGACTGTAGATATTCAAACAGCAAAGCTAATTAACTAAACATAAGTATTTCCTTTGAATTTTTAATTCATGGCACAAATTTGCAATAATCTATTTTTATGTATGAACTGGAAACATATGTGAAACTCAGTATTCTTCTGTCATGGAAATTAAGAATGGTGTTTTCAAGCTACATCATCGTGAATCCTGAAGTGAGGGCTGTTCACTTCGCTGCGGTGGCAGGTGCCTGGGATTAGATGACAGATGACTTTTGAGCTCTAATTTTTACTGGATTTGGAGATGTGCTTTTTACTTTCTCAGAAATGCTTCTTTGTATGAAGGATACATTTACCACCTCTCCACTTGCATCTCCATTTCAGGAGATTTGTAGCCTTATCAGCAGAAGTAAACATGAGTACTTACCAAGACTTCAACATTGAACACATTTATTTGCATTTCTGCCAAGTTTGCTCACCTCAAATTTAAAATGCTCAAACTGCTATGGCACATGAAACCATACTTTTTGATGCCCATGCTGCTCCTCAAGGACCATTACTGGTCTAAAGAGGGCTCACACTTTTGTCAAAAGGCAGACTAATATTTTAGCTCCTTTCCAGACTCAGCATGATTAATTTCAATATAAAGTAAAAAAATATTTAAGTCAATCTAACATTTTGCACCACCTGCTGCCTTTGTTGTTGCAAGGAAGATACCAAACCCTCCCACCTCTGTCCTGTGCAAAACTGACAGGCTCTGAATAGCTGAACTTTCAGTAGCTTTATTCTCTCCAAGGAGGTGAGAAATGTGCAGCTAGACCTGGGTTTACCTCCACCAAAGCTGAGACTTGTGTTTCCCCACTCCAGGAAAAGGCAGAGACCTCTATCAGCCCAAATCACAGGAAGCGTGCCACTTCAGGAAAGCAAAGATACAAGTATTTTTATTGAAAAACACTGCTTACGCATTGGTGGTAACATAAAAGAAAAAAAAAAAAAAGAAAGAATAACGTAAAGGGAGAAGGAGAAATGAGACAGAGACCTTGTGAGGTCTAGAAAAAATTAACTTGCAGAGCCATGTAAAAGAGCTTGAAAGAGCAAGAACAACTACAGAAATACATCCAGAGATGCAGTGTATATGATTTGATGTTCACACACAGAGGGAAAGAAAAGAAAAGCAAAAACATGGGTGCATCAAGCAGAGCTATATAGTCTGGTCTTCACTCTATGCCATGTGCCACTGCCAGCACCCCACAGAATCTCTGAACACAAGGGATGCTGGCAGCTCACAACAGCTACTGGGAACCCTGGAGAGGAGAAGACAAGGAAAGGAGGGGAAAACCAGGTAATTTTATTGTATCAATTGTTAAGATAAACTGACACAGTGCCACTATTCATCTGCTCCATAGCCAAAACTCCCTGAAGATTTTCTGACTGCCTCTACTGTGTACTTTTTGTGGGCACTGGACCTAACACTGTTTAGGGATATTTGGAAGGTAATCTGAACTCAGGAACTCATACAGCCATGTTGATCTCCAGCCTTCACTGTTGACAAGGACTTCACACAAAATCTCAGCAAAAGGCTGATGTAGTACAGTTCTTCCCAAAGGGAAAGCTTTTGTGCATATTTCTCAAAACTCATTATAAAACAGCGTGGAAAGGGACATGTGAGGCACTTCAGTCTGTATGCCCAAATCATGAGTTTAGAGAGATGTCATCTGGGCTATTCACAGCAAGGAATTTCCATGGCCTCCCCATTCTCGTGTTTTTTAGTCATGTTGATTAATTCAAATAACCCTCCATAAAGGAGATATTCACTGTTTCATTCACAATAGTTCTTACTAATGTTTTACTTATGCTAAAACATATCAGTTAGGGGAAATAAAAAATCCACCAAATGAGAGCAATGTATGTGAATAAGGCTGCTGCCTCCAAAAGCACTGCTCACAAAACACGCTGTCCTGGAAACTGAAATCAGTTAGCATTTAATAGTGGTTTCTCCAGCAGATTCAATAAGTGCCATTCCAAATTCTCGGTCCTATCCACGAACTGTTGTTTGCCACCCTCACTGCTGTACTGATGACTGGGTGAAAAACTAAAGGAGGGCCACAGACAGGAAAGGAATCAGAAAAGATGCTCAGGGAGGGAATTATTTCATCGTGCTGATGAAAACAACACAAACTGTGAGAACCAACTCCCTGCCTGATTGCAAAAACACCATATAAGGGACAATTCAGGACTGCAGGGCCAGTGCAACAGCCCCCTAACTACTGCTGGTTTAATTCTTTGAGCCAGGCCCCCAGAAACTCAGATAAAGGCCAGAACCACGTGAAGAAGAGTCAGGAACACACAACTGGGGGTAGAAGGAGATCAGTGCCACAGTGGCAACTCTTTGGGAAGTTTTAAGTGCGATGCAACCACACCCCAAGTTCTCACATGCGCATTAATTCACACCAGCTCAATACACTAAAGTGTTGGCTCATGCAAAATTATATTTCCACATTGCAGCACTCAATCTTCTGGAGGAGCCATGCCACGGACCTGGCTGCCTCATGCTAAGAAATAAGTTGTAATTCCTGAATAAGAAAATGCAAAGCCATCCTGTGGGCATGAAGCAGTCCGTCTTGCAACCAAACATAAGGGTCACCACTCTTTTGCACAATCCAAGAAGTGAATCAAGTTCTCAGGATCATTTCAGAGCTTTCCCACTTTTCCCACTTTTTTTTTTGTTTGTTTGTTTTGGTTTTTTTGGTTGTGTTTTGTGGGTTTTTTTACATAGATCTTTGGAACCTTCACAGTTTTCTCATTTAGCTACTTAAGATAAGCTTCTTATGAATCTGGGGATACTTCCTGATTTTCTTTGTTTTTAAAAAAATACATTTTCAGGAAGGGAAGTCTTTAAATATTCAAACACCTGGTATTCTGGATAGTGTTGCCTGATTAATTTAGTATGTTGGAAGAGCATGCAATGGACCAAACTACTGGTGAAGGTGCAAAGAACCAGAACATTCAGGCTGGAGTCAACAAAACTCAGAAATAAGACGGCAGAAACAACAGAATTGACAAGCAACAAGTTTAAAAAAATCAAACTTGTTACTAATACAACAGGGACCCAATATAGAAGGAAAAAGTGTTGCAAAAATCCTTACACAAATAAACTAGAGTATTTGGAAAGGCTGCACACCTCAAAACGACTAACTCAAAGAACTATGGAATGGGTAGAAAAGTCAATGTATTTAAATGGCCTCCAGGCACAGTAAACATACTTTGATTTGGGTATAGCACAGGACAAGTCATCTAGAACTGAGATCCATGAAAACACAAAAAGAAAATCACAGGACTCTCATACTTAAAGCGTGGCCAGCTGCACAGTGTGCACCAAATTTAGCATGCCCAGGAACATAGTGAATTTGAAGTTTCTAAGATGTCTCTATGTATGGCTTGTGAGAACATGAAACTGAGAGACTACTGGTACAGAAAGCCATTCATGAATAAGATGCATTTTTTCTCTAAGCAAGGTGTACACAAGTAAAGCTGCTGCACTTCACTCTCCTTTCCTGATTTGCATCAACTCTTAAACATGCCCAGCTCCAGAGGCTCAGTTGAGTCTGTGCTGTGCTCCTGGGCACAAGGCTCAGTTCTCTCTCTTCTTGCCCACTGAAGGTCCTGGGGCTGTCTAATTTTCTAGATCTTGCTCCTGTAAGGTCACTGCTCTTGCTATCAAATCAACACAGCCTTTGTTGAGGACAGGTACTTTTAACTTCAGAATCTCCCACCCCCCCCCACAATCCAGGAGACATTTTGTATAAAATATTTATATCCATCCTTTGTACAGCAACACAAGGTTACATAAAAGCTGGGATATGCAGAATACAAAGCAGGTGAGAAGCACACTTTAACTTGTAGGTGACACAATTAACACTGAAAATTCAAGATTATCACTCAGAAGCCTAGCACATAAAAAAAAAAAAAAGGTGTGTTTTTTCTCAACTGTGGCACAGCTTGCAACACTAAGAGAGATTCTGGCCCTGCTCCACCAATGAGTGTTTGAAGTTGGTTTCACCAGGACCAGGTTTCATCCACTGCTTACTGACAGTAACAAGACAAGCCTCAGCATGATGGGTGCAGTTTCACAACGCCTTTACATGGATCTTAAATATGAGCTGTCCCACAAAAGGGACCTCCAGTCACTCAAGCTTCTCATGGCCTTGCTGCCACCCAAAGAGAGACCTGGAACACACAACATACAGCATGGCCACTGTGTGTTGCCAGGGAAGCAGCAGCAGAGCTCAGGTGCAGGAGCAGGAATGAGCTGCCAAGGCCAGGAGGGTGGCAGAAAGTTCTGATCAGCTCAGCTGCAGTTTCACAACACATTGGCTTCAATGACAAAACCATCTTGCTGGGTTCTTCCTCTAGCCTCAGCACTTCTGCCTTGCGCTGGAGTCCACGATTCCCTTTTGCAGACACAACTGCTTTCCAGGCTGCTCTGTAAGCTCCATCATGGAGAAAGGAAACATTTGAGATGACATCTTTTCTGGAGCGTACATTTAACTCATGTAAGTTTAAATAATCTGCCTCTGGCACGGAAGCACACAATCCAGTGCAACCACAGAGAGATGCACTGCAGCACAGGGATGGGCTTTGCTCATGCAAGTCTCTTGCCAAGGCCAACACACAACACAATCAAATGTTAATATTCTCAAACAGCATATATGGTTTTTTCATATTATTATTGTAACAAAGATATACAGCACTTTCTGTTCTTTGAACTATATCCTGCCTTACACAAAATTCAAGTTCTGAAGAACCATGTAATTGAATGAGAACTGAGACATACAGAACTGTCCTTGGATTGCAAAGGAAAAACTTGAAAAACACTATAAGGGAGGCAATATATGTCACATAGCTTTAATCACCTAAGATGTATAACTGGAAGCCAAGCTAGTATCCCTGCAGTAAGTGTGGAAGGAGAGTGGCATCTCCCGAAAGTCACTCAGTCTGTTTCTCTCTGCTGCTGATTCTGAGAGATCCTCAGCACAGCCCAAATGCCTGAAGTAAGAAGAAACCTCTCTAAAAGCCTGAACACACCTGAGAAAGGGGAAAACAAAACCAAAATCACAAGCATTTTTCTCTGTCAATTACCTCAAATGCTCAGAATTAGAAATTAAGATTTTGGGGGTGGCAAAGGTCACTACACAATGAGTAAAAAAATTACAGTAAAAAGGAAACACTCAAAGATACAAACAATTTATTTATAAAATATTTATTTTCTAAATAAAAGGGCTAATAAGAAAGAGGAAAAGGGAGTATGATTTATCCTTTCAACTAAAAGCCTAAAGCAATTAGGCTTTAGCATTAGCATTTCTTTAAAAGCAAAGGCTGTATTAAAGACATTACCCCTTAAATTAAACGCAGAAGCCTGGACTGCAGTCTGGCTGCCCAACAAGGACTGAAACTATCTAGGAGAGAGACTTCTCAGGCAGTTACATCCCTGATACAGGGATGGTATCAGTGGGCATCTTCCCTCCTGCCCCACAGAATATAAAAACATCAGTGCTTGAGGATAGAATCCCAGCCACAATTCAGCCTCATCCTGTGCTGGCTCCATGGTCCTCTGCCCCAGAGTGAACACCATGCCAGGACCCCACACACCAAGGCACTGAGATCTGTTATTACCTCTAGAGCAAAAAACAAAAACCATAACTCAAAAGCAAACATGCCACACCAGGCCTAAAAAGACAGGTTTCACTTGGCTTTATTTACTGAAGCACAGCCCAGCCCAAAACCACAGAAAAGTAGAGAAGGATCAGCATAAGGTAGCTAGAGGAACAAGGAATGGACTTTGGCTCCAGCACAAAGCTTCTTCAGCACTCAGATTTTAATCAGTTTTACAGGACATTAATGACACTGCCTACCCTGGGAGCCAGATGCTTGTGTCCACCTCCCACCATCCATCACCACTGCTGAAAATAAAGACACAGACATTTGGAGGTGATGCACACATCATCTGTAGGATCCAGATTCATGCTGTCCACATCCCAAGCCTGGCTCCACATCATTAACTGAGTTAGAAGGAACTGGAGCACAACTAGTGAACACAGAAATCAGACCATGCTCCCTACATAGCAGGTAGGGCAGGACAAGCATTTGCCCTGGTGATGGGAGCACTCCACACTTTGCTACAGAGGCTCATTATCCTCAGCAGCTTACAAAGAGCCAGGCTGAGTGGCAAGGACAGGCAGCAGGGATCCCAACCCGGGCAGCATTTCAGCAATACTCTGGATAGCAATGGCTTTTAAGCATCTTCCTCTTCCTACACTTCTCTGATGCATTATTGAGATAAAGACAAAGGAGCCACACAAACAACACTGGCAAAGCTGGAACTACAGTCCCAGACACCCCACCTCTCTGCTGCTGATGGTAAAAGGTGCTGCAAGCCACATCACACTCAGGAAGAACGGTGAATAAGTCTTGGACCAGGGGAAGTAACTCAAGTCTGAGTTTACTTAAGAACAGTAAAAATACCAAGCACTTGAATAGTATCAGTGTAAGGCATCATATAAATGGAAATCACAGAATTAGACTATTTAAATCATTCCAGATCTCCTCCAAAATTTCACAAGGGCACACCTTCGGAAGAAACAATGGCAGACATTGTGACTGGCTTTTGTAAGTTTTATATTGTTCCCACAAGAGGCATTCCCACTAAACACTTGAAGATTTAAGTTGCCAAGATAAGAAACAACGAGCAGCAGCTTTGCTGGGCACTAACGCACCTCTGCACCACTCAGAGCACCAGGGCAGCAAAACAGCTCCAAGCCTCCAGAGCAGAAAACTTCTGCAGAGCAAGCTGGGGAGTCTTGTGACACAGCTGAAGTACTTTGTGGCCGATATTAAACTTTGGTTTGTAAAGACTTGAGCTGTTTCACTGCCTGCTTGACACTTTGCATCCGCAGCAGCATTTTAACAGGGGCACATAGGAGCCACTTGTCTCTCTTCTGCTGCCCAACAAGCTGCAAACAGCTGGCTGTGCTGGTCAGAACCCATTTTGCCCATTCCCTCCGAAAGAAGAGGGATGTTTGTGCTGGGGACACAAAGGCCGATCTGTTCAGAGCTGGCTGCAGCACTGGCTGACACAGACTGGCGTCAAAGGGGGAAGGGTACAAACACAAGGCTTGTCCCACTTCCCCAAAGGCTGCTCCTAGCAAACGTCATTATTTCAAAACATTCACTTTGAGAATACTTGTGTGAAGTGCTCATGGAAATCTCAACTGTGTAAACTGGAGTTTAATTTCTATATTCAATACTGCCCCTTTTTAAAAAGAAGTTAAACATGGCTACGTGTTTCCTAGCAGAAAAAGATATGATCTGCAAAATGCTGCTTCTCTCCTTGGCAATTGCTACCATTTGCTTGTTTGTTTTGGTGCAGTTTAGGGAGGGAGGGAGGAATGATAATAAAAACATGAACACTTTTTCTTCTCACCTTCTCACCTTGCTCAACAGCAAGTTGCTTTATATAGTACAATCAGCACTCATGTGCCCACAGGAGAAACAAAACAAAGCCATGGCTTCTCTTCTTGCATAGCCTTACCCAAACTTCGCCTTAATGAAATCAACGTGAAAGACATACATACAAAGGCCATCCTCATCTATGTAGTTACAGGATCAGGATGTGGACAGAGGGATCTGTACACACTAAACCTCAGCCTACACATACACTACAGAGCAGGTCAGGGCATTTTGCCTGGCTTGCTGCCTGCCCACCCTGCTTCAGCCTACAAAGTGGAGTCTGTGCACTTTTGCTTTGCAGTTACTTTCAAGAAGTACCTGTGCATAGAAACCATGGATCCAGCCACAGCATGAGGCAGCTGGTGTGAGGGGGGCTGACAGTGCCTCCCAGGCTCCATCCCTTTCACCACCTACTGTACTAAGCCCACCTACCATACTAAACTGGGACATGGTGAAGGTGGCTCTGGGACAGAAAGGCAAAGGAGCTGGGAAAGGGTCTGGAGCAGGAGTCTTATGATGAGCAACCCAAGGAGTTGGGGTTGTTTAGCCTGGAGAAAGAAGACTGAGGGGAGACCTTATTTCTCTCTACAGCTCCCTAAAAGGAGTTTGAAGCGAGATGGGGGTAAATTTCTTACATCAAGTAACAAAGAACAAGACGAGGTGGCTTAAGGTTGTGCCAGGAGCGGTTTAGATTGGATAGTATGAAATATTTCTTCACAAAAGAAGATTATCAAGCATTGGAACAGGCTGCCCAGGTAAGTGTTGGAGCCACGATGCCTAGGCATATTTAAAGATGTGTGGATGTGGAATGTAGGGACACAGTTTAGTGGTGAATGTGCCATCACTGGGTTAACAGTTGGACTCAATGAGTTTAAGGGTCTTTTCTAACCCAAACAGTTCTCTGACTCTGTAAACTGCTCCCATCCCCACAGCAAGAGACTGACAGGCCCCCTTTTCTCCAGCCTCCTTGGCCACTGTGGCTCACACACAAGTGTGCTTCAGCAGGGCTATTCAGAGGATTCAAGTGGTACCAGAGGGGTCCTCCCACCAGAACTGATCCTCAGGGAAGTCAATGCCAGGGGCACTGCAGCTGAAGTGCTGTTGAATCAGATTTACCTTCTATTATTCTATCATTTATGAAGGAAATGACATTTAAAACACATGCAATTATTATTGCAGACCTGTGCCTCACTTGACTTTTCAGAATCAGTTATTATATTTTAACTGGGTACTCTTCATGTAATACTGTAAGAGATTTCTTTGCAGCACTTTCTAAAGCTATGATTACAGGTTTAACGTTACAGCTTAGCTTCAAATCTCCATGTTTTCTAACGATGCCTATATTTAAAAGAAAAAAAACCTCACAAGGTAATCGTGTTTCATTCCAGGCCTGGAAACCTCATGGTTTCTGAACTAAATCAAATTCCCCTGAGACCTCAGACACAAAATACAGACCTGCAGCTTCAACCTTCTTATGACGATACCAATTCTGTCACTTTTCAATCACTCTTAAACTTCGGTCACAAATTTGCACCTCTTTAGAGGTAAGGCAAACCATCAGGTCTGGCTGTTAGCCAGGTAGCCATCAGCAGCTGATGGAGCCTGCCCGGAAGCCCTGCTCATCCCCAGCAGGGACCTGCCAGAGCTCACAAACACAGAGCAGAGAGTGGGACAAAGTCAGCAAGCCAAGGCTTTTATTATGCAATTACTTGTTCAGCTACAACTGCAGGTTTTCCTGCATAATCAGGATGATAAATATCAAATTCTTTCTGGTGTTGCCTTGCATTCTAAATGATGCAGTCAGAAGTCAGAAAGGTGGCAAATAATATCCAGAAAACCCAGTGGGGAGAGCAGCATTGTGTTATTGGGTCAGGGGCAAACCATGCAGAGACTTTGGGCTTGGTGTACTCTGCAAACCCAGAATATCTCTGATGACTGTCACAGTCTGGCACTATACACTGCAATGGCACCAAGGCAGTTCCAAACTCAAATTTCTCCTGAAAAACCGTCTATGCACGGACAGTTTATATAGAGAGGGCATGAGGGCACTTACAAACCCCATGTTCAGATGGAAAGAGGTCAAATTTCTGCCCAGTGCAGCTTTTCGGAAAAGACGTAACTTCATAAACCAGCCTCCACCTGAAACTATGTTTTTGTTGTCTCCACAAACAGTGATCGCTTTCTGCTCCAGTGAAACATTATTTTTAGTGCATTTCTGCTCTTGAACTAGTCAGAGCTTAGCTCTGAACAAGAAAGAAGACCTGGAACATCTTCTGAATAGCTGTTGATACTTCTGTCGCCACGGAATTTACGAGAAAGCAGGGAGGTTTGTAGAAGAAACATTTTGCTACTTTCTAAGTTGAGACAAGTACCCACGACTTAAGCACCGAGGTGACTGTGGAGTTACTCAACTTCTGATTAGGACAGAACTGTAGATAAAGAAACAACAATTGTTTAATCAATTATTATTGCACAAAATTCCTGAACTCAGAGACTGAACTGCTGCCACATCTACTTTACAAAGCTTTTGCTCATGGGTCTTTGAGGGAGCGGGAAGAGAGGAGGGACAACCCGACAGGGCTGGAGAAGCAGAACATGGAGCCAGGTTTGCCAAGCACAGTAAAGCACCAGGGTAACAGAGATTCCATGGAAAGCTCAGAGCAGACCTTGTCAGCCACGCAGAAAGCCAGCCAAGTGAGTCACCCAGTCAGGACCAAAGAGCTGACCATACTATTTTAAAGGGGAATTAATACAGTACGTATTGGGGAAAAGATAAAGCTGTATCAGCATCTGTTTTTTTCCCCCATCAGTGACTTATGTCAATATTGCTTGCTCAAAAATATCCCAATCCCATGAAAATTAATGGGAAAATTCATGCCAGCTTGAAGACAAAGTGGCTTCCACTCTCCCATCTCCTGCTCCACATTCACTCCCCTTCCTGGCACTCTCTAGCAGAGGGCAGGCTGTCCCCACCAGCCTGGCCACCACCAGGCTCAGCCAAAGACAACCAGACAGGGACAGCAGGGTCTGGATGGGGAACACAGACCCTGAGAAATACCAAAATTGCAGGTGCAGCCTCCTGTAGAGGATTTCAGCAAATGAATCAACCCTGAGATTCCTTCAGTGCAGGTATAATCAAGACTCTATTTATTTCTGTTTTCAAAGAACAATTAACTTAATCTACATAGCATTGATAACAAACAAATTCTGTTTTGGCTATGAGCAAATGCATGTACAACACGCATGCAGGCTATGTGTGTCCACTTGAGCCTTGTGCCTATGTAATACTGCTGACAGACATTTACAGCTGTGCCCACACCAGGGCTAGGTCAGCTCTGGAATTTAGCAGCTACACTCTAAGGCACACCTAAACCAACATCAGCCAATGCAACAGTGAACAGTAAGAAAGCAACGAGAAAATAAAGAAACTAAATATATTGCATATTCCCCCAGAGAAGTAATTTTCCAGCTTTTATGGTTTCATGAACTTGATTCCTTCACATACAGAATTCTACGTGAAGTCTTTAACACAGCAAAAGCTAAAAAGGTAGTGAGGCAAACCTAATTTACAGCTGCATTGAGAAGATATTAAAATTACACCTAGAAGAGCTATTTTATGCAAGTTTTAGAGACTTGAGAAGTCTCTTCCTCATTGCTCCTGTATTCAAGGTTTCCACTGTGAGTTTCAGAGAAACAAGGAAGCATTCCCCCAGAAGTATGACTAACTGAAAAGATCAAATGTAAATGTCTTACAGGAATTCATCTAATGTATCACTTGTGACTTCTCTACTGGAAGCATATCTGTCTTGGCTCATACCAAATATATATCCTTATCCACTTCATACAGTGTGCATTTTGATAGAAAAGTAACAGAACAAAGTGATTAACGAGAACAGCATATCCAAATTTTCCAAAAAACTTAATAAATACCTGCACTTATTGAAACTAACAGTATTTTAATAAAATGGGAACAAAGTACTACACTGGGTTGTAGTTTTGGTTATGAAAATTTCCTGTGAAAAATGTGATGTGACTGCAAAGATTTTCTATGAGGAGATGGTACATTGGGTAGTACTCTGCTCTTCCTCACAAAAAAATTCTACTTATAAAAGGTTTTAAATACAAGTTCAAATCAGCCTTTCAAAAGAAAACTGATTCACTTTTAGATATAAAATGCCATTTCAAATTAAAGCATCATAAAAATTCCCACAGAAATCTGTGCATTTTCAAGTTAGTCCTTCCTTTCCTCCCTCAAAAACCAAAAGGTATTTGTTCCTCAGTCTTTTGAAAAGACAGCGAACCCTGAAACCTCTCTAAGGTCTTAATTCTATTCAGGCACATAGACAAAAAGCTCTGGCAGCACTACAACAAAACCTCAAGCATTAAATACTAACATTTCATGGTATGCCTATCAGAAAAGTTCAGTACATGTATAAAATAAGATCAACACAGAATGATCCTAGCAAGGCAGTCCATGCACAGCCAAAGCCCAGAATCAATTTCAGTTTATTTTTATTTGGTGTAATTTATAATATGCTCAGACTCACTATTTATTTCCTCAAGACTTCATAAACAAAGTGCTGCTCTTTTGATAATTTATCCCACATGTTTATTAAAATAGATATAACAGAGCAAAAGGGAAACATAAAACTGACAGAGGATCAGTTTCAGGGATATTTTATATGCCATCTTTTAGAACTTCAATTTATGACTCTCCTTAATGGAGACTTTCAGGGTTGATTTTAACATGTTAAGTGGAAATTCCACTGGTTTGTTACTGCAATGTTTTCTTTATCGCCTGTTCTCACACATCACCTAAGTCTGGCTTATTTATACAGGCAGGCATTCACTGAATGACAGGGAACTTCTTAAAACTAGCTGCTTTCACTTGCATTCTTCCTGTATTAAAATGTTATTTGCTTTTATGGCCTTTTTTAGCCTGACACTGCTCCAGCACTTCACAATATAAAGAAGACTGAAGTTATCGTGAGGCTTTTTACCTCTTTCAAGGCAGGAATAGAGATTCCCTCCCCAGAGCTACAAGAGAGCTGTATCTTAAAAACATCCTAAGAGCACCAGGCAGCAACCCAACCACTGCTGCAAAGAAAAGGTAACAAAAGCCATGAGAGCAACAGTGGCTTTAAGCTTATTAACTGAGGGATCTGCAGCATCTTTAAGTCTTTCATCAGGTTTAAGTGTTGCTTGTGTCACTCCTCACCATTGTGCTCAGGATTTCAAAAAATGTGGGCTATTTTAACTGTTTGACTGGCTATTTACTGAGCTTCTAAAATCCAGAGGAGTTTAATTTGGGCAAAACACAGTAATAACACCTGGAGCTTTTAATGAAGAGCCTGTTGTCATCATTAAATCATTCCAGCTTGAAGCTTGCTTTTCTTCTCTTGCAGAAACACATCTTCCTGACTTTAGAATGACAGAGCCCACAAACAGCCACATCCCCAGCCCTGGAAAAGTCTTCCCAGTGGTGAGACACAGAGTAAGAATCACAGAACAGTTAAGGCTGGAAGTGACCATGGGTGGGGTCACCTGGTCCAACCTTCCTCCTTAAGCAAGATCTTCCTATAGCACATTGTTCAGGGTTACATCCAGACTGCTCCTGAGTATCTCCTGAGTGAGGGAGTCCACAACCTCTCCAGTGCTGAGCTAGAACAGCCCACCATGCCATGCTAAAACCAGAGACACCACGGGCAACAGGCATCAGCTCAGCCTCTCCAGACCTGGCAAAGCTCCAGCAGCCTAAAGCTGCCACACTGGCCCTAAGCACCTATGAAGGTCAAGCACCAGGCAAGGAGCACCTGTTGATGGGACAGTTCATTACAGAAGTATGTACATAAACACATCTTAGGTCTGTGTCTCTCTGCCCAAGTATTCATTTATGTGGTAGGAATCCTGCTGGGTCTCTGCAGACACTTTTCCATCCCAGCAACCCATCACTGATAGAGGAGGAGACTGGGCACCAGGAAAGTCTATTACTGCATGAGACAGGACAAGTAGGTTAAAAGGCACAGGTACTTACCAGGAATCATGTGTTCTTTGGAAAACAACTGTAATTTGGAAACCTTTTTTTTCTGTTCACAGAATCTCCCACAAAAAAACCCCAACCAAATAAACAAAAACAACCCACACAAACAAACAAACCAAATAAGAATTCTCCAAACCAGACAAAATAAATCAAACAAAAAACATTCATAAAGAAATCAAACCACAAGTACTGAAGGCAAATCTTGTTCCCCTTATTCCTGGAAAATACTTCTGAACATCCAATACTTAAATACCTACTTTGACTTCATGTCAGCAAGAGAAGGCTCTTTCTGGCTTCTACCGGGGAAGAGTAAGACCAAAGGGAAGCTGTCTGCTGTAAAGGAAATCACATCTGCCATGACAATCCTGCCAGTTCCTTTAGCTTTGCCTTTCTAGGCTGTCTCACAGGGACTGAAGCTCAAAGCCCAGGATAAACAGATTAAACTTTCACTGTCTGAGTTAAAGCTATCAGCTTAAAACAGCCTTATAAGATACATGCTGGATAACTCTAAACCTCTCCAGCATCTTCACACAACTGTCTCTTGCTTCCCTTGCAGAATCAGAGCCAATGGGAAACACATGTTAGTACAGTAAATCATGCTGGAAATAGCTATTCTTGAAATAATTTGGACTAAAGTGTAGATACATTATTTCCATGGTGTAGCTTTCCATGCACTCTCATAACTTCTGGATTATATTAAAAGCCAAAATAGGTACTGCACCAGCTGTAAATGCCTATGGCAAGTGGAACATAAGGCTTAACTAATGGTCCCATTTCCCTGAAAGGACACATGAGACTGATAAATATTCCCAAGAGGTCATGTTATCTGTCTAAGCAAATCAGGTAAGTTGTGTCTCCTTTGCCAGAAAAGAATTTATATTCTGATACTGGTTTTTTACATTTTATTTTTATGTTATTATATATTTCCAGCTTTCCGGCACTTGGGAAAAAAAAAAAAATTCTGTTTCTCAGGTACTTACACCATACCAGGAATTTATCAATTTTTAGTCTGCCAATAAAGTAAACAGAAGCTGTTCATACAGATGCACATGCACACACATTACTCATCTGTGTGCTGCCTTGAAGCTGCCTCACTGCTTAAATACATGTCATCTTCAGCAGGAAATATCCCAGAACAGAGAGGAATAAACAGCCACAGCTTTAGTTTTGATGGCTTCTAGAGCTCTGCCCACAAGCACAGCTTCCAACAGTTCAGCAAAAACCTGCGTATCATTTTTAGAAAGAGTGTGCTGTATGTTAATCATTTCTAATCAGAGACAGTTTTTCCACATCTACTTTTCTGGCTCATTTCCTTACAAGTAAAAACTCCATTTAACCCAACAGTACAATACAGATGTGATGCTTTGGCAGTGACCTACTTTGTTGTGCCCTTAGCATATGTGCAACAAAGCCATAACCAGTTCAGTAGTTCAAGTTCTAGACAGACAAAATTAAAGCCAGACTGTAACAGAAGTGTACAGTAGCAGCAGTCAGAAATCCATAGCTGCCAAAGAGTTTCATGGAAATTATGTCTCTTAATTGAATTTATGTTAAGGAACAAACTTAACCTAACAGCGAGGCAATACCTACTGTTGAAGCAATCTGATTAACTAGTCACAGCTGAGTAAACCTTTTTAAGCAAGTTTGTTAACTTATGTTCTGAAAAAAAAAAATGTTTTGATTGCTAACTGGATGATGAACAAACAAACCAATTCTGTCTTTTCCCAACTTCCCTGCAAGCAAACTTGTGTATCCTGGTTTATTACTTGGTGTTTCTGGACTATGAGATGTTGCAAGATGCTAGATGTCATAATTTCAATTAATCCTCTCTCTCAGAAGTGTGAGGTAAAGAAGCCTGAGCTATCTTTTAAAACACAGAGATATGGTCTAACAGAGCAGCATTCTTGGTCCTGCAAAATAGCAGCTGACACATTTAAGAGCATGAAGGAGGTTCACAACACATCTTCCAACATGTAGCATGAATGACACGTAGCACTCCATGCTTTCTACATACTTTGTAGTTTCTCACAGACTTCTCTAGCCCATGTCAGCCATGTCCCACCTTGAACATCTTCAACCTGCCTCCCTGCTTGCAGTGACACTCCTCAAGGCATGAACCAAATGCTGCCACTCCCCCAAAGTTCCTTCCCATCTCTTCAATAAACTTTGTGCCTCTGCCAAAACAAGACAATTTATTCCTCCTATTCCGAGTCCCAACTCTTTCCCAATCTGCCAGAACAGTGCAGTGCTCTCCCTGATTGCTCCAACAATGTCCGGGCAAAGACCCTTAGCACAGGCACACCTCATGCTGGCACAAGTATTTTTCTCTGCTCTACAGTTCAAGGTTTGGAGAGGTGACATAGCTGAGCGAGTGAAGCCCACTTCACACCAGCTTCAGCTGCTGTGGTGACACCAGTGTGGGGTTGGGAGGGGCTAAAAGAACCTGGCTCTCCTCCACCCACCACGTCAAGGCCAGTAAAGTTGTGTTCTATCGGCTACTCACAAACTCTGAGTGATATGATAAGTAGCTAAAGGACTTTTTCCACATTCTAGAAATGCTGCTACCACCCCTTCTTCACCAACTAGTTTTCTAAGATGCTTGAGGAAATGTTTCAGACTCAAAAAGCCAGAGTCTTCCATGCTGTACTGGGATAGCTTTGTTCCCTTCACATTTTGTTCACTTATGCTATTGCTCTCTTGAACTACTGTTTCCTCCAATTTCCCTTCTACTGAAGGCTGTACCAATGCTAACAAGTAGCCATGGCAACATAATCTTGCAGAATAAAGGACAAAATAATCCTATGATCAGAAATCTAAATTAGAAAAATGGAATGGAAATAATGTGCTCTTAAAGCCTGGAAGCACAGTGACTACTAATACAGGTTACAAATAGATAGAGCAAACTCTTCAATACTTATGAACTCTGAAATGAACACAAATAGATGCTACACTTACAGACAAATTTACAGATACATTACTAACAGGGCAGCCATGTATTATAAAAACAGGAGATTAAGAGAATAAAAAAAAAAAATTAAACATCATTCCCAGCTTATTCCTAAAACCACCAATCTATTGGGATCAGCACCTGAGCTGGGCCGTCTCAAATCCAAACTGATTTGAATTATGGACACCCTTCATCAGCTCCCTCAGGACAGACACACAGTGAGTGTTTCTGATCCAAACCCAGTGGGCAGCAGGGGTGGGAATAGGCCAATACCTTTGGCATGACCTGAGTGAAAATGCCTTCCTGACAGGGTGGAACTGGCCTTCCATGAAAAGACACCTGTCCTAGCAAAATTAAGATACAAAGCCTTCAGGTTTCAATTTTACTCTCATGGTTTAAAGATTCTTTAAAAAGTTATATCAAGATTTAAATTTAATTTTAATTTAAATTTCATTTTCAAATAAATAACTACTGGGATTTTAAAACATTATTTTTTTTCTTTTCTAATGATACTTAACATGTATTATCTGTATGTGCAGTTGAATCCCAGGTTTCTAGACATATTTAATCTTCTAAGCACCCTTCTATAGGGCTTAGAATATTATTTCCAAGGTGGGTGGGTTGACAGGACACTCTGCACTTGGTCCAAATAAATCCAGGAATGTGTTGCCCACAACAGCCTTATTCTATTTAGAGTTAGTGAGAAAGAGGACTCATACAAGAATTACTGCAAAGAGAATGTACTGATTTTTATCTGTGAAAGGTGATACAGGCTGTCTGGGGTGCTAAATTAGCCTGTAATCTAATCTAATCAATGAAAAACACATCAAGTGTTGCCACTCAACCTTCCCCATCAGCTGCAGGCAGCCAAAACAATCAAAACTGAGATTCTCAGGAACTGCTTAGAGCTGGAGCTCTTAGAATAAGCTTACCTGCTTCTTTCTCTTTCAATTTCACTTTCAAAGTGATGTATGCCAAGGGCAGCTTCATGAGTCATGAAACGTACAGCTTCTAAATATAAAGCATTTCCCTATCTGCATATTTGCTGGCACCAAAAAAAATTTCCCACCTCACCCCTGTCGTTCCCCCCCCAACCCCCGCCAAAAAAAAAGATAAAGTGTTTTGTCCATATTTATGCTGGAAGTATAAAGAATAACTATGCAGTCACTGAGATTTACAGCCCTGACCTGACTGTAGTAACTAGTTATGTCACATACACACTTATTAAGTGTCCTGTGCCTCATTTTTCCTCTATACTTGCAGGAGACACACTTTTTGGATAAATACTGTATTTTGTTATCCCTCACAAATCTCCTGTTGTCACTACTTTACTGAGAAAAACACAAAAACACAGATAAGATTGAAAACTACAGCAAAGAAACCCATACCTATTTTACACTATTTCAACACGTAATTCACACAGATATGATTGCTTTGCTTCACCCAGAGAAAACTAAAAAAGGGTAGGAAGGGGAGAATCCTTACAATTACAGAAATACTGTTTGGAAAATAATACATGTTACTACACTAGAAACTGCATCATGTTTATTCTTACATTACTTTCAAGCTGTGTATTAGTCCCAAGGGAGCACAGAAGATGCCTATAGTCTATTGTCCATATGCTAAAATTCACTTATGCAGGGGACTGCCTCTCTGTAGGAAATTTATGCAAACCCAGGGAGGCTGCCAAAGCCACTTCTCCACAGACTTGCAATAGTGTTAACTGAGAATCATTGAAAACCAATAAAACTCTAACAACACTAAGAAGATGCTCTTTTTTCCCACTATGTAACTTCCACTATCATCATTACTAGCTCAGCACACACGTTAAACAAGTTAGGGAAAAATACCCTGCAGACAGATAGCAAAAGTCATTAATGCACGTTTTTTTTCACATCCCAATACAGCATCATGCAGGGGGGTACTGTTTGACATTACCACAGGCTACTTTAATTTTTCATTTTTTTCACTGAATAAACAGAGAATACAAGTAAAACACCACCAGCTTGGTTACAGAGCACACCAAAGGACTGCTCTTATCCAGGATGCTTTGACAAAAACAAACACCTTGGTGTCTTGAGAGTCACTTAATGTAATGTGCTTCACACAGCACGAGAGGGGCTCCTTGATTTTCCAAAGTGCTCATTTAAGAAGCCCAAATTTAAAAGAACCACAGGAAAATTATATGTACAAACAATAGCTGTCAGGATAATTTTAGCTTCCTTCCACACCTGTAAATAAGATTGTATAAGGAGGCTGCCTTGTCTCTCACATAGGGAAATTCTCTCTGTTCCTGAATACTGGTGAGAAGCTCCATCCTGCTGTTCTGAACCCCTGAGAAGCCACCCAGGGCTGACAAGCCCAACATCAGGGCTACCTCCAGCCCTGCTCCTTCTGCCTGCTTTGCTCCCTGCACCCACTCCCAAGCTGTGATGGAAAGCTCACAGGAAATTAAACCCTGCAGGCAGAAGCGGTCCATCCCTGCAGATGAGGAGACAGAATGATTTCTAAGGGCTCCGTCCTTCCTCACCATCACCTCCCTCTCCTCTTGAACCAGCTCCTCTTAAGGCAGTATCACCTGTTGCCTTAATTCCCTGCCATTTATCAAATCCTACTGGATTTAAGGCATCCTGGCCAACTCCACAGACCACCTCTATAAGAAGGAACTTTAGCTTAGGAAGTGAATTATGCACGTGAAGACTGATGTCCTTCATGGATGGAAAAAGCGAAGACAGAACAACTCAGAATGGCTTTAAATTTGTTAGAGTAGGAATTCTCTCATCAGGCTTTACAGCTGTGTCCCCCAAACCAGCACAGCCACTGCAGCTACACCACGCCTGACCCTTAAGCAAATCACTCTTTCCACCAGCTCAGAGTCCCTGATCAATGCAGCAAAGGGGGCAAATGTTAAAATGAAGCAGTGCCTGATCCCTTCTCTTCACAGACCTTCTCCTCCTGCCACCCACCCGGGTGCCAGCCCTGCCTCCCACACAGGGTGCAGAGGCTTGGGGAGGGATTTTCCGCTCCCTTCCTCCCCGCACAGGAATGCAGGAGAGACTAGAGTTTAGTGCTGAGCTGGTAAATGCCTCATTGCACTGAGCAAGCAGTTTTAGGCAGGACACTATATAACAGGCAGGCTCCAGCACTCTGGTATTGGGTGTATTGAGCCACATCTTCCCTGCCATAACCTCTAGGAAATACTCAATGGTAAGACCCTTTCCAGGAATGCACAATGCACTGGGCAATCCTCAGAGCCCTGCTGCACCACGAAATGCCTTTGCAAATTCGGCTTTCCTAGGCTGGAAGTCACAAACAAATCTCAGAATCTCCCTCAAAACGTAAATCTTACATTTTGACTCTGGAAACAGACGGTGGCTTTGCTCTGTGAATTGGAGAAAGAGACTAGAGAGGAGCTGCACAAGGGTCTTGCTCTGCCCCACTACAGAATGTTTTTTGCCATATATATAACTCTCTAAGAAGTCAGGAAATGGCGAAATCCTCATGTCTGTAAGGAAAGGAAAATCAAGTGTTGCTCTTCTATACTTTTAAGGGTAAAAAGAACTTTTGGATTTTCTTTCCTTTAGTAATAAAAATACCAGATTAGACTCTGCTGCTGAAGAATGAGCTTCAAAGTGGGCAATAGAATTGCAGAGAATTGTTTTAAGCTGCCTGTTTACACAAGCCATTCACATGGAGTGGGTCCCTGCTGAAGAGAGCAGCCCTCCTGGGCTATGCCAGAGCCGACTCTTGGTCTGGTTACTCTGCTGAAATAGCAAGAGAAAGTCAGGACAAAGTACTGAGTGCAGAATATTTTAACTCTGGATAGGGATCACCACTGAAATATACTCTCGTTTTGCAAATTACAAATTCAGTCGCAGAAACAGCTACTGAGGGACGGAAAACAGCAAAAAAATGCAAGATAGTTGGGATGTCAAAAGTAGTGAAGGAGGATGCTTAGAGTCCCCACTGAAACGGCTTCATCTTCACTCCTAGGAAGTGAAGGTAGCCACGAGGAAAACTGAGGGGTTTTAAAGACTTGTGCAGCAGCACGGTGCTCAGGTGCTGCTGCTGCCGGCACTACAGGAGGGAGACTTGCAAGCACTGTATACATTACTCATTAGGTCACAGCAAAGCCCAGCCATTACCTGGCCTGCACCCCAGAAAGCCCTTAAACTGCATAAACAAATCAGCGATAAAATTTAGATGCGACAGCCTCACTTCAGGCTGCCCAGAAAAGTTCATACTAATACTCCAGAAGAAAATCCGTAATCAATTCTGCTGCAGTGAGGGAAGACGAGATGCACTTTGGTCCTGCAGGTATTGCAGGGCACAGAGGGAGAGCAGACACAACTGTCCTCAGCTTCTTAAATCCTCATGGAGCACTAACTCCTCCAGTTTTCACTATCACATGAACAACAAAAGAGTTTCTCAGCATAGACTACCGCAGAACACATTTTCTCACCTTCTCTCCCTTTCAAACTTTTTCTGTAACTTTATGCCACAGTAGGCTGCTCACGGCTGATCCTCAGCTGTACCTCCCAGCCGCAGCAGCAT